>CM076581.1:1651591604-1652059101 GCA_034641835.2 Pinus albicaulis
AGGGAGGAGTGATCTGCTGATCATCTTCCCTGGTTCTGTTTGGAGGTTGGTTCCTTCTGAAATTCTGATTCTGGTTCTGGTTTCTATTTTGAGGAGCAGTTTGATTTTGTCTTGCTTGTGCTCTCTTAATTATGCTCATCTCTTTCATCATTTCTTCCATAATTTTCTCCATTTTTGAGTTGGAAGTAGAAGGTGTGGATTCCTCTCTAAAAGAGACTCTCTTCTCATTTTTCATTCTTGCTCTCTTCTCCATCAAGTTGACTTCCACAGAAAGAGCACCCCTTTGCATATCTTTGAGAGTTGCAAAATCTCTCTCTCAGAGCTGATAGGCCATCTCAAGGTCAAACCCTTCAGGAAACTTGTTTAAAGATGAGCCCTGTGGAGGCTTTAGTTCTAGGGAAAGTGCATTGTACACACTGTTAAATCTAGTGCAGTAAGCTTGCACACTTTCCCCAGTGTTTCTATGGAGGTTATTGTAATCAGAAAGGACTTGGAGAGGACTCTTATTTACTTCCCATTTGTTTAAGAAAGTCTGATGGAAGGCTTGGAGATCATTTATACTATGGGGGGTTAAGCCTCTAAACCATTTTCTTACTTCTCCCCCCAGACTTTGAGAAAATAATCTAAGCTTGACAGAATCATCATCAATTTCATTTCTATCAAATTATTCATTCATCTTATCCACATGTTGTGATGCAGTTGTAGCGTTGCTAGCATCATATAATGGAATTTTGGACTGATAGTCCTGTGGAATATTGACTAATGGTGCAGGGAGGACTAGGGGAGCATACCATGTAGCCATGGTAGGAGGTGGAGGTGGGTTCACAAGAGGTGGATTAACAAAAGGGAAAGTGGGCTGAAGTGGAGTGGTTTGGACAATGAATGAAGGATGAAGTGATGTGGATGGAACAGTAGTAGATTGCTGAGCTGATCTTGGATGAGAGACACCTAAATTGTGAAGGAAATGCAAATCAGGAGGTGTTGTTTCTCTACTACCAGGATGTTCACTTGTCTCCGCATATGAAAGTGAAGACTCAGAGTCTAGCTGGATTATATCATCAAATGACCTAGTTCTAAATGGATTTACTAAGTCAGCTTGTGATTGTTGTAGAGCTGTAAGATTTTTGGGAACTCAACTAGCTCTCAAGGGTGATCTGAAAATAGTTGATAATTTAATCTTAGGAGACTTCCTAAGGATACTTTCTGGGTTACCAAATATTTCAAGTGGATCAGGGTCTGGATAGGCTCTAGTATGAATCTTTCTAGAAGCCACTATGTTGTGTTTTAGACCCAACTTTAAGCAAGAAAATTTTAACCAGATATGACAATCTTTAAGAGGTTAACTAGTCTGTTTTACAAATTCAAATCCTACAGTCCTCTAACTGAGCTTGAATGATATTTATGATGACAAAGGTTCTTCCCAGTGGAGTCTTAAGGTCTGTTAAGGATTGTGGAGTCGCCAAGTGGAAGCTTTTAGCTCCTAAGGAGGTAAAAGGTTTTATGGTCCACCACCATGTTTATTGAATTCCATTCTGAAATATTTTTTCGGTTTTTTCTGAGTTATTTTTTAGTTGTGTGGTTTCTAAGAATATTCTAACTCTGTTTCAAAACTTAGCTACGGTTACGATACAAAGACTGTCTACTCTTATGGCTAAGCCAGCTGATTTTTCAAGGTTAGATAAAGTCTTATGAGAATCCTAAGGTTTCCCTAGTTTGTCACTGATTCAAACAAGTTTCATCATGATTACCATTTCTTGGTAGTGCTTGAAAAGGCTACTTCTATCTCACAAGGTTTGTATGAAATTTTAAGGGGAACCAGAGATTCTGGGTTCAATTCCCCAGCGGAGTCACCAGAAATGTTAGTTATCTGGTGGCTCAACTGGCTAACACATCAAATATTCTTAAATCAAGGGATTTCTGGTATCTTATGATTTCCTTTAAGCTAAAAAATACTCAGAATTCCCCAGTGGAGTCGCCAGAAATGTTAGGAATATGTAATTATAAATATTGGCAAAGTCCAATCACAGAAACAACATCGTTTCAACCACTTTGGGATTCTAGGATCTAGCCCTCCTGAATCCGGAGAGGGATCTCTCCAATAAGTGCAAAGATGGATTTGTCTTTGAAGTTTAGGGTAATGATATTAGGCTAGTTATGAAGGCCAAGGGTTTGTTTTTTTTTTGGATGGTTGAACATGATTACTGTTTGAGGTATAAAGTCCCAAATGCAAAGAGTTTCAAAGGTGAGAAGTTGCAAGCAATCAGAGTAAGCTTTGGCCAGGGTGATAGATAATTGCAGGTTTTAGTCCATTGGGCTATGGAGTCATAATAGGATTTAATTGGGATGACAAGAGGCAAGAGTGGTCCATGGGGCAAGTCATCTATGTCTAAGGATCTCTTTTGAAGTTTGATTTATGGAATGAAATGATACAACAATAAGGAAAATTAAACAGATGCAGAACAAAGAGCAGCCTAGGATCTGGTAAGTACTTTTAAACTAGCCAGCCTTTGAAAAACACTTAAGAAGAACATAAAAGAAAACTAGGATCTGGTAAGTACTTTAAAAATAGCCAGACTTTGATACACTTTCAATAGAAAACATCTTAAAACAAAGGGAAACTTGAAGGCAACTGTTGGAGTAGAAACTAGCGGGCTGGGCTCAGCACAAATCCTCTCCTAGCTCTGCTTTACTTGGTTACTTTCAAGACCAACACAAAGATAACACAGAATGGCCTCAGATCTAGTAAGTACTTCTAAACTAGCCAGCTTTTAACACATTCCAAGGGAAACATTTAGACAGCCTTTGGGGATAAAACTAGGACCAGGGCACACCATATCTTCCATAGTTCATCTCTACTTAACTAATACTGAACATAACATTCAAGAATAATATTCAGCTAAGGCAATAAGATGAGGGAACGCCAGCATTCCTATGCTTAAACTGAATTAAATCATTCCCAAATAACACAAATTGGAAGAAAACATTCAGATAAAGATTTTCAGTCAGAGAAGGTTACTGATATACAGTAGGTCCTAACTCTATGCATGTTGTTCTTTATAAGAGAAAATGAAACACAGTGAAAACAGAAACAAAATGACAAGTTACAATGAGAAAAAACATCACCGTCAACATAGACCAGGATCCCATAAATCAGCTTGTATTGATGCTCCAAACCAGTTACAGCTTTAAGTCCAATGCTTTAGTTTAACAATCATCTACACATCTCAACCTAACTTATCTATCACAAGCAGAGCTCCAAGGGCCAGTGAACACTATTTACAAGTAGAAGTCTCAAGCTCAATTACATTTCAATGTTCAGTAGCCAACTCAACCAACCCCTCTCTCATCTTCTCCAGTAGTATTTATAGAAGAATGCGGAGGTGAGATCTAATAAAATATCTCTGAAGATAATTAATATAGATCGATGACTGCCTTTCGAGGCTTGGTAGGAGAAGTTTATTAGTGTTTAAAGTCAACAGAGCTTTTATTGACTTTAAGGCTCTATGTCATGTTTGGAGTAACTATGCAGATATTTTTAGCATTTAATTTCCTTGCAGAAGTAACTTTCTGGCTGCACTGAGGCGAATATATTCATTTGATCAATAACTTCGGCCTCTGTTTTGAATGCTTTGAGGCACAGGTGGCACTTATGGTAGCTGGGAGGAATCAATTCACCTCAAATGTGGCGGTGGAGGCCTTTCTGTCTGTTAAACACTTATGATGTTCCTTTAATTGTGTTTTAATTCTGGGAATTAGGCCTTTGATAATCATTCTTAGATGTAATTCCCAAATCTGTCTTCAATCTTCTGTTCTACTGCGCTCAGTCTTCAACACTGATACTCTTTAACTCGTGGTTTAATAAAACAGTGTCTTGTCGATGTGCAGGCCGCGCAGGGCTCTCAAGGCATCAATGCCCATGAAGTATTGATAAAACATCGAATCCGAACCTTGTGAATAGTCTCCATTGATAATTCAAAGGCACGGGAAACGTTCTTCCGCCGCATTACTAACAAATGAAAAACCATTAATCCCCGCAAACATACACAAAATATTGGCCAGATAATACCGCGTTTTTAGGTTTAACCGTTTCCGTACAAGGAAGGAAGGAAATGCTGGATGAAAGCATCCAACGGTGGAGATTTATTAAGAGGAGGTTAAAGAAGAGCGTGAAATGAACAAGCCTGAGTGATTGATCGTCCGAACTGACACGTGGACGGCCCAGATCCAATCGTAGGATCACAACTGGGGTGGCGAGAAAATGTAATCGATTGAAACATGCGATGTGAGTTTGTGGTGGGACCGCTGATCCGAGGATCGCATTAACTATGGAAAACTAATCTGTGGTATGGCCGATCTACAGTGGGCAAACAAGTGTATGAGAAATCGTGATGCGATTCAAAAATTCGATGCGATGGAGCGCTGGCCGTTTGATCGGCTTTCGATCAATGACGGGGATTTCTTTTAGAACGAACTGGTGGAAAACCCTTTTATAATGTATAAAAGTTTGAAAAAATTAAAAATGAAATGCAAAGGTTTAATATACAATCGGGCGGGTTTATATGTAATATGGCTGGCGCCCGTCTATGGGACCTTTGGACTTTATGAAATGTAATATGCCCGGGGTGTATATTAAACAAAGGGCCAATCACAATCAGAGCCATCGGGCCTGGTCTTTTTAATCTACCCATTTGTATTTCTTCGCGATTGTGCGATCGGGTGTTTTCAATCTACCCATTTTTATATTTAACACGTGATTCTAACTTTAGACCAAAGCTTTGGATAGATAGGTTTTTTGTATTTACAAAGGAAAATGACCATTGGGGATGAATACTTTAATGGTTTTAACGCCCGATGGCGAGCCCATGGGTAATATTAAAATGATAATAACATCGGGGTATAGAACTACGGGTTTATATATAAAAGAGTCGATCGCATCGGGATTTAAATGGAACAAAGGACTTAGTTACCATCGAAAAGTTTCCGATGTGATAATCGTTATATGGGTTTAGCGCTGGTTCTAGCACCAAGTCGCATAATCTGGAAGTGTGGTTTGATTTTGGTCCAAGGGGGTTCAACCTTTAATACAAAAAAATGGGTTTTTCATGGATTTTTAATGGTTTTTAACGGTTATGGGGTTTCGGTATAGTTAAAAAATGAGTTTTTAACTATGTAAAGAGGATTTTCACGAATGGGAGAAGAGAAATCATGAAAATAGAGGAGTTTATGGAGAAAAAAGGGGAGCAAGATGAAGGTTAGTTTTGGAAGAGGGGGAGGGGAAAAGTGATGATTTTACAGCAGTATTTCTCTTGGAATTTAGCAGAATTTTCAGAGTATAAAATGGAAACAGCAAATGAAGATTTTGGACAGAGGCATGAGGCCTTCAAGAGTCTTCAAGAGCCAACACTTTTTAGCAATAAAATTTGTTCCTTGAAGGCTCAAAAAATTTTAGCCACCTTTTGCTATAACAAATTTTATAGGTGGCTAACATGAGGGACAAAAAAGCTCTAGAAGGAGGACCGCATGTGAAAAGGGCTAAGTGATTCAAGGTGGTTTAGGGTTTGGCAAGACTCCTATCTTATAAAAGGAAGAGGAGGGCAGCAAGAAGGGTTGTTGAAGATTATCATTTTATGAAGGTATTGTCTGCTTAGACATCCCTTGTTGGGACTTCCTATTCAGGAATCCCACCTCCTTCCTTGAGAAAATCTTGGAGGAGACTTGTGCTATATTTTCCACATTAGGCTTTTAGGCCAAGCTCCCCTTACACCTACATCGTTGCTCCTATTGAGAGTTGAGATGTCCTGGTGAGTTGCAGCAGTGGAAGAAACTAGATGTGCTCAGATCTAGCTTTTACTAGTGGCTTTTCTCAGTGAGTGTGTCTTTTAACTTCCTGGAAGAGTTCATTAGCTGATTTTGCTTTAGATCCAGAAATATGCATCAGGCCAAGGAATTCTCTAAGCTTGCATCATTGTTTCTCTCCCTAGATAGTGTTATTCGCAGATCTACAGCTGCAGGGTGTTTTGTCTATCTTTTGGAGGTGAGATCTCCGGTGTTGGGATTCTTCCTCTCACTATGATGATCCATGGATTGGCCATCCAATCCATGTTAGTTTCATATATGATCTGCTATACCATTGTATTATTCAGAAATTTATGAATCATTCTGCAGATCTGCCATCTTAGATCTCAGATCTACTCTTTGTGCTTCATGTTTTGCACAAAACCCCAAGGGGAATGTATAGATCAACATTTCTTGTACATGGATATGTATTAGATCTAAATTTGTATGTACATATATTCTATAGATCTGAAGATTAATAAACTGCCGCTTCAGCCACTAAAAATAACGCTGTCATGGTTATACAGTCTTTTCTCATGGTTGTAGCACCTCATTTCTGAGGGTTTTTCCTGTATTGTCTCAATCCTTCTCTTGTACAATGTATGGGTTGTAATGTACATCTGATTTGTTGTTTTACATCTGATTTCTAAACCTCCATATCAGCCTCCTAAAGTGCTTCAGTGGATCTGCGTTATTTTTGAAGCAATCCTTTTCATAGAGTTGCAGCCCCTCTCTTTGGGTAGTTTTCAGCTAGACTAGTTTGTGGGAGATCTGTTTAGCCCACCTATTCTGATTTTTTTTTGCTCTCCTTTTGGATTTAGATCTTAGATGAGCTAATATAAGGTATCTAGGAGCTGCAAACTCATTTCTATGCACAGTATTCTCAGAAGTGCATTATTTCAGTAGGCTTGTTGAGTTGCCCCAGATCTGGAATATTACAGTAGAGTTAACTTACCTTGAACTTAAGCATGATATATGTAGGTTTTAACCCTGAACAGAAATTATCTACACATGAATATTATAATAGAAAATAAACAATAGCGAGAGCATAAAACATAAAACAGATAAACACAGAGATTTTCCCCTGGATCCCAAATCGGGACGACCAGCTTGATTTTTCATTATATTCCTTTTAATGTTACAACACATATATATACATGCCGAAGCATACATAAACCCCAATCCATTAACCCTGGATTAGAACATAACCGTAGTTCCCTTGACCAGATCTACAAAATACCAGGGGTCGAAAACCATCGTACCCCAAAAACCATGTGCAAACTCATGCACAAAACATGGGTGGGTCCGCCTATGAGTGGGACCGCACACCAAAAAAAATTTTGCTGGGGCGCTGCCCTATGACCCCCCTACTACGCCCGGCACAATGTACAGCGCGTGGGGCTAGTCGTGGAAAGAATATAAAACATACCCAACATTCTCCCACTTGTTGTTTTCTTTCCACAGGGGGCCACAGGAGAGCTTAGTCATTGGGCCAATTCTTCAACACCCATTGTTTCTCTACACCAAGAGAACTTCTGAGTGCTCACAGACTTCGTCAATGCATCTTCAACATTCTTCAAAGTGTCCACCTTTACCAGCAACACCCTTTTAGCCTCAACCATATCTCTAACAAAGTGATATTGAACATCAATGTGCTTTGTCTTTGAATGATAAGCAGGGTTCTTAGCCAAGAAAATTGCACTTGGCTATCACAATCTATCCTTATAGCTTGCTGTACCAACCCCATACTTGAACACAATCTCTGCAACCAAACTGCTTCCTTGCTTGCATGAGTGGCTGCTATGTATTCTGCCTCTGTAGTTGAAAGTGCCACTACAGACTGTCTTTTACTCATCCAACTGACTGCGCCTCCAAATAGGCTAAACACATACCCACTTGTAGATCTTCTTTGGTCCAGATCTCCAGCCCAGTCTGCATCAAAAAAACCACAAATGTCCAACATTCTTTCCAATCCTGGTCTTCCCTGGTAGCACAAGCCATAATCACTAGTGCCACGTAAATATCTGAAAACCCGCTTCACTGCTGTCCAATGCTCCTTCCCCGGGTTTGACATAAACCTGCTCAATACTCCCACTGCATGTGCAATGTCTGGTCTAGTACAGACCATTGCATACATCAGGCTACCCACTGCACTTGCATATGGAACACGGGACATATACTCCTCTTCTTCTTGTGTCTTGGGACACTGTTCAACAGACAGCTTTCCACCTACAGGAATAGGAACATTCACCGGTTTACTATCCCGCATATTGAACCTCTGCAATATAGTCTCGACATACTTCCTCTGGTTTAACCAGAGCTTCCTCTTTGCCCGATCTCTCTTAATTTCCATGCCCAAAATATAGTTTGCAGCACCAAGATCCTTCATGTCGAATTTGGAGAACAGTTGGGTCTTCAAATCTTGGATAATTTCTTTGTCATTTCCAATCAACAACATATCATCCACATACAAGACCAAGTAAATAACACGGTCACCAATTAATTTAAAATAAACACAGTGATCCTCCTTGCTTCTGGTGAAGCCAAGTCCCCGTATATAGGTATCAAATTTCTGATACAACATCCTTGGTGACTGTTTTAACCCATACAGAGACTTCTTCAACCTGCATACCAGTTCTTTCTTACCCTTCACCATAAAGCCTTCAGGTTGCTTCATGTAGATCTCTTCTTCTAGATCCCCGTGAAGAAATGTTGTCTTCACATCCATATGTTCTATCTCAAAATCAAATGCAGCAGCAACAGATAAAAGTAATCTAATAGAAGTAACTTTGGCAACAGGAGAAAAAATATCACCAAAATCAATTCCCGGCACCTGGGAATAACCTTTTGCTACCAACCGAGCTTTGTATTTCTCCACCTTGCCCTCTACATTCATCTTCTTCTTAAACACCCATTTGCTCCCAATGGGCTTCCTTCCAGCCGGCAACTCCACCAAATCCCATGCATCATTTTTGTGCAAGGATGCCATTTCATCAACCATGGCCTCCTTCCATAGTTTTCCATCCTCCGAATCTACTGCCTCCCTGACAGTTCTGGGTTCATCATCAGTTATAGTTAAGGCAAAACCTGAACAGAAAGCAGATGGACTATACCTTTCTGGTTGCCTTCTTTCTCGAACTGATCTTCTCAAAGCTGGAGTTTGTGGCTCTTCATCTTCCGAGTCTTCTTCTGTTGTAGAGTCTGATTCATCCTCCTTTAACTCAAACTCTATCTTCTCAGGTTCCTTTGGTAGGACTTCATGTTTAACAACATCTTTCACTTCTCTAAACACCACATCTCGGCTGTACACAACCTTCCTTGTTTCTGGGTTTCAAAGCTTGTAACCCTTTAAACCATCCTTATACCCAATAAAGATGCACCTTTCAGATTTATTATCCAACTTGGTCCTTTTCTCCTTTGGAAAATGTACATATGCATCACATCCAAATACCCTTAGATGTGAAAGAGAGGGTTTCTTACCAGTCCATACCTCATGTGGAGTCTTATCCTCCAACGCCGATGAAGGTGATCTGTTAACTAAGTAACATGCAGTCTCCATTGCCTCTGCCCAGAATTCTTGTCCTAACCCGATACCACTGAGCATGCTTCTTGCCTTTTCCATCAGTGTTCTATTCATTCTTTCTACAACTCCATTTTGCTGAGGTGTGTATGGAGTAGTCTTCTACCGTGCTATACCACACTTCTTACAGAACTCTTCAAATTCCTTCTTGCAGAACTCCCCACCATTATCTGTCCTCAGCACCTTTATCTTCTTCTCTGTCTGGTTTTCCACCAGAGCCTTAAATTTTTTAAATTTGTCAAAGACTTCAGATTTCTTCCTCAAGAAATATATCCATGTATTCCTTGAGAAGTCATCTATGAATGAAACATAGTACACATACTTTCCCAGTGATGGAACTGACACAGGCCCAAACACATCACTGTGCACAAGTTCTAATATCTTGTTTGCCCTCTTAGCACCAGAAGGAAAACTCACCCGATTCTACTTCCCATATACACAATGTTCACAGAAATCAAAATCCAGATAACAATTAGACATACCTTCTACCATACCATTTCTATATAGTATCCGAAGGCCCTTCTCTCCAATATGTCCAAGCCTTTGATGCCATAGCATGGTCTTTTCTCCAGAGACAGCTAGACTTTCCGTCCCACTTTCAGGAACCACAGAACTGTTACACCCATCAATAACAGTGCTACCTTATAGCTTGTACAGAGTTCCAGTCCGAACTCCCCGCATTAATACCAGTGCTCCCCGAACCATCTTGCAGGCATCTTTCTCGAACACTGTTTTTACACCTGCATCATCCATCTTGCTTAGAGAAATCAGATTTCTGGCCAATGCAGGAATATGCAGAACACCAGGAAGTGTTCTAATCCTTCCACCTTGCAGCTTCAGCTTGACCTTTCCACGTCTAATGATTCTGGCCTTCCTATCATCCCCTAGGAAGACATCACCACCATCATATTTCTCATACTCGCAGAACCACTCCCTATGGGGAGTGAAGTGAAAGGATGCACCTGAGTCAATCAACCATGACTCATGATCCACATGTGTATTTGAAGAAGAAGCCAAATACACATCCCCACCTTCATCCGAGGTGGTTTTTGCCTCTGCAGAAGGAGCATCATCAGATCCCTTTCCTTTCTCAGGAGCTTTAGATTTGCACTCCCTTTTGTAGTGCCCTTCCTTTCTGCATTTCCAGCATACCTTTACAAACTTTCCAGGAGATTTAGATCTCCCTCTAGATTTGGATCTCCCACTCGAAACCTTATTCTTGTTTTTGTTTTGTGACCTTCCTCGTACATATAAGGCATCTCCATTCTGGCCCTCCATATTTCTCCGTCTCATTTCCTCCAACAACAAGGCTGAGACAATGTCATCAAAATTCAAGGTAGTTGTATTGCTACCTATTGCAATAACCAGACTGTCCCATGAATCTGGTAGAGAACACAACAAGCTGATGCACTTATCTTCATCTGAGATTTTAATATCAACAGATGACAGCTGACTTACCACAGTATTGAAGGCGTTCAGATGCTTTGTCACCGAGTCTCCATCCTTCATCCTCAGGTTATACAGCTTTTTCCGCAGGAACAAATTATTCACCAGAGACTTATATTGGTACAAAGTCCCAAGTTTTTCCCACAAATTCTTCGTCATAGCTTCCCCAGATACATTCAACAATACTGAATCTGAGACACACAACCATATTGTGCTTTTAGCCTTCTGATCCAGTTTCTTCCAGTCTTCATCTGAAATTACCGTTGGCTTAGTACCTGGATCTACTGTGATCCACTGATCTTTATCCACCATCAGATCCTCCATCTTGAGCTTCCACAACTCAAAACTCTGACCATTAAATTTCTCGATCTCTATCTTTCCACCGCTCGCCATATTCTTTCACCGCAAGAATCGATCCCGCAGATCTCCCACTGCACAGGGTCTACCACAGGCCCGAGCAAAAAACCCTCAACAACAAAGGCGTCCCCTTGAAGCCGAAATAGCTCCGATACCAAATGTAGGTTTTAACCCTGAACAGAAATATCTACACACGATTCTTATAACAGAAAATAAACAATATCAAGAGCATAAAACATAAAACAGATAAACACAGAGATTTTCCCCTGGATCCCAAATCGGGACGACCAGCTTGATTTTTCATTATATTCCTTTTAGTTTTACAACACATATATATACATGCCGAAGCATACATAAACCCCAATCCATTAACCCCGGATTAGAACATAACCGTAGTTCCCTTGACCGGATCTACAAAATACCAGGGGTCGAAAACCATCGTACCCCAAAACCATGTGCAAACTCATGCACAAAACATGGGTGGGTCCGCATATGAGTGGGACTGCATACCAAAAAAAAATTTCGTCGGGGCGCTACTCCTAATTTGGTCAGGGGGCCGGCCGCCCCTCGTGACCCCCCGTCGTGCTTACGCAACGTACAGCACGTGGGGCTAGTCGTGGAAATAATATAACACATACCCAACAATCCAACAATATAATGATGACCATCATATACTCAATAATGAAAAATATTGATATCATTCCATGCCATAGGAGGTATTAACAAACTCTCCATATGATCGGAAGTGTACCTAAACAAAGGAGTTAAAAACCTTACAGCACAAGGTTTGGTTTCTTAATTTCATACTATATCCAATGTGATGAGACAAAGTCTCATAACTTGGTGCTTTTCTCAAGGGTGACATGAATTAAGACTATTTCCAATGTTAAATTGAGAACTCACTGCTTCTCATGCCTCTTTTTTAATCATATTTTTTTATTTTTTGTGTTTTTCATATTATAAAAATTCCAAAAAGGAATTAAATAATGTTTTAATATAATGGAGTAAATGAGTTTCACGAACAAGAAAACTAGTTCCAACATTTGGGATATACTTAGGCATAATGGAAGGAAAACAGGCAAGAGATGGACACTTGGGGGATTTTTCTCGAGGGATACATGTGTTGAGTTATAAAAACAATATATGCAAGGCTAACAACTAAAAATAATACATAGCAGAAAATATAGAAGAGAACGAGCTGAAGTTAACATTAGGCTCAAATGCACAAGTAAGAAAATGTAATGCAATAGAAAAACTCAATGCTATGAGCCCCTTGGGAAATAGACAAAACAAGATTTAATAATAATCCACCTCCTTCTTTAAACTATAGTGGACCAATTTTCACAATATTTCATATTAGATCTCCAAAATCAACATAATACACCTCTTCCAAATCTAATCATATCAATATAGCTTCATCCAGTTCCCTAAAACATCAATAGTAACACATCCTTCATTTCTTGTATCAATGCTAAACCTAATCATATGGCCCAAAACATTATGAAAATAATAAAAGAAATACAACTGCATGTATTCAAAAAAAAATTCTTTATGACTTTTCATGATCCCCTTTTAGATCATAAGAAAATTCTAGTCATTTCCCCTTTTTTTAAAATCAAATTGGCCCTCAAATCAACCCATAAAACATTATGAATATTAATTGTTCTAAAAATTGCAGCGTTTTGGTCTGCTATCTACAAATTTCACCTTTTTGGCACACATTCTAGTAAAGAACTCCTTTGGTTAGTTAATTTCTCGATATAATACACTCTTGAGGGAAAAAAATAATAATAGAAAAAACGAGAATGTTGGTTGAACTCGAATATGTGATCTCATGTAGCAGAATAAAACTCAATACCAATTACGTTGTGGTGTTCCTCATTTATACCTTTCAAACAAAAACAATTTTAATCAATAGTTGGATCATGCAACCAAAACAAAGGTAGGGGTGAGATTCAGCCTTGTGACCAAGGGCCAATCAACCATACTGCATGCCAACCACAAACCTCGCAACCAAGTGCCAAGCCAATACGCTCTGTACCAACCACAAACCTCACAATCAAATGAAAATAGGAATTCCAACTTTGTAACAAAAGTTTCAATTCAAATAGACTTCATGCTAACCATGTACCTTGCTACCAAATGATAAAATGGAGTGCCAAATATAGACCTCGCAACCAAAGTGCCAATTCCAACATACTTTGTGCCAACCATGGACCTTGCAACGAAATTTCAAACTAGAGTGTCAACTAGAGACCTCACAACCAAAGTGCCAATGCCAATAAAATCCATGCCAAGCATGGAACTCATAACTAAATTCCAAACTAGAGTGTCAACTAAAGACCTTGCAAACAAAATTCTAATTCCAACCATAGGCCTCACAACCAAGTGTCAACCCAATAGGGTTTGTGCCAAACACATACCTTGTAACCAAATTCCAAACAACAATTCCAACTGTAGACCTCACAACCAAAGTGTCGAGCTAACAAGGTTCGTGCTAACCACAGAACTTGAAACCAAATGCCAAACATGAGTGCCAACTACAAACCTCAACCAAAGCATTAAGGCAACATGCTTCATGCCAATACCACGTTAGACCAAACACAACTGTGCCAACTGTGCCAAACCACAACAATCAAAATTGTGCTAATACCACGTTATAACAAACACAACTGTGCCAACTATTCCTAACCACGCCAATCAAAATTATTCCAATACCACATCAAACCAAACACAACCATACCAATTGTGCCAAACCATGCCAATAAAAATAGTGTTAATACCACATCATACCAAACACAACTACATCAAACCATGTTGATTAATATTGTTCCAATACCACGTCATACCAAATATAATTGTGCCAACTACACCAAACCACAGACTAGAATCATTAACACAACTTTACTACTATTACTTTTCATTCAAACCACAAGGGCACACCCTCTATTGGTTCCAAACAAAACACACAAAAATTTGTAACTTTGAGGTCATCGAGCCATTTATTTATACACAATTTGGTGCCAAATCTTGCTACAGGGCCGACCTCTAGAAGCTTCATATGACTAGCCGATGGGACCTAGTCCTAGGAGTCAATAGACAAACATGTATTGATTCCAACATGTTGTCACAAATTCCATGTGGCACTCTTTGAATGTTTCCATGTTTCACTCAAATTTGGCACTATTCGATGTCAGAGATATCAATTGAGCATGTCATGTGACACATTATCATTTTTCCACATCATCACCATATTTACACATCATCATGTTATCTATACATCCCCATCATCACCCTCGATCTATTCTGATTCTACCACATGTTGCTATTTTGCCACTTTTCCAATCTAGTGTTGCCACCTGTGCATCCATGTCAAAGGGCCACATCACTGGTCACCTATACTAAGTGGTCCACATGGAATCCAAATAAGGGGTCCACTTCATGTCTGCCACATCTCATCACTTTACTATTCCAAAGAAAATTTATGTGGAATATATGGGAGGTGCAACCTTCATTAAATGTCGTGCAGGTCTGCACATAATGTGACCATACACATTATCCACAATTGTTAGATCTACCAAGAAGAACGTTTAGTCTTGTTAAATAGTGCACATGTTTGTGCTCCTAAATCCATTGATTACTCACCAATGCATGGATCTACCCTAAACATGCATGAACTCTAACAAAGTTAATGTTCTATAATCAAATTTCGTGTTTTTGATCCTTTTGCCAATGTCACATTCAAATTGACTTCTCTTCTCATGTCAGAGGAGTTTGACTAAGTGTAATATACCATTGGAAAGGTATCAGAGAAGAATATCCAAACATATCATCTATAAATTCATTTGAAAATGTTATCTTCAACAACAAAAATCAATAGTCTTCAAGCCACTTTGTCAACATTTGATGTGATCTTTCAAGTCATCAAACATTATATTCAACAATATCCTTTCTTTAACATACCCTTTGAGATAAATGAAAATAATATGTCCAACACACTTGTTCTACCTAGGCCACCTTTATTTCCCTTCAAACGAGCATGCTGAGCTAATGTGGGAGGCACATTATAGTCAGGCGACAGGGAACTTTGTTGTGGAGAAGATAGTAGCAATACTTCAATAATATTTCTACTTTCCAAAGCTTTGATAGGATGTCCAGTGTTATATCAAATCATGCATTGTGTTTTCCATTGTTAAACGAACCATCAAGAAGCAAGGGTCGTACACTCCTTTACCTACCCTAAAAAAATTTCCATTGTTAAACGAACCATCAAGAAGCAAGGTTTGTACACTCCTTTACCTACCCCAAATAAGTCTTGGGGGTTAATCTCCATGGATTACATGTCAAGATTGCAATCCACCAAGCATGGTAATGATTGTGTGTTTGTGGTTGTTGATCAGTTCTCTAAGATGGCCATTTCAACACCCCAAAACAAGAGCACCATAGTTTAAGCCATTGTTAAAATCTTCTTTGATGATTTTGGGTTCATTTTGGGATACCTTGAACCATTATTTTAGATAGGGATAGCACGTTCCTCAACATGTTTTGGTCCAACTTATGGTGTCTCATTGATAAAATTTTGACCAAATCTAATACCTTTAATCCCCAATCAGATGAACAAATAAAAGTAGTCAACAAGATGATTATGCAAATATTTTTCATGTACAACTCGAAGAACCCGCATACACGGGCTTCAATCCTTCCATATTTTCAACATAGCTATAACATATCCCTCCACAACTCTATTGGACACAATCCTTTTCAGGTTTTATTTGGGTTCTAATCATTGGCCCCAATTGATGTATCTATTCCCATTGAATCTATACCGACAATGTACTTCGATGCTTAGGTTAAAATAGACAAGGTAGCCAAATTTTTTGAGCATATCCATCATCTCCAACAATAGGTCCATGATATCCCGCAGAAATCCAATACCAAGTAAAAGCAGGTTATAATGATCATATCATGGAAATCAAGATAAAGGATACCTGCTAGTAATGCATACAAGTCTAACGAGTTGTGAAAGCATGTCATCCTCTTCACCAAGGCATATGTCTCACAAGGACCTAAATATAGCATGAATTTCCTCATCTAATGGGGGAACTCAAGGAAATGGAGTTTGTCGTATCACAAGGGGAGGAATGATCCAGGTGGATATCAGTCTCCATCCACCTACTTGATTGTCTCAAAGCACAGATCTCCATCTTGGTAGTTTTTCTACAAATTTTTTAGTCTTGAACTTCAGGGTCATTCTGAGGCCTTAAAATATGTTTTTTCTGGATGTGGCAAGGGCCCATGTGATAGATGTAGGATTTGTCCTATGTCTTATTTAGAATTTTTAATTCTTAGGTATACCTTTCCAATGGGCTACTGAGTGCACCAAACAAATCTCATATTCAAAAGTTATGACCTTGAGAAGTTGATGTACCAACTAACTGCATTAGGAACACAAAACTTTTGGTGTTTCATCTTCTATGGTTAGTATTTTGGATCTATAGGGTTCTTTCTTTATGTTAAAAGGTCATTCTCTCATCCTTTTGTAATAGCTTTTACGAATGTGTGTAGTCACTATATCTTTCTATTTATAGATAACTACCACCATTCTAGCTAGTTTATGTTTTACGGTATTTTGTATTTCATTTATTAATATAAGTTTAGTTTCAACCACATTATTGCAATACCTGCTATATTTATTTGTATGTGTTCCACTTATCTTCCTGCATTTCATTTCATTCCTTTTATGTACTAGATCAACATATCAATATTGTCACTACATTTTTGTCAGTCCCCACATTGTTTCACTATGCCTTAGGGCCACCTCCCCATATTGCGACATTAACCATGTATTTTTACATGTCATAACTTGTGCGGTAGAGAGTACACTTCATGGGTGCCTTATAATAACACCTAATTTATGTTTGGGTGCCCATGTCATGTTCATTTGTAGGTTTGGGGATCCTCTTTAATGCTTGCCATGACATTGAAATTGAGCATCATGCCTTGCTTTATCTCTTATTTCTGGAAATCTATTTCCCTTATAGGGGGTCCCCACTCTTTTAATTGTTGATTTTTTGTCACCTTTTCTTATGGTCTTCAATGTCTTGCTAGATTTCATAATGTTGCTTGCCTTAATCATGTTTTCCAACCTTGCAACCATGATTGAGCTCTTGCTTTGCATTAGTCTTGCCTCCATCTTGCAACCCATCTCAACCTTTCAGAGAGATCATTGCAATGAGTGGATTTCCATTGCTAGACACTTTGCCACTATCTCCTATTTTGTTTAGGTTAGTTCTTTCAGTGTCAGGAAAACGTGCATATCATTATACGACTCATCTTTGTAACACACCCCCTTACTTCACTGGGTAAGAAATTTGTTACGCGCGAATCTGGTTCCCATTGCTCGGTCATGGAAACAGGATTAGGAGGATTGCACCCTCATTTTTCATTACCTTTTTTTCATTCATTCCTAAATATTTCCTTCTTTCCCTTTCTTATGCACAAGGAATGATGATCACCAACCTCACACTGCCACGAGACAATTCACCACAAGATCACCCACCAACAGGTAAGCGAATGGTCAGGACATATGCATCTCCCTACTACGTGGCTCCATCTCACTTCCTAACTCCTGACCTCTGACCTAGTCGTGGTCGGCTCGTCCTCGAGCTATTGAATTTCCACCGAAACCCCGAACTTCAACCTAGTCGTGTTGACTTATTAACTGCACATCTTTCCATCAACATGCAACCTGAACTCGCGACCTCCTACTAGGTCAGGGTTGATATCACTTTACTTATGTTACCACCAATCTTTTGGATCTGACCCCCTACCACTGGGCTATTTTCTTGGTTGCATGGACCCTACAGATAGTCCACGTTGGTTTACCTCTGACCAATCACATGAGAGGAGAACCTGACCACTCCAATCAACAACTTTCCCCTTCGCCACAACGAATACCCTTCCCTCAAGCTTCTATGATGGATCAGTTAAGGGACTTCGAATCTGCATCATGCAAAGTTTTCAGGAAGGATCTATTCGCTCTCCCGAGAGACTGGATCTACCACTGCTAAGATTCTTAAAACTGATCACCTCAATCGCAGCTTGGTCTCAAAGGTATATTTTTCCTCTAAATTTACTTCAAAGTCTCGCCACTCTGTCGAAGTCAGACTAAGAAGTTCCACAGTGTTACCCATTCTAATCTTGTGTGATAGCTACATTGATGGGTTCCTACATTGAGGGCCTTTCCTACCTTCAGGTAGGGAATTCCTTGCATATCAACGTAGGTGCTCCTGCATATAATATCGACCAGAAGCCTAATGCAAGCTTCCGGGAGGCTTTCTCCTCTCCTACTACATGCCAACGGTTACATAGTCCACACGAACTCTACAAGAAACTCCTTAGTGCCACTCGTGGGTTTCCAAGGCATTTGGCTATTGGTAGGGACTGGTAGTCCTCATTGCTAAAATCCCTATGGTAGGAATGGATGTTTCTACACAAGCGAGGCTAAAGAACATGGAAGTAGGAACGTTGGGCACGAATAGACCCAAGAACACTTCCTTGATCCTTCACATACTTCTTGCTTGTCAGCACATCAACTTGTAAGTGATTACCCTGATGTATTCAATAATTGACTCTGACTAATCAAGGGTCTTTATTATAAATTTTACATTAATAATAAGGGTATTAGAGCCCACTTCCTTTAACTATTAAAGATTTGGGCCTGAAATATATCCTTGAGTTCATTAAATTTCACTATTGCATTATTTCTAACATAGATAATCGTTTTATCCAGAGTAATATTTTGCCTCTACTCTATAGCTTAGGCAACACTGTTATGGGGCTCTTTTCCCACTCTGTAACTTCAAATACTATGTGATTGTCATTACTTGGGTTGTAAAATTATTTATTTTTACATGTAAGAACAACACACATGTACACATACATATTCATATACTTATTCAACATACAACTTAAGGAATTACCCCTTCACAATTGCATCACACGTATACACACGACAACATAATTACAGTTCTTGTTCTTTCCATATATATTATAAATTAGAATACAACATAATCCATTAATTACAAGAAATATTAACAGATACGTATCTTTTAGTCTGCAGGAAAACTAGATTTGGGACTATGACTCTCCACCCAACCATAGACAGCAGCAGCCACTGCTACTTGCAGTTGTCGCCCTCGAGCCAAATTCCATAGTCTGGGGGGGGGGGACTCTTGTTGTTGGGACCACACTCAAGCTGCCATATATTCTAGGGACTCCATATGAGATCCTTCCTCAATCCTCACATTTCTTTCTTTCCTTCATGAGGAGTCCATAGGTGCCCAACCTCACCCCCTCGTCTACATACAATGTTTCACCCCCTCCTAGGAAGTCCAGAAACCATTTTATCATCAAGGAAGTAACCAGGAACTGTGATTCGAGCATGTCTTCATTTCAACTTCTGTATGGTCTCCTCCCAAGTTTTTACGAGGCTCCATAGTAGCTAGCTCAACCCAAAGCCTCTAGGAAATCCCAAGTTGTTACAGGGCTCCAGAGATTTCATTCCACCCATAACCTCTAGGGACCCAAGTTGTTACAGGGCTCAAAATACCTCCTGTCTCAACCCACATCCTCCAGGGACGTAATCTGTTACAGGGTTCCAGGAAACCTATCTCAACCCACAACCTCCAGGGAACCCAAGTTGTTAAATGGATCTATAGACTCGAACTCAATCCACAACCTCCAAGAACAGAGAATTGATCTCCTTATTTTCTCTTTTCTTCTTTTCATTTTTGCTTGATGAAAGCCTCTACTGGAGGTTTCCTTCTCATCCTCGCATCGGTCTGCTTCCTGAGCCAACAAAAATATTCTTCTTTCCTGCGGAAGAAGGGTGTCTCATTCCCTCTATGTCTCTTGTTTGAATACAATTTTCCTCTCTCCACTAATGTTTTCTCTCTCCCTCTACAAATACCTTTGTCTTGGAGTCCGAGGTATCTTTCTTGAATGCCTCCTCCATTTCTTTAATGCCTTCTCCCTTTTCTCATATTACTTCTCCTCCTTTGGTTAATGTTCCTACCCCTCCTTCGTTGTTGCATCCTTGTTTCTTGCAGACCCTCATAAATTTCGTCCTCTTTTGCTTGTTGTATTTTCTTAAGAAATCACGAGCCTGAGTGCTTTTCCTTAGCCCATTTAATTTTAGGAGCCAATCCCTTTACTTCATGTACCAACCAACCTTTAATGGTTGTCCTAAAGTTCAAGTTTCTTCTTTGCACAAGAAACCATAACATCCCAAGTAGAAATTCTCCCTCCCCAACTCTGAAATTCGTTTTCCATGACTCAATCCCCCTTTTTTTTATTTTCATTCAAACATTGAAAAATATTTACATCCTTTTAAAATGTGGCTCATACCAGAACCTTGGATGGGGTTGTCACAATCCCCTCTCCCTTGAGGTAACATCGCCCTCGGTGTTCATTTTACACTTATACAATGGTATAATTAAAATGGTACACATACCATTCCATGGAGCTTTATACACATAACTCTATGCACTATTTACAATTATACACACTTGTTTTTAATCATAAAACAAGAAATCATAATTAGCTTTCATGGCATCGTCCATTTCCCATAATGCATTAAAGGGGCTCATCCTTATGGATTCTTGGTGTCCATTATTGTATGAAAATTCCACAAGTTGAAGATATTATTCCCATTTCTTAGGATGATACATCGCATACATCCTTAACATATCCTCAAGGATCTAATTAATTCTCTCTGTTTGTCCATCTGTTTGTGGATGGTAGGTTGTACTAAATGCTAATTTTGTTCTCAATTCTTGGAACAATTCCTTCCAAAACGTGGAAGTAAACTTAGCATCTCTATATGATACAATCTTCTTGGGAATGCCATGTAGTCTCAAAATCTCCTTTATGAACTTTTGTGCTATATCACTAGTGGAATCGGTGGATTTGACTGCTATAAAATGAGCTACCTTGCTAAGTTTGTCCACCTCCACCATTATTGCATCATCTTTCTTAGCTGTTTTGGGAAATCTTATGATCAAATACATAGAGACTACCTCCCACTTCCATTCTATAATTAGGATAAGCTATAATAATATTTCTGGGTGTTTGCATGCAGCCTTTACTTGTTGGTATTCCATGCATATTTCTATGAAATACGCCACTCCTTTCTTCATATTTGGGCAGTAATAATACCTTTTGACGGTTGTGAAGGTCTTTTGATACCATGGGTGCCCCGAGTAAGGCTTGATATGGAATTCTTTCGTTATTAGTCTTTTTATTTCATCATTTTTATGCACATGAATTATGCCTTTATACTTGATTAAGCTTTCCTCAGTGAGATGATATCCTTCATCCTCACCTCCTTGTTGCAACTCTTCTTTCAGTTGTTGTTACTTTTCGTCCAACTGTACAACGATTTTGATTCTTTCTTCTAAATATGTAGGAATGACTCTTCCTGAGTGTTATGTATATTTTATTATTTATTAATTAGATTTAGTTATCTTAGGTTATTAACTGAAAAGGCATGATCAAAGATCATGCCTCTTCACCAAGGGACACCTTGAGGCTATATTTAAGCCCAGGCGATCCCTCATTGTAATCATCTCATCTTTTCATCATTAATAATATATATTTATCAAGTTTTACCAGAGTTTTTATACTCCATTGGTATCAAAGCCATCGCTCTTCGGGATCTGTGTGATCACCAGAAATTAGGAATCAAAGGAAATTCGAGTCATGGATTTTTTAAACCCGGGGCTACAACATTTGTTTTTTAAAAAAATAAGGAAGAAATATATATATATATATATATATATATATATATATATATATATATATATATAAGAGAAGGAAAGTTAACATAAAGGGGGAAATAAATTAAAAGGAAAAAAAAAATATTTAAAAGAAAATAGTTCCAAAAGAAAAAAAGAAAAAGTAAAAAGAGATATATATATAAAGAAGTACATATACGTACATGTGAAGACAAAGTAAAAAGAATAAGGAAGAGTAATTACTCGTGGTTTACAAGCTCGTGGTTTTGGAGCCCATGGTAATTGCCCATGGTATTAAAACCCATTCACCCTTTTCAAAACAACGTGACTTTTCAAAGTTAACAAAATTTTTCCCCATAATTATATATATATATATATATAATTCAAATAATAAAATAATAATTATTATTATTATTATTATTATTTAAAAATATATATATATATATATATATATAATTATTATTATTATTATTATTATTTCAAAAAAAAAATTTAATTTAATTAATTAATTAATTATTGATTAATTAATTAATTAAAAAAAATAAAGGGGAAAAATTGGCAGAAAAATATTCCCCACCTCATACACGTTCAATGTCTTCATCGATGTCGATGGCCGAATTCCAGAAGAAATTGGTGGATCTCGAGAAACAAATCAATAATAATTCCGAAGAATTCGGAAAAAGATTAGTCGATCTTGAAGGTACAGTTGCAGGACACTCCAACGACATCAAAAAGGTTCATGATATGACAAATCGAATAGAAAGACAAATGTGGCTAAATCATCACGAGGCCACAGAAAAGCATAGCGAAGCAATGAACAAGATGACAGAGCATAGCGAAGCAATGAACTCGATGACAGAACTCTTCAATAAGCTAAATGATAAGATAGATAAGTTAAGTTAGACACAATCCCCAATATTTCCTAACGTGGAACAAAATCAACAAAACAATTCCGCAGATTCAGGGAACTCAGAAGAGCATCAAGGAAAAACCGATTCCCCACATCATCAAGAAGATAGTAATGCAGATTTTCCAAATAAGCAGCTCTGGAATGCATTTGCTAATCAATATCCTCTTCTTGTTCCACCATTAGCATATCAGCGAAAAGCCAAAATCGAGCTACCCAAGTTTGATGGTAATGAAAAAAATAGCGTTGCATGGCTTAATAAAGCGGAAGAATATTTTGAGATTTATGACATTACTAGTGATGACAAAAAAATTAAGCATGCTTCCATGAAAATGGAAGGAGAAGCATATAATTGGTATATGTGGTGGAAAAAGACGACGCTTGCTATTAGTTGGAGGAAATTTAAGGATGCATTCTTCAAAAGGTTTCAAGGCATAAAAGAAGAAAAGTTTTTTTCAACGTTTATCAAATTACGCCAAAAAGGAGATGTGGATGAGTACACTAGAGACTGGGAGACCTTGGCAACACGAGTACCGGGATTGTCAGAATCTCGTCTAATCCAGTCTTACATCTCAGGACTTAAAATCCATATACAAGAAGAGCTCGAACTTCATGAAATTACATTAGTAGAAGTAGCAAGGCAAAAAGCAAAAGTCGTTGAAAAGAAATTTGAAAGGTTATCAAAACCAGAAAAAGTATATTCGAGACAAAGATTTCCTCAATCTGAAAATATAGATGACACAAAATATGTCCCACCCCATGTTCGTGAAGAAGAAAAATCTAATGTGGAAAAACGAAGAATGAGAGAGGGCAAGTGCAAGCATTGCGGTGAAAACTGGGACCCTAAGCACAGATGTGCTAATGGAAAAGCGAAAAATCTATACAGTTGTGAAGCAACTAATGACGCTAACAATAATGATTCATATATAGAAGGATTAGAAGACAACTTAGAGTTCTCTCTAGAAGTGGATGGCGAAACTATTCCGCAAGTGTCATTATCAGCTATGACAGGCATATCACAACCTCAAACCCTAAGGTTAAGAGGACATATCAAGAACAACAACGTAATGGTTCTCGTCGACACTGGCAGTACCCACAATTTTCTAGATTCAACCATGGCAAAAATACTTAACATATTTACCTTCCCCATGCCTAATATGAAGGTAATGGTGGCCGATGGTAAGAAGATTGAGAAAGTAGGGAAATGCCATAAGGTCAAACTATAGATAAAAAACTTTCATTTAGAATCTCCATTCTACACCGTTCCATTACGAGGAGTAGATGTGGTCTTAGGAATTCAATGGCTACAAACTTTAGGTACTTATTCTTCCAACCATCAGAAGCAGTTTATAAGTTTTAAGTGGAAAGGGCAGAAACATAGGTTGTATGGATTCCAAGCCCCAGAAGATCAAGTCGTATCTTCCTCTCTGATGACGAAGATGATTCAAATAGGAGCGCCAACATCTACAATACAATGTCATCAGTTAGAAATGTTATCTTCAAAAGGGAGCCACGAAGAGTCATCAGAAGAACAAGGACTAGTTCGGACACACGAAAAAGTATTCCAGGATCTACCCATAAAAGTGCCTCCAGATAGGAAAATCAAACATCCAATAGAAGTCAAGACAGGATCCGACCCTGTCGATATCAGATCTTTTCACTATCCACATCAACAAAATATTGAACTCGAGAAGATGCTCCACGATCTTTTTAAAATGTGGGAAGCAAGAGCTCGCCACTCGAGAAACCTAGGCTTTCGTCAACGATGTCCTTCATTACGTATGCTTTGAGGACAAAGCATCTTTAAGAGAGGGGCAATGTTATGTATATTTTATTAATTATTAGTTAGATATAGTTATCTTAGGTTTATTAATGTGGAAGGGCATGATCAACGATCATGCCTCTTCGCCAAGGGACACCATAAGGTTGTATTTAAAGCCTTGGTGATCCTCATTTGTAATCATCTCATCTTTTATCAATAATAATATATACTTATAAAGTTTGTTGGAAATATGATGCAGAGTGTTGTCCTTGATGGCAACCCACTGAATGAAGATGAAGACGTGCGACTGTTGACATGTATTGTCCTTGATGGCACTCCACCTGATGAAGTTCTGCTTGACTTGATGGACTTGTTAAATGATGTAAATCTGAAGTGATATGATGATTGTTGATGATATGATGTTGAGTGTTGTACTTGAAAGGAAACCCCCTTGATGAAGATGATGACAACTTACTTGATGAAGTTGTGTTTGATAGAATATGTCCTTGATGAAGGAAATCTGATGTATCTACAGTATTTACAGAAGGCCATGAAGAAAGGATTTCAGAATGTACTCAGAGAATGATGAAAAAGAGCATGTCTCTTGGTATACGCGGATTGGCCTAGGGGAAGTCGCGTATGCACGCGGAAAGGAACGTTACAAGTCGCGTATGGGCTAAAGCGCTCAAAAAGTGCAAATTCAAGGGTAACCACCATGGTATTGACCCATAGTATTGGGTAATGATCCGCCTAATTGACCCCGTCCAGGTAGTTTTGGGCTTATGGTATTGTTTTGGTCCATGGTATTGAAAAAGGGGCTCATGGTATTGACAAAGGGTAATCATATATAAGGAGAAGAAATTCATTGTGCAAATGAGGTGTGAGGGAGTGCAAGATGTCTGAGCTTGAATGAATACTTCTCTCTGAAATATATCTGAATGGAAAGGGTTACACTTGAATGATAAATCTGAATGTATGATGCACCAATGATGAAGAAGGAGATCTAGATCTGAATTGCTCTTGTATTTGCTATATCTGATTATGGAAGGCTTAGATCTGTGATGAGGCGAACATCTAGGCGAACATCTGTCTGAAGTAAAGGGTTGAATCTGAGGTGAATGTCTGATCTGATGAAGTATGCTGCTCTGTAATGTTTAAAGATCTATACGCTACTTCGACGCGGAGGAAGCGCGTATATACGCAGCTTCAGCGAAGAGAAAGCGCGTATGCGCAATAAAATATACACTGAGGTATACGCCGGTTTGTGTGGACGGAAGCGCGTATATACGCGAAATCAGTGAAGTAAAAGAGCGTATGCAAACTAGGGTTTGCTGAAGCAAGGGGTATGAAATATCTGAGATGTTCTGTTGTGTTTATGCTATCTGATCTGTGTTGATATGTATCTGTTGATGATGTATGGTTGTGCTTAAAAGTATGAAAAGGGTCCAGTATGAAAATATGATGAAATGTGGCCTGCAAGTGTTGTTCTATTGAAGTGGTTGGATCTAGTGTGAAAATTGATGAAACGTGGTCCAAGGTGGTGCTGAGGGTTGTAGCCTTCAGTCAGGGGGTTGTAGCTCCCTTCCAGGTGAGGCTGGTAAACGAGATCGGGGGGTTGTAGCTCCCTACCAGGTGAGGCTGGTAAACGAGTCAGGGGGTCGTAGCTCCCTTCCAGGAGAGGCTGGTAAACGAGCGCAGGTGGGTGCCTGCGTGCTGGTCAAGTCTGTGCCAGCACATATGTTGTAAGATGTTTTCTCTATAATAAAATATTGAAGGCTGAGCAACTGCGGCGGTGGTTTTCTCCCGACTTGGGTTTCCACCTAAAAATCCTGGTGTTCATGTGTGATGCTTTGTGTGATGGTTTATTCTGTTCTTACTGCACATGTTTACTGTTTATAGAACATCTAATGGATGAATGATGGAATGATATAAGTGAAGAACTAATGGCATAATTAGATCTCTGTGTATACGCTAGTTTTATGAAGGATATCCGCGTGTATACGCTAGTTGTCTTCGGGGAGAAGTAGCATATGAGTTACAGCTCCCCATTGGGAGTAAAGTTTTGAATATGCGGTAAAAAATGCGATTCACCCCCCCTCTCGGTATTTTTCCCAACAATTGGTATCGAGCGGGTCCTTGTGCGAAGCTTGATCGCTTAAAGGAGATCCGTCGCAATGGGAAGTCTTGAAGGAGTAATGTCTATTAAGCCACCTCTATTCAATGGAAGCAATCTGATATTCTGGAAGGTACGAACAAAAGCATATCTGCAAAGTCTTGGTGCAGATGTATGGGCAATCGTGGAAGAAGGTTATCAATACCCGGCAAGTATTCCTACTGATGCAGTTGAAAGAAAGAAGTATGAAATCAATGCCAAAGCAGTGAATGTCTTATTGGGAAGCATGTCTGAATCAGAATTTGCTAAAGTGATGCAGCTACATTCGGCAAAAGACATATGGGACAAAATCATTCTAAGCTATGAAGGAGACAAAGGTAAAAAGTGCAAAACTCCAAACTCTTAGAATTGAATATGAAAATTTGAGGATGCATAGTGATGAGAGTGTTGCCAGTTTCTTTCTTCATCTGGATGATATTGTAAATCGAATAAGAAATTTGGGTGAAACCATAATTGATACTACTCTGGTGGAAAAGGTCTTAAGATCATTGACTTCAAAGTTTGACTCTAAAGTTTCAGCTATTGAAGAAAGGCAAGATTTGCAAACTCTTACTATTGTTCAATTACATGGTACTCTGACTGCTTTTGAAATGAGACAAGGAGGCCCTTCTCAAGTAAGAGAAGCTGCTTTTAAGGCATCTACTAAAGGGAAGGAAAAGGAAGTTGTCAAAGATTCCAGCTATATATTTGATGAAGAAGAAGAAAATTTCGTGAGAAAGCTCCAACTAGGTACTGGAAGATTCAAAGGTAAGCTTCCCTTCAAATGTTTTGAGTGTGGAAAAGTTGGTCATTATGCTGCTAAATGTCCTTATAGAGAAAAGCATGGTAAAGGGAAACAATTTGAGAATAGAAAGAGTTATTATGCAAAAGAAGATGATGATGAAGTGTCCGGTGAAGATGAAGAAGATTCTGACCAAGATCTGAAAGTGCTCATGGCTAAGAAGCAAAAGAAGAAGGTTACTTGAGGAAAGGAGATACCTCAGAAATCATGTATAGCAAAAATTGAAGAAGATGAAACAGATTCTGACGAAGATCTACAAGCACTCATGGCAAAGAAGAAAAGGGAGAAGGCCACTTGTAATACTCTTCTTTGTGCAAACAATAGTAAAGATAGTGAAAGTAAAGTTGTGGATCTAGAAGAAGCTCTCAAGATTAAAGAAGAAGAACTACAAAGTTCATACAATAAGCAAGAAACTATCTATAAAGAAATGATCTCACAAATGAAAGATCAAATAGAAATGCTGAATGAACAGGTGGACAAGTATCAAAGGTTTCATACTTATGCATCCAATCGAATTAAAGATCTAGAAGCAGATCTTGAAAAATCAAGCAAGAAGAATGAAGGACTTGAAGCTGCAATCTTTTGTCTTCAGGAAGATTTAGAAGCATCAAGTAAGGAAAATAAGGAACCTCTACAATCATTTTAAAAGGAAGGCCTTGAAGCAGAAATCATCTCTCTCAAAGAAGATTTGGAAAAATCTAATAAGAAGAATGAAGAGCTGCAACAAACATGTGAAGGAAATGAAGATTGGTTGAAAGAAGAGATTCTAAATCTGAAGGATCAAGTTGAAGATGGAAGAAGAAAAGAAGAAAGCATGACAAAACAATGTCAAGCCTTGGAGGTTGAGGTAAACATTCTCAAAGGTAAATTAGAAGAAAAAGTTAAACTTTTGAGGTTTCATGATAGTACTAACATTTTGGACAATATTCTGAGTAATCAAAGGTCTCCTGCTATCAAACATGGTCTTGGTTTCCATGAAACTGTTAAAGGAGAATCTAGCTCACAAGGAAGTGCCAAAAATTCGGAGGATGTCAATGCAAAACCTGAAGTGTTGAAAGAGACAAAAGCTCAACCAACAATCATGAATTCTCAAAGGAATTCATTCAAGAATGTTGAATGTTTTAAATGTCATAATTATGGACATGTTGCAGCAAATTGCAGGAGCAGATCATTTCGGCCTCAAACAAACAGTTCCTACACAGAAAGGTACTCTGGTTTCTTCAAGGGATATTGTTTTTCATGTAACAAGTATGGACACAAAGCAGCTGATTGTAATAGGAGGAAGAATAGAAATACTCATTATGATTCTTATGGTTATTTCTCTGGCCACATGAGATGTTATGCTTGTAACAAATATGGACATGTAGAAAAAGAATGCAAGATGAACAGATCTGGGAAAGTGGACAATTTTCAGCACACAGTTGGAAAGCTCAAGCAAATTTGGAAAAAGAAGGAGGACCGATCAGAAACGTAGGGAATTCTGACCCTACTGCAGTCATCCGCTTCTAAAGCTGACTTTTCTTATTGACTGCAGGAATAATGTGAGATACATTATGAGATCTAGTAATGTATCGTCACAAGGGGAGCAATGCATGATGACTCTCATGGTTGACTTGATTATACTATGTTTACTTCTGACAGCGCATCTGATGTGGAAAGGACAGGTACAGGAGGTACAAGCTCAGGAAGAAATGAAGGAAGATGGAAATTTTCTATGCTTCACTTTCCATACGCAGGTTCCATTAACTAAAGTCGCGTATACACGCGAGTTCCAGAAGACGCATTCGCGTATGCATTGATGATAAGAAAATTTATCTGATAGCTGAAGATCTGAAGCAGAGGTCCAGGGGGAGCATCAGTCTGACTGCTGATGATTGCACTGTTAGCATCATTATAGTTATACTCATGATAATGAAATGATGCATGGGTTCTTGTGTTGAATATTATGGATGAAGCCTGGTTGCTTTATGATGAAGAGCATTCATTGTTGAGATGAAAGTCTTATAGTTCAGAGATGAGGACAGATCATGCAGAGATTGTTATTGATGACTTGCTGTTGAAGGTATCTCGGATTGCAGAAGTTAAGGAAGAAGCACTGGTTTAGGGGGAGTAGCAGGTTGAATTCTAATGGTTGCATTGTTGGAAATATGACTGCTTATTCTTTGGTCTTGGTGATACTCATGCTCAAATGATGATGATTTGGTACATGGATTATTATGATAAGATTTTGAGCCCTAGTTGCTGATAAGTATCTTTGTGTGGATGAGTTGGATATCATTTGTTTCAAATCATATAGAGTTTGGTTGCTATGGTTGAGATCTTTTGCCTACATATGTTACTTCATGTTACCTCTTGAAGATCATGGTGATTTTGGACCACATGGATGATTGCTTGACACATATCTGAAGATGCTGTTCTGATATGATAATCTCTTTTGGAAAGAATGTATTGATGTTGCAAAGGATCCGAAGGCTTAGTTACTAATGGGCTTATGCTACAACCAATGGATGACGCTTGAAGACACAACTACACTATTCTGTTAGATCTGTAGTCCAGGGAAGCAGTCAAATATCTCAGAAAGAAGCTGAACACTGTCTTTGCCTTACAAAGAATCAGATCTGGTTGAAATTTAGAAGGTGTCTTAGGATACGCGGGTTTCCTGAAACACAGTCGCGTATGTACGCTAGTTATTGCACATAAAACCGCGTATGGTTGGTTTCTGACAATTCTTGGTTGGTTCAGCTCTCTTCAGCACAGCTGCAGTGCTGTTTGGTATCTCTGGTGGTGTTCCAGTTCTCATAAATCTGTTTCTAATGTTTTGATGAAGATGCCTTGATGATTTGTTGGTGAAAATGTTTAGGTTGCACAAACTAAGGGGGAGGCTTAGTCATATGAAAAGGATGCATGGTTGCACAGATTCAGGGGGAGCATTAGCTTTGCTGACTATAATGCAGTGTTGGCATTATTATGGTTCTGAAATATGTCCTCTTTCTTGAGGACTTTCTGGTGTTGGTCATAAATGATCATATTTATATTTTGGTGAAAAGGTCTTGTTGAGACCCATGATATAAAAATTGTAATATTCAGTCATGTAAGGACTTGTCATTTTTGTAAACCCACTTGGTTGGGTAGCTGAGTCAAATTTTGTAAACCCACTTGGTTGGGTAGCTGAGTCAAATTTTGTAAACCCACTTGGTTGGGTACTTGAGTCTTATATGTAAATCCACTTGGTTGGATATTTGATGTCAGTATGAGTCTTTGGTGATAGGAAGTTCATAGAGTCATGTACTTCATTGACAAATATGTTTGGAGATTCAGCATGGACTCAGGGGGAGCTTGGCCACTTCAGCACATATCAGATCTGCAGACTGTTTCTTCCACATAGAATGTTGGTTTTTGATCCGCCCTTTGCCCTTGATGTCAAAGGGGGAGAGTGACATGGTGTTTGAATAAAGAGAAGGTAATGATGTGACATATTTGGGAGAGTGACATGGTATCTATCTGCTGTGGTAACCAAACACCATCGTGGTTGCCATCAAGTCAAAAGGGGGAGATTGTTGGAAATATGATGCAGAGTGTTGTCCTTGATGGCAACCCACTGAATGAAGATGAAGACGTGCGACTGTTGACATGTATTGTCCTTGATGGCAATCCACCTGATGAAGTTATGCTTGACTTGATGGACTTGTAGTGATATGATGATTGTTGATGATATGATGTTGAGTGTTGTACTTGAAAGGAAACCCACTTGATGAAGATGATGACAACTTACTTACTTAATGAAGTTGTGCTTGATAGAATATGTTCTTGATGAAGGAAATATGATGTTTCTACAGTGTGTACAGAAGGCAATGAAGAAAGGAATTCAGAATGTGCTCAAAATATGATGAAAAGAGTATGTCTCTTTGTATACGCGGATTGGCCTAGGGGAAGTCGCGTATGCACGCGGAAAATAACGTGCCAAGTCGCGTATGGGCAAAAGCGCTCAAAAAATGCAAAACCAAGGGTAACCACCATGGTATTGACCCATTGTATTGGGTAATGATCCGCCTAATTGACCCCGTCCAGGTAGTTTTGGGCTCATGGTATTGTTTTGGCCCATGGTATTGAAAAAGGGGCTCATGGTATTGAAAAAGGATAAACCTATATAAGGAGAACAAATTCATTGTGCATAACATAAGTGTGGGTGCAAGATGTCTGAGCTTGAATGAATACTTCTCTCTGAAGTATATCTGAATGGAAAGGGTTACACTTGAATGATAAATCTGAATGTATGATGCACCAATGATGAAGAAGGGGATCTAGATCTGAATTGCTCTTGTATTGCTAGATCTGATTATGGAAGGCTTAGATCTGTGATGAGGCGAGCATCTAGGCGAACATCTGTCTGAAGCAAAAGGGTAGATCTGAACTGAATATCTGATCTGATGAAGTATGCTGCTCTGTAATGATTGAAGATCTATACACTACTTCGCCACGGAGGAAGCGCGTATATACGCGGCTTCAGCGAAGAGAAAGCGCGTATACGCAATAAAATATACACTGAGGTATACGCTGGTTTGTGTGGACGGAAGCGCATATATACGCGACATCAGTGAAGTAAAAGCGCATATGCAAACTAGGGTTTGCTGAAACAAAGGGTATGAAATATCTGATCTGTTCTGCTATGTTTCTGCTATCTGATCTGTGTTGTTAAGTATCTGTTGGTGATGAATGTTTGTGCTTAAAAGTTTGGAAAGGGTCCAGTCTGGAAATATGATGAAATGTGGCCTGCAAGTGTTGTTCTATTGAAGTGGTTGGATCTAGTGTGAAAATTGATGAAACGTGGTCCAAGGTGGTGCTGAGGGTTGTAGCCTTCAGTCAGGGGGTTGTAGCTCCCTTCCAGGTGAGGCTGGTAAACGAGATCGGGGGGTCGTAGCTCCCTTCCAGGAGAGGCTGGTAAACGAGTCAGGGGTTGGAGCTCCCTTCCAGGAGAGGCTGGTAAACGAGCGCAGGTGGGTGCCTGCGTGCTGGTCAAGTCTGCGCCAGCACATATGTTGTAAGATGTTTTCTCTATAATAAAATATTGAAGGCTGAGCAGCTGCAGCGGTGGTTTTCTCCCGATTTGGGTTTCCACCTAAAAATCCTGGTGTTCATGTGTGATGCTTTGTGTGATGGTTTATTCTGTTCTTACTGCACATGTTTACTGTTTATTGAACATCTGATGAATGAATGATGGAATAATATAAGTGAAGATTTGATGACATATCTAGATCTCTGTGTATACGCGAGTTTCATAAAGGGGATCCGCGTATATACGCTAGTTTACTGAAGGAAAGTAGCGTATGGGTTTTAAGGAATGAAAAAGTAAAAAGATTTGATTATGCGGTAAATACTGATTCACCCCCCCCTCTCAGTATTTTTCCCAACATTTTTTTGGATGGGGCTTAAGGTTTTCAAGCTCATATCTTATTTAAGGAAGAGGATGGTAGCCATTGTTCATTATTTTGATGTTGACGTATATTATATTTCTGAATATATGGTCTGTTTATACATATATCTTTCTCTTGTTATTTAGCTGAGATAGAGTGATGTTTAGCACAAGGTGTTCCTGATCGGGAATCCCACCTCTTTCCTTGAGAGGCCTCTTGGAAGAGATTGTACTACATTTTTCACTATCAAGCTTAAGGCCAAGCTTCTTCTTTCAACTACAACGTAGATCATGTTGAGGGTTTGGTTGTTTTTGCAGGTTGCAACAAGTGGTGATTAGATCTCTAGATATAGGCCATTTTATAGTGAAGGGGATCTGCCTTTCACTTTGAGGATCTATTGGAGGAGGCCATTGTATTGATCATATCAGATCAACCATACTTTCCAGATCTATATTTTTCAGTAGATCTTCAGTCTTAGATCTCAGATCTACAACTTGTATTTGGTGTTTTGCTGAAAACCCTTGAGGGGTTCTTTAGAGGAGCTTGTATAGTGCTCAGATCTGATATAGATCTATCTTTTGAGGCACATATCAGCCCTAGATCTGATTCATAATCATTTTTTGTAGCAGAGCCAATAAAATAAGGTTATAAGGGTTTTCCAGCTTTTCTATATAGTTGCAGCACCTCATATTGAGGGATTTTTTCCATTGGAGGCTTATATTTCTTGTTATGCATCTTATGGCCCATTTCTTATGTACATATTCTAGTTGTATTAACATATTAAAGGTCTCGATATTGGCCTCTTTATTTTTAAATGATGATCTGCAATATTGTTCCAACATTTTGCACTATATTCCTGCTTTTCCCATTTGGGAATATTACAAGTTGATGAATTCCATTTTCAAACCCTTCCTTAGAAAATTTGTGTTAGTATTTTTTGATGATATACTAATCTACAACATGTCTTGGAAGTATCATTTTCAACATGTTGACAAGGTGCTCAAACTATTGGAGGAGAAACAATTATATGCAAAAGGGCCTCCAAATGTTTCTTTGGAGTATAATAGGAGCAATATCTGGGTCATATTGTATCTCGGGAGGGTGTTAAGGTAGACCGAACAAAATTAAATCCATTAAGGAATGGAAAGTCCTCACAACCATAAAGAAATTGCGAGGATTTCTCAGGTTAGCAGGGTATTATCGCAATTTTTTTAAGAATTATGGGAGAATAGCAACACCTCTAACAAAATTATTGAATAAAGATGCATTTTCATGGACTCCTGAAGCAACTAAGGTCTTTGAACAACTAAAAGACGCAATGTGCCTAGAACCGGTCTTAGCTACCCCAGACTTCACAAAAACCATTATTATGGAATGTGTAGAAATTATACAAATATTATGTAAACCAATGGATTCAATCCAATCATGCGATATGCTAGAGAAAGATATTGAATCCTTCTACAACTCCATTTTGGAAAATAAACACGATCACCAATCACAACAAGTAAAGAAAGAAGAAAAGAAAACCACAACACAGATAATTTCCTAGGGAAATATTACTGCTCAAAACCCCTCTATCTTCTATTGTATATTCACCAAGGAATCATGCAACAATTACAATTCACTCTTCTCACAAGAGTCTCCCGCACTCTCACAACTATCTCACACCGATCGAGACAAAATCAACCAACACTTAGCCAATTTTCAGCCTCTGCTCAGCCTGCCTTTCTTGCGTAGTCCATGTGGAATGAAATCCATATTCTTTAGGCGTTTCAACCTTCCAAAACTACTCAATGCTCATGGGCAATCCTATGGGTGTATTACTGCATGTGGGAAGCTTAGTAATAATACAACTGATATTTAACATCCCTTTAACCTATGTCTCAACTTGGTCTCCATCAAAACTGACATGCATGAAGCTATTAATAGTAAATCATCAGTTCCATGACATATCACTGCATGTGAATTAAATCTGATTTAATTCACTTGACCTCTCACTAGTGCAACAAACAGTTACAACTAGTTAAACTGATTTTAACTCAATTAATTGAGTTAACTGATTTCTCATGCATTAAACTAATGCACTAACTGAAACTTGGACTCAAAAACTAATAGAATCACTCTGCATGCTTCACCAACCACCCTCAACTCAAATTCCATGAGCTAATTGAGTTTATCACACTCAGTTAACTATTACAATTTATTATGAGATAAGATTACATTTTATTGTCCAATTTAGTTAAGGGAAAATTAAATTAGACACACATTTCTTGTTTAATTTTCAACACTCCTTCTCAACAAGAAAGGGATTATCAGCTACCCCGATCCTGCCTCTATGGTATTCGAATTTTTTCCTGGCGAGTGCCTTCTTTAGAATATCTTCATCCTAATCCTCCGTGGGAATGTACTGAAGTAACATAATGTGTCTCTAAATAGAATCTCTAATATTGTGGTACCAGATGTAAATATGCTTGGACCTATCATGGAATACCAGATTAACCAAGAGTTTAATGCAACTCTGGTTATCACAATGTATCACCGTCGGATCCATCTAATGACCAAAAAAACCAAAAAGAATCTTTCTCGTCCATATGGCCTCACATGCAGCCTGAATAATTGCCATGTTTTGGGTATGGAGCCTGATTATCTTGTTTATTTTGTATCACAGCGTTGGACCCATGTACCTTAATGTCGTGGCAACCCCGTCCATAATTAAACGCTGCCTGGGGGGTAAAGGGGGGGGGGCGCGCTGCAACTTTATGGATCCCCCCCCTGGCGGGGGGTTTCGGGGGCAGCGCCCTCAAAGCTAAAAACAAATGTAAAATTTCCTTGTAAAAGTATAGTAATTTCTAGTCAATCTGGGTCGTTCATTAGGTGGATGATCTAACGGTAGAAGTTATGTTTAGTTTAGGGTTTTTTTCCCTAGAAGGAAACCCCTTGCTTGTATGAGGGTATTGTATTGCGGTTATGTATTGTATGTGTATTCTAAGAGCGAGAAATAGATAGGGAGACTGTAAGAGAGAACAAAGGATATTATAGCGGATCTACTTGTTGAGTCGTGGAAAAGGTATGTGTTTGCTATTTATCTCATCATCCTTTTCCTTTATTCCTATCCTTTCTATAGCGTAATGTGTTAATATATTAAATAATTATGGCAAGAATGAAGGAATTATCTACAGTTACGACTTGGCTAATTATTATCCTTCTTTATGCAAGAAAATACAAAAAAATACAACTGTTGTCCCCTAACTAAGGAACAACGAAAAAAGCAACAAGCTAAGGAAGGAGCGCGGCGGTTGCAGATAAGGCCAAATCAAATCAGAAGGATCAGCGTGAGAAGGGAAAGGATGTCTGAAGTTAGAAAACTGTGTGAATCCCTCAAGATCGAGAGATCCTGAGGGATCGCTTTTACCATTTATCTTTTTACCCCTTTCTTATTATAAAAGGAAACGATTGTAAACTGAAGGGGGACTAGCTGTTATTATTGAAATTGTAATTCTTAATTATAGATTCTCACTGTAGCGAAGAACACGAATATATTGTAATGCTCTTTCAGCTTGATGATTAATACATAAGTGAATTTTCTATTCCTTCTTGTTATCTGAAGTAACCAGCAGTGTACGTTGGCGGCTAAGGGCCCGACTTCCGGTGGAATTCACTGCTTCATCTATGTCATACATTTCCAATTATCGCAAGTGTGATGGTTTGATAGTATTATCACTTTCTATGATTCTATTTCCTTTGTTGCTCATTATTTTCCAGTGTTAGCCGAATAGTTATGTTTTATATAATCTACAGTATTGTTATTTATTTAGTTTACTTCCACTTTCGGATTGAATTTCTTAGATAATTATTCTGTTCAATGAGATCAACTGTAACAAGTATTAACTACTACTGTTAGGCTTTCAGATTGATACCATTTTTGTTTTACTGAAGAATGCATTTGATTTAGATTCAATCAGTTTCGAAGAGAAGAGTTATCACTACTGTACTCTTCACTGATATTGTTGTTACTTGAAATGCTGTAGGATTTGATTTCATTAGAGGATTGAGTTTTTTTTTAATTGCAATTAGAATTTACTTGTTTCATCCGTTTACTCTTGTATTAAAAGATCTATACTGCAATCTATGAAACATTACTCTTTGATTTTAAATAGCTACCACATATTGTGTACACTCTTGAAATAGAAATACTTTCCCGGATTGATAATTAATGTGAGGATAATTAGGAGTTTAAAAATCACCTTTTATCAACCAACATTTTAGTGCCGTTGCCAAGGAGAGTGTAAGCCATTTATGAAGAGTGATGTATATCTGATAATTTCCTGTTGAGAGAGAACTGGGTATTAAAAATTGAAGGTAAGAACCTGCGTATGGAGTATGCAAAATGCCTGCTCCCTCGCCCGCTTTCCAGCAGAGTTGTTCGAAATTTAGGATAGAGGTAAAAATTTGAATTGTTTATATGAATGACTAAGAAGAAAATACCAGAAATCAATCCAATTCCCCTACCCAAACCTGAAAAATATAAGGGACCATTGACCCTTGGACGATCAACATTTATAGACGAAATCTTAAAGAAAGTTGAATCTCAGCCATCAGTGGGTCCTCGAAACGTTGCTTCCAGACAACCTATTGTCTCCCTTCGGGCCACAGGCTCACTATCTGTAGCCTACGCTGAGGTCCATAGCAAAACTGTAGGAACTGAGCAGAGTTTTCAAGAAATTGAAAATTCATGCCCAATTTCCTCACAAGAAGGGAATTCTTGTAATATTCCTAAAGGAAGAGGAGAAACAGGGGAAGAACCAAGATTCCCTTAGGCAGTAATTAAACAAGGAACACCCAGTATCCCAAACAGAGGCAGTGCTGTTAAGATTATTTCCACCTCTTATGATATTCGTGAAGGAAGAGGAGAAATAGGGGAAGAACCAAGATCCCCTCAGGTAGTAATTGAGCAAGGAATACCTAGTATCCCAGACAGAGGAAGTGTTGTTAAGATTATTTCCATCCCTTTGGGACACCCAAGGGATAACTCCCCAGCTCCATAAATCCCAAAATAATACTGGCATATATTTGATAAAATGGCTAACAATCCACAAGCACCCCAAACTTCCACATTACAGTACCCCATCATTGACACAACTGCCAACGCTCCTATGAAAGCTATCCCTTTACAAAATATTCCCACCTTTCATGGGCTTTCATAAGAGGATCTAGATGCATTTTTGTTTGAATTTGATGTATTATGTTGGGGTTATGATTATACCACCGACCCCTAAAAACTAAAGTTGTTTCCATCTACATTAAAAGGCGCAGCCTTGCGTTGGTTCATGGGGCTAGGTGGAGGAACAATAAATGATTGGGATCAAATGAAAAATGCTTTCCTTAAAAAATATCAGGATTATTACAGATCTAGGGAATTGAAATATGAAATATTCTAAATGGTAGCTAGACCCGGTGAAACATTGGAAGAGTATGTAGAGTGCTTCCAATATAACCTCCAAAGACCCCCTATGTAAATCCGCCCTTGCCTGATAATGTGCTGAAAACTACACTGATTAAAGGGATGAAAGAACAATGGATAGAGACATTAAATATTATGGGTAAAGGTGATATATATCAAGAGGATTATGCTGATATTATTAAATTGTGTATCATGTTCTTAAGGGGCAGTACGAGATTGAAATCAGTAGAACACGACATAACCACCAGGGACAACAAAATATCTTATGGAACCATTACTCATACAGGAATTGGCAATCTTGTAGAAGATTTCAAAATATATATCTTGGGGACTTTGACGATGCAATTAGACATCATGCAAGCCAAGCAGAAGCAGGTAGAAGCAGAACAGAACCTGGTGATATTTTTCTCAAGATGCAAAAAGAAGCATAGTCACAAAGAGTGTCTGCTGGATATGGTACAAACCTGTGCCATATGTACTAAAGATCACGCCATATAAAGTTTCCCGTCACTGCCAGGGTTAAAAGTAGTCTATAAAGAGGCAGAAGAAGAAACAAAACCAGTCTACCTGCTAAATCAGTGTCGCCAATGGCAACCATGACAAACAGGTACGCCAACTGACCCATCTTCTTCCTTTCAGCCCTCGCAATATAATGCTCAACAATATATAGGAGCTATGTGGCAAAACCAGACACCTTTTCCAAATTGTTCACAGCAACCATTCTCTATGCCACCTTGGTCCAACCAATCAAACCAAAATAATAGTTGGCCAAATTTTCCTTGTTTTCCACCATTTTGGCCATCCTCCACATATCCATTCCAATGGCCATCCTCTATGTCACAAAACCAGAATTGGTAGTCAAGCTGGCAACGACCTACAAATCAGCCAGCAGGAACAATCCCGCTACCTCAACCTACACTGCCAGCACCCTATACATTGCAACAGAACCCTCAGACCAACCTATGACCACAGTTCCTAGCCTAGCCCAACCCAAACCCCAACAATAGACCAATCCAATCTGTGCAAATTATTGAAGAACCTGAGCCAGAAACTGAGTTAAGGGAGTGTAATGAGCTACAATTAAGATCTGGGAGGATAATAGAGTCAGAGGGGGATAAAAATATACAAATTGAAAATCCGTTACCTGTAGAAAAACCACCACAAGTGGAGAATCCAATTAAACATAAAACCCACGATCAAACTATTGCCTCTTCTCCACCATTCCCAGAAAGATTAATTATACCCCTCTCAATCGACTATCCATATTTTGATATTTTAGGAGAACTGAAAAATTTGTGTGTAAAAATACCTCTCCTCTAGGCTATTCAGGACATTCCAATTTATGTGAAAACTATCAAAGAATTATGTATGAAAAATCGAAAGAGGAAAACAAAAACAACTCCAACTGTCCATGTCGTCGGTACTCTGTCTGATTTATTATCAGGCAAAGAAATACCAGTAAAATATGAGGACCGAGGAAACCCTATAGTCACAGTGAAAATAAATGGGTACTCCTTTCCCGATGCATTAGTTGACCTAGGAGCAGCAATCAATATTCTCACAACAACAACTTGTCAAAAGCTTGGCATTACATCCTTGGACCCAACAACAACCCTCTTGGAACTTGCTGACCGATCAATTGTCAACCCAGAGGGGACATTACAGGATGTAATGGTGTCTGTAGATTCTTGGGAATACCCAGTAGATTTTCTGATCATCAATCCTAGAAACCGACTAGATGGACATCCCCTAATTCTAGGAAGACCTTGGCTAGCAACCACAGATGCTTACATAAGCTGTCGGACAGGCAGCATGACTATAGCAAGAGGAAAAGTTGTGAATAATTTAGCCTTATATCCTCCATCTCATCCAAGTCTAATAATAATAAAAACGAGGAAACAACCTGTATCATATTTAACTAAAAACATTAGATCACCACTAACCATAGAATATGCTCTTGAATTCAAGGTTCAAATAGAAGATGACATCATTAACACTTATATTAACCAACCAGATGTCGTATCTCATCCAAAATGTCACATGATCGAAGAAGCCCTGGATAAAAAAATCGAAGAGGATCCCTTACAAGACTTTAGCGACCAATCAATCCCAACAACTTCTGTTTATAATAGCAAAACCATATAAATTGAGCCAGGGAAAACCTTAAATATCAATAAAAACCTGACTGAGGACCAGGCACAGAGGCTTGTCCAACTTTTGAGAAAATATAAAGAAGCCTTTGCCTGGGATTACCCTGACATGAAATGGATTGATCCCCAGCTATGCATGCACCACATCTATATAAAGAAGGATGTGAGGCCCATTAGACAGCCTCAACGGAGATTAAACCCTCATCTTAAAGATATTGTGAAAGATGAACTACAAAAAATATTGGATGTGAATTTCATCTATCCTATATCCGATAGCAAATGGGTCTCCCCATTAGTAATAGTGCCTAAAAAGAATGGAAAGTGACGTATATGTGTTGAATATAGATAGCTTAATAAAGCAACCCAAAAATATCACTTTCCCCTCCCATTCATTGACCAAGTCTTGGACACATTGGCAGGAAAACAATTAGTTTCTTTCCTAGACGGCTTCAGCGGCTACAACCAAATTCAAATTTCCCCTGAAGACCAGGATAAAACTACTTTCACCTACCCATGGGAAACTTTGCTTACAGGGTCTTACCTTTTGGACTGTGCAATGCACTTGCTACATTCCAGAGGGCTATACTCAACATTTTTTTAGATCTGACAAACGAAGGGCTCGAGGTGTACATGGATAACTTTACACCTTATGGAGATGACTTCGAGTCAGCATTACAAATGCTAGAGAAAGTTCTACAACGATGCATTGCTACCAGGCTCTGTTTAAGCCATGAAAAATGCCACATGATGATGATTGAGGACCTCATTCTGGGCCATTATATCTCAGCAGCCGGAATCCAGGTAGATCCAGCAAAAATTCAGATAGTTATTTTAATACCTACCCCTTCCACACAAATTGAGGTACGCAGTTTCTTGGGATTTTCTAGATATTATAAGAGATTTATAAAGAATTTTTATCAAATTGATGCACCCTTATATGCATTAACAAGAAATACTGATTTTATTTGGACTGAAAAATGTGACAGTGCTTTTGAAGATTTAAAACGACTTGTATCAATAGCCCTAGTGCTAAGGGGCCCAAATTGGGAATTACCATTTCAGATATCATCCGACGCATCAGACACAACTATTGGAGCAGTTCTCGACCAGGAGGAAGATAAGAAGCCATATGCGATATACTACATCAACAAAAATCTATCTCCTTCTAAATTGAAATACATTGTGACCGAAAAGGAATTTATGGCTGTAATCTATGCTATTAACAAATTTAGACATTATATAATAGGATACCCTATGGTTTTGTATACGGATCACTCTGTTATTAAATATTTAGCTAATAAACCTATTAAAAATAGAAGAGTGACAAGATGGTTGATTATTTTGCAGGAATTCGACATAACAATCAAAGATCGACCAGGGAAGTAAAATCCAGTAGAAGACTTCCTTTCACGTATGCCAAAGACAGATGACTCGGCAGCAGTGGAAGACTGGTTCCCTGATGAACACTTATTTGCGGTAACCTTGAAAACACCATGGTACGTGGATGTCGCAAACTACTTAGCAGTAGGTAAGTTACCTAAACACCTGACGCCTAATGAAAGAAAACAAATAGTAGAGCATAGCACGCGGTTCTCTTGGATTGGAGGTTATTTATTTTATACAGGGGCCGATATGCACATTCGAAGATGTGTCAGGGAAGATGAAATATTCAACATCCTGAAAGCCTGCCACGATGGGCCTTGTGGCAGACATTTTGTAGACCACAAGACTGATCACAAAGTCTTACAGACGAGCTATTATTGGCCCACCATTTTTAAAGACGCCAAGAATTTTTTCCAGGCATGTGATAGTTTCCAAAGAATGGGATGCCCTGGGCAGTCTGATGAGATGCCCCTGCATCCGCAGTTAGTCATCGAGCCTTTTGAGCGATGGGCATTAGATTTCATCGGTCCAATAAACCCATTATCTAATCAAAAGACATATATATTAGTTGCAACAAAGTATGTGACTAAATGGGTGGAGGCAGAAGCATTACCAAGGGCAACGGAGGACTCGGTAATTCACTTTCTTTTCCAAATTTTCGTGTGATATGGCTTTCCTAGAGAAATAATCACAGATGGAGGGCCACAATTTATAGGCCATAAGATTGCTGCGACATTAAAAAATCACCATCTCTTGCATAGAATCACAACTCCATACCACCCACAGGCAAATGGCCAGGTAGAAAGCACCAATAAAGTAATCGAGGCAATACTCATAAAAACAGTCGCATCACATAGACGTGACTGGGCTATCCGATTGCCAAAAGCCCTGTGGGCATACCACATGACATGGAGAAATACCATGGAATATTCCCCATATTAGCTAGTGTTTGGCAAAGAGCCTATCTTCCCAATAGAATTTGAAATTCATACAATGAGGATAGCTCAAGAAGTAGGCTTGGATCTGAATGAAGCACAGATTAATAGGCTACATCAAATCAATGAATTGAATGAAATCTGCCTATCAGCTCTTCAACATACTGCACTAATCCAACAACAAAGAGTGAAATGGCATGATGCCCTCATCAAGAAGAAGACATTCCACGAAGGTGATTAGGCACTTCTGTATGATTCTAGGTTCCAGGATTTCCCAAGAAAACTCCAGACCATATGGTTAGTGTTGGGGCCCTTGTTTTTGAAAACTTGTTTGGAATATTTTGCATTTTGAATAAAGGATGGCCCTTTTGGGTTGCGGCAAGATGACACATGGAAATTGAGACCAAGTTGCTACTACCGTAAGCCGCGGAGCTATCAAGGTGGTGCAAAAGCAAGAGATAGCTGAAGAAAGCAGATGCACGAGTAAAGATAACAAGAATATACAGCAGAAGACAGGAAGTGGAACACACAGACAACAAGAGAGAAGCCGGAAGAAGCTGAAGAAGGACACGGAGAGGAACTAACAGTTGCGATAGCGGGTGAATAAATAACAATCACCCAGACGAAATAAAAGAAAAGGGATCGAAATAGGAGATGAAACGTAGAGCGACTGGAGGAGATCGGCCAGGATATCTCTGTAGTTCCTAGGGTTCTCTCATTTACCTTTCTGTTATGTAAGGCATCTGTATCAGACTGTAAGCTCTCCTTGCGGAAGCTATGTAATGATGGTTGTGGATGAAGATATCAATACAATTGCACGTTACTGTCCTACTGTGTAATTCTTATGCATGCATGATGGTTGCGATGGTTTAAAATTTTATTTTCTTAATACTTGTTTATGCTCTGAATGTCTTGCAGATATATCTATGTTTATGCAATCTGTTTAATGGTAATCATGAGTTGCGGATCTGTTCCTTGCTATCAATCTGTTCCCATCCTGCATGTGGTTGCGGCATGCCTCGAGTGAAACTCTCTGCTCTCCAGAGTAGGGTGATAATGCCAGCGTGGTTCTAGACTACAACATATTCCTTTGTTGGCCACAATCCTTGAACCTGGGTCTTGCCTGCGAGACCTGATTCCTCGCCAACAAATGGTTCCATTGCCGGGACCTGCATGATATGAGGGGAACTAGATCATGGTCTCAAGGATCTATGAAGGAAAAATATGGCGATGGTGGGATAATCATCTCGACCAATTTATTGCTCAGCAAGAAAAGTTGACCAAGCAAAAGGAGGCGGCGATCAAGGAGCTCGTCCTTTTCTCAGATTCAGCCAGTGATATGTAAGAGATCCTCTGGGGGAAGTTCCCTAGCGACCTCTACAACTGGTTGTGGAGGTTATAGACAAAGGTGCCTAAGGATGGCTCGCAGAAGATAAACCGCAAGTGGGTGCATGGGGATCTGGTGGCTCTGCATCGGTTGGACACTGAATTGATCCGCGCGGTGAATTTCTGGGTAGAGACAACTTTGGACGGATATATTGTGGAGTTTTCTGCAGAGTGCTACCAATCCTTCTCGAAGGCTAAAGCTACCTTCCGCTCGGGGCTAAGAGGGAGGCTGCTCAAGGAGATTCCGTTGTGGATTAAGGCCCTGATGGTGGATGAAGGGCTAGTGGAATTCCAAAAGGCGAGTATGGAAGTGTAAACCTCCAGTGCTGGGGGGAGGGCTGAAGGGACCGATGCTACGTAGAATGCGAGGCGGGGAGTGGGGAATGGATGCTGAGGCCACACGGAAGTTGAGGGAGCGACGTGCACATCGGCGGGCACAGATCGCCGATAGGTGGCGAAAACGGGTGATGCGGGATTTGAAATGAAGGGAAAATGATAGGAAGAACCAAAAGGAGGCACCTCATAGGATAGGAATTATGGAAGCGGACACCCAGGAAGGAGAAGTGACCGCTGTGGGAGTACGACGGGTGCATGGGAGCCCAGCTAAGCGGGAAAGGGAGACAGTGACTGACGAAGATGATGCAGGTATGCAGCCCAACGAGAGTTCCGATGGTGAATGGTACGTCGTGATGCAGCGGTTGTTTCAAGAGCAGACGACATTAATTTCTCCAGGTAGCCCCGCTTCCAACACTCTGCATGGAAAGGATCCCTACCTTCCCCTGGTACTTTATCAACCTTTGAGTAATATTTTCGTTAAGTTACAAGTATTGAGTTAATTGCATAGCAGTTCATTGTCGACAGCGACACACGTTAGTAGTAGCGGCACTAGTAATATTGCATTCCCTAGTAGAATAATCATGCAACCAGGACCTGGAGGCTTTATCCTGGTTAACCCTCCGCAAGTAAATATGGCGGGGTCTTTCACTCGGTATCCAGAGTTCTCTGGCCGAGGCAATGATGATGTAGAGCAACACTGGTATCTGTGCGAAGCCATATGGAGGGCTTGACAGACGCCAGATGCAGGGAAGCTAATAGAGTTCCAGACCATGCTCAGAGAGAGAGCTCTGTGATGGTTTATCAAGTGGTCTGAGGCCCATCCTAATCCAGTAATTGCAGACGTTAAGCGGGATTTTGTCCGGGAATTTAAACTTCCCCAAACGGACCAACAGGGTCTGTCCAAGCTCTGGGAAATTAAGCAGAAGGAAGGAGAGACTGCATGGGAGCTGATGCGGCGATTCAAGGATGCGATCCGGAAACTCAGCTACCCAATTGACCCAAACCATCAGAGGGACTGGTTCATCAAGGCTTTGCTTCCCTTGACGCGAACCCCCCTCACCCAACAGAATATTGAAAACCTGTAGGATGCTTTAGAGTAGGCCATGAAGATAGAGGCCATGGCAGGTTACCCTCAGGAATATCGAGGAGGGCCGGCCCTGCTGGATCCCTCCTTGGTGGGACTACAGCACCAGATCGCTAGTCTGACAGAGAATCTCAAGGAGATGCAACCTATAAGACCAGCCAGGCCGAATGTTTGGTGCACTCACTGCCTAGTTGAAGGCCACGTCGCAACCAAATGTCCTCGGCTACGTGGCACGGGTGTAGGACCCTCGATCGCAGCGATCTAGGGGGGTCCACCCACCGAGGGTGGCACGGAGATGAATCTGCAAGGGGTATACCAGCTGCGATAGTCTTACGCGGGGTTCCCACCTCAACCGAACCTCGCCACCATGGAGTACTGCGAGATTTTCCGGACGATGGGGCATCCACCTCGGATGTGCCCGATCCTACAGAAGTACTCCAATGTCCCAAACAATGTATATTGTGAGTTTTGTGCTTCCACAACTCACAACACTGAGTAGTGAAGGGCTCTCGACGCACTCGCAGACCGGTTGGACCGACCCTCCTATAGGGTGAATGAGGCTCCCAGGGGGAGAGGAGGCGGTATGCGCGGAGGCCGCACAGGGGGACGAGGTCCGGTGAAATGTTAAAACTGTGACCAGGAGGGTCACGTGGCTCAGGAATGTCCCCTACCGCGATGTCCTTGGTGTTCCCAGTGCCGCGTGAACGCCCATGGAATAGAGGATTGTCCAGAGCTCATCAAGAAGTGGGAGGAACGGGTGCGGCAGAGGGGAACGAACTTGGTAAATTCAGAGCTGCGAGGGATCATGACCCCTGACATGTAGAATGTCGCGATCGTGATGCAAGGTAGCAAGAAGACGGGTGAGGACACCCATGGAAGGGAGCTGGTCCGGGCTATTCGACCTGCCTCCCCCAAACAACTGATCCAGCCAGACGCACAGAAGAAGTACTTTCAGGAGACTGTGGAGGCCTTTGCTCAGTTGCGGAAAGCTGGGGGCCTTGAGATACCCCCGACGACTGGTTCTGGCGAATAGAGCGCCATGGGGACATTGATTGAGGAATGGTTTCACCTGTTCCTCAAAATTGTTGACAATGCTTCACTGCGGGACTAGCTCAAGCATACTCTGCAGGATGCACTACAGGGGAATATCGGGCTGAGGGAACTTGGGGACACCGCACCTCAGTGTGTGCAGCAATTTAAACTGAATAAGCGACGAACGGGAAAGGAGTTCCGGCTTAACATGCAGGTTGCGGGCTTCCAAATCAGTGACACCATGCTTGACCTGGGATCTGACGTTAACATCCTGCCGTGGAAGACGTGGGAGGCTCTTGGACGGCCATGGCTGACCTACTCGCCAATCCAACTCATAATGGTGAATTAGTACTGCATTCTGCCGATCGGCCGACTCGAAGGTGTCGAGGTCGACATTGCGGGGGTGAAGACTTACACAGATTTTGAGGTTATTGATATTATGGGGGACAAGGATCCTTACCCTGCCCTACTAGGCATTGATTTGGCTTTTGAGAATTACGCCATCATCGACCTCGAAAAGGAGCTAATGATCTTCAAGGATGGGAAGGTCTGGGTCACGTAGCCCCTCGACCCGTATCAAGGTCCGCGATACATCGAAACTGTGGAAAACCGGGAGGATGCTCAGAAGATGGATCACCTTTATCAAATGACTGCAGGGAAGCAGGACGATTATATCAACCCAATAGAAACCGGCTCCGTCAGCTGGTGCAGTGTCCAGAGCTCGGAGTTAGGTTCAGAACTTGTGTGGGAATACTGGCAGCAGGGGGGATACGAGACCAGCACGCAGAGATGTGCAGCCATTGCCCGAGTCAGTTGGATTGGTGCTGAGTTCAGAGAATACCCCACCTTGTCAAACATGCTGGCTATGAATACCTTTATTGTAAAGGTGGAAGACACGGTTATAGAAGGCTGCAGAATACCACTTTTGGACGTTGCACTACAGTCCACATCAGCGAGGTGGTGGAGGAACCACCGCACCACCTTGTCGTGGTGGAGTTGCGTGACTCAGGCTTTGAAGGCCCGGTTTAAAGAAGACGAAGGCCCTCGAAGCAGGCACAGATACAAGGGGACTTCCGATCTGCGGGCCCACTTGAAGAGCTGTGAGGAACAGTGGTAAGGTCTAGGATACCTGCAAGAGCTATGGGTACATCAGTTTATCCACTCCTTGGATACAATCCCCCAGGCCTGGTACTTGGAAGAAGAGCGGAAACGAGGAACCTGCTCTTGGCAGGAAGTCACAGACAAGTTTGTTCGGTGCTTTTCGTTCGAAGGGGAGACAGAGTAGGAATCTCAGGCACTACAAGCGATCAAGGAGGTCCTGTTTTTCCGCGACCCTGAGGCCGATGGGGGCATGGTTGCATCATACCCTGAGGCCCGACACGAGTTGGTTTACAAACAGAGAGACGGATATCCAGATGATGACAGTCTGGAGGACCTCAGGCACCTGTATTTTGAAGAAAAGGAAGGCGAGCAGAACCTCCACAAAGAACTGACCACCAAAGGCGTCCATTTATAGCTGCTAAAGACAAAGAAGTTGAATATCGGTATGGCGAAAAAGCCCAAGTTGGCTATTGTTGGAGATTACTGGCACGAGGAGACGACAAAGGAAATTTTCAACCTCCTCCAAGAATATGAAGATTTGTTCCCTTCGTCGGTGGCAGATCTGAAGGGCATCAAGGGTGACCTCGGAGAGATGCGCATTGTGCTGAAACCAGATGCCATTGTGCTGAAACCAGATGCCCGACCCGTAAAGCATCGACCCTACCGGCTGAACCCACGAATCAAAGAAAAGGTCAATATGGAGATTGACAAGATGCTAGCTACAGGTCTCATCTTTCCAGTGGAAGAAGCAGAGTGGGTGAGTCCTATCGTCATTCAGAATAAGAAGGAAAAGGCGAAGATACGTGTCTGTGTCGATTACAGAAGTCTGAACAACGCCTGCATCCATGATCTGTTTCCCACTCCTCTTAGTGATGAAGTCTTGGATCATGTTGCGGGAAATGAAGCTTATTCTTTCACGGATTTACCATCAGGTGCGCATTGCGGAAGAGGACAAGCCGAAAATGACATTCACCACTGAATGGGGATCGTTCGCATACCACGTAATGCCGTTTGGCTTGAAAAACGCTCCAGCCATGATTTCCCATATTTTTATTGCTGCTTTTCGGGAGTACATCCAAAAGTTCCTGGAAGTCTACATGGACGATTGGACTTTCTACAGTCTACTGAAGAAACATGCCACCCTGTTGCGTATTATGTTTGATCGGTGTCACTAGTTGCAGATTTCCTTGAACTTGAAGAAATGTATTTTTGCAGTTCCTTTCAACACGCTATTAGGACACGTGGTGTGCAAGCAAGAGGTTTGTGTCGACCCCGCCAAGGTCACCGTAATAGTCCACATGGAAGCCCCCAAAACCATGAAGCAGTTGCGGGCACTGCTCGGGCACACAGGATATTACAGGCGGTTTATCCACGATTACGCGAAGATCACTGCCCCTTTGGAGAAATTACTGTGGAAGTCAGAAATATTCTAGTGGACGGAGGAGTGTCAGAAGGCTCTTGACATTCTGAAGGAGAAGCTGGTGATGGTGCCTATACTTGTTCACCCAGACTCGGATAAGTAGTTCCATGTGCACATTGATGCTTCCAGTATTGCACTTGGGGTTGTCTTGGCACAACCAGGAGAGACGACAGTCGACCATCCCGTCTACTTTGCTAGCTGCAAATTGTCTAACGTGGAGAAGAATTACACCACTACCGAGAGGGAGGCCCTGGAAATGGTGTACTCACTCCAGAAGTTCCGCCACTACCTTCTTGGAGGCAAATTCAAATTCTTTACGGACCACTCTGCGTTGAATTATTTGGTAAATAAGCTTGTTTTGGAAGGACAGATTTGTCGTTGGCTGCTGCTCTTTCAAGAATTTACGTTTGAGGTGATCGTCAAGCCTGGGAGGTTGAACTTCGGGCCCGATCATTTATCCAGGTTGGAGATGGGGGAGAACGATAGCTCACTTGATGATCAGTTGTCGGATGTTGACCTCTTTCGACTTGAAGCGGTACCGGATTACTTGGCCGACATTGCCACCTATCTGACCATGGGGCAATGCCCTCAGGATTACACCCCGATCCAGAAACGGCACTTGGTCATCCGTGCAGCCGACTACCAACTGATTGCAGGGCAGCTATACAAACTGGGCCTTGATGAGATTTTGCGCAGATGCGTACTTGACCACGAACGTGAAGCCGTGATGTGGGAATGCCACAGCGGGGTTGTGGGAGGACATGTGGGTGTGAAACCTACCACAAGGAAGGTGCTCCAAGCTAGGCTATGGTGGCCGACGGTCCATACAGATTTTAAGACATTCGTTAGGAAATGCAATGTCTGTCAGCGGATAGGGAGGCCCTCTCACAGGGACGAGCTTCCGCTACACCCAGTCCATGTGTTGCAGCCGTTCAAGAAGTGGGTTGTCGAATTTGTAGGCCCCATCGCCCTAGTTCTGCAATCAAACCATGATATCACACACCACCGATTACCTTTACTAGGTGTATCAAGGCCACATGACAAGTATCATACAAGTAGATACAAATATTCAGCCTATTTGAACACATCATCACCAATTTTGTCGTGCTCTAAGTCTTAACCACCGTGGTACGCATTACATTAATGCCATGGTCAAGTCGCTGTTGGACACATTCCTGATCCAACATCACAAGAGCAGCCCGTACCACCCGTAGGCCAACGGTACGGTTGAAGCATTCAATAAAACTTTAGGGAAAGACGGAAGATCTCGCAATGCCCAAACATACGCATTGGGATGAGCGCTCATTTAGTCAGATTATGGGCCTACCATCACAGGAAGCGCTTTCACCAATCGACACCGTTCTGCCAAAAGGTCTGAAGTCGTGTATTCCCACCAGTTCACTATACCTACCCTTTAATCGCCATCGCTCTCTCTGCCTTTATGAGTCGCTTTCAGAATGCTCATGAACTACAAGAACCGGACGAGCCCGATTTCTCGCTCTAATTTCATCAAAACGAAGGTTCGGCAAAAGCGTGGGCACGATCACCAACAAGCACAAACATTCCAAAAAGAGGCTTGAAGGGGTCTCATATCCAAAAAGTTTTGTTTCTGAAAGTTGCAGACCGGTCGGGACCTTACTTCGTCATTGAGATTAGAGATCTTATACGTTCTTGGTCAACAGACGTACTTTTAATTAGGTGGGTAATGAAATGCCTAACACCTGCTGTGATAGCACTCTCCTTTCATCAATAAATCTCAGACCTAAGAGCACCCACAGAGGTAATGACAATAATTTCCAACGATGAGTAGTAAATCTTTCCATTTTCGCTTCACTTGTCAATCATTGTTCTGTTGCGGGTACCACACCGCAACCAACTGTGGTTGGGGAGGGGCGTGTCTAGCGTGTCATCCCTGTAGGATCCATAAATGTGCCAGTGTTAGTCCAGGTCATTTCAATCAGTACTTGTGTCAGTCCGTAGGATCGTCCCGATTTGCATCATAAATTACCATAATTGGAAGTAACCTTGCCATAATCATTTTTCCATCATCCGCCATGACCTCAGCCATCACGTCCGCCCATTTCCCCATGCCACCATCAGCAACTATCAGAATACCCATTGGCACGCGATTGATCACACGATTATTGCAGAAAAGAATGCCAACAGGAATTAACTCGTTATGGGGTCTCATCAACTTCACTCTTGCCAAGAAATTACATCACTTGCATGAAGAAAAGCATGAAAATTCTGGAACACTTAGCATTAGCAATTGCAGCAGCATAGAAGAAACAGGAGCATCCAGGCGAACAACACCGAGAGAGGATACCGAGCCGAATTCTCCACGTTTATCAGCGCCGAGCAAAAATGCCGAAGGCCTTCCTATCCGTCGTTGAACTAGAGCTTGACAGTAGGATTCACAGGACAGAGTCTCTGGTTGGGAAATACGACAATGCAGCTTTGATAGACGCCAACCTTCCCAACTCGTCTAAATTCCCGGTGCTCAATTGGCAAGTGTATATGGAACAATATTACAGCATATCCGGGAACTCTGCCAACCAAATTTTACCAGCATTCCAGGGCCTTCAGCAATCTTCTCTCATGAATCTTAGAAATATTCCGGTCTTCGAGACCACTGGACCAGTTTTGCAGTGCACTCGTTTCTTACTTAGCCGCATTCATAATGGGTCCTTGTGGCTGAACAAGGAAATTCCCATTCACACTGAAGACATCCATCATCTGACCGAGCTCTCATAGAATGGTGTAGATGTCTCGACCGCATGTCAGACCACCTCTAAGCGCGCACGGAAATCCGGGGATGCAGACCTATACAGCAAATACGGCACCCGGTGGGGAGGGAAGGGAGCCAAGATAGAGCTTATTAACACGCCTGAGATTAAATTTGCTTGCTACCTCTTTGCCAGCAAGACAATGAGGCACTACACAAAGGGTGAATGCACCTTGGACACTATCTCTATTGCGGAGCACTGCGTTCAGGGTGCCAAGATGAATTGGTGCTCCTTTCTGTTGAAAGAGCTATCTGATGCGTGCGAAGAAAACTACAAGCGCACGACCAGCTTCATTTATGGATACTTGATCATTGCTTTTGCCATGTGGAAATGGCACACTCCTCTTGTCAGGATACCAGCAGAAATTCTAGAGGGCCAGCCTCTTGCAATGAAATTTGTTCCATGGAAGGTGTCGGCTGATCTGAGCACTAAACAGGTGAATGCAGAGGTGTTTCGGACCTAGTACGGTTTAATGACGAACGTTGTAGCCAGCCAGCAACGGGTGCCCAGGAACCTGTTGGACAAGTATAGCGAGCAAGTGTGGTTCAGGGTAAGTCACAGGCATACTTACCTCCGACCCTCTTGCGTGTCGGAAGATACCTTCCACATGACATCGTTGAAGTTCCAATTGGACGATGCCACTTTCCACTGCGAAGTCTGTTCGTGGCCGGGGGTCACGAAGCACACCCAGGACGACATCCCCAGGTACAAATTTGAGCGGATGTTGCCATTGCAACAGCCTGCCGAAATGGATGCGGCAGCACCACTACAGGAAATCCCCGAACTGCTCATCCCCATCGTCTGCCAGTTTAATACACAGGTGAAAATTTTTAATGCGGTAGCCCAGGTTATTTCTAGGGGTGCCTCTCTGTTCCCTTTATTTTCCGAATTTCAGATTTCTCGGTCTACTTTGCACACCCCTACCACTCCTCTTACTTCTCTCCTCTCGACTATTTTATTTACCTCTGCAAGCCCTATCATCACCCCGATGGGAGAAAAGGGCCCGGCCCCAGAACAATTAGAAACTCCTCTGGCTAAGCGGGTCCGCACCACCATATCCAATCTGGTGGTGGACCTTACTGATGATGATCCACCACTGGCCCCAAATACAGGGGCACTGATCCAGGAAGAACCCCTTATTGACCCTTCCGAGTTTATTAACATTCACCCTCCATCCACAGATCCGCCTCCATCCACCGCTCCACCTCCGTCCACTGTTCCACTTCATCCTACCACTTCATCCGCTCCATCAAATTCATCTTCCACTGTGTCCGACCCGCTCATCCGAGAACTCTTTGGCGGGGACCATGGGGCTGAAGTTGAATCTAGTACTACTACCGTAGTACCACCAGTCGACCCCGTGGACACACCCCAGGTTTCTCTATCTGCTATATTTACCCAGTTGGCAAACATTGGGGCTGACTCGGCCGAGGCTCAGCCTGAGCATGCTGACCCTCCCCCCACTGGGCAGACCGATCAGCAGCAGCGACCAGATTTGAATATGGCCAACTCAACGCAGCAACAGACACCGCCGTCCCCTCCAGAGCATTCCAACTGCTCAGTTTCCAGTGGGCAACCCCTGCAAGCAAGGGGGCCGACCCAGGGTGCTTCAGGCACGGCTAACTTAGAAACATGGGTTACAGCTCAGTTGTACTTATTCATTTAGAGGGCGGCACAACAAGCCGAGAGGCTTCACTCGGAGCTGCAGCAGCGGTGCGAAGAGCAGCAATAACAGATCATGGTGCTTACTGAACAACGCGACCAGCTTATCACGGTGCAGGAACGCCTGCAAGATCAGATAGCCAACGTAACTCAGGTATTTTTAGGCCTATGGCTGTCGGTAAAGGCTCATTATACCCCGCTGCCTGCTGATATTGCGGAGCAGAATGTCATTGCCCAAGCTTTCTACATCCGAACTGCACTCACTGGTCTCCACCGGGAAAATACAGAGATCCACGCAGCATTAGCCGCATGCCCAGCACTGCCCGACCCAACGGCTACCTATTCAGCCCAGGTTGCCGCAAAGCAGGGCCAGGCAACCCAAATGTAGGAAACGCTCACCTCTGCGGCACGCGAGGTGCACGACCTCCTGAATGGTCTTCAGGAATGCTCATTGGCCTTGACTGTCAAAGCACAGCCAATCTCTGCACAACTACAATAGGTTTCCCGGAAAATTCAAGAGGTCACGGACCCTGCCAGGTTGGACCAATTATATGCCTAGGAAGATGAGCTCGAAGTACAGATCCAGCAAACGGAAGCCAATTATGCAGAGGCCAAACGGGTAATTCGTGAGCTCCGCCCGCCCCTCCAAAACAGTGCCAGGACGATGCAATAGCTAGCCTCCGAGGCTGAAACCCAAATTAGCACGATGTTCGGGGCTGTCCCAGCATCCCTAGAAGCAGCTGTTGTCACCAAGATCACTGAAGACATAGATTCACTCTTGCAAGGGTGGCAGCAAGCTGTATCGGCCTTCACTGAGCTTCGAGCCATAGCATTCCGCAGAGTCCCGAAGTTGGGGCCCTTGTTTGAACAACCGGTAGAAGGCGCACAGTGAGAACAGGAACAAGCTGATGGTGCACAATGGGAGCAGGTACAAAATGAAGGCACACAGGCCGAACAGGGCACGGGATCAAGCAGGCCGATGGAGATAGAGACTGTCATTTGTGATTGACTCGGGGACGAGTCAAGAAACTGTGGTCGAGGCCTATTGGGGCCCTTGTTTTTGAAAACTTGTTTGGAATATTTCTCATTTTGAATAAAGGATGGCCTTTTTGGGTTGCGGCAAGATGACACATGGCAATCGCGACTGAGTCGTAACTACCGTAAGTCGCGGAGCTATCAAGGTGGCGCAGAAGCAAGAGATAGCTGAAGAAAGCAGATGCATGAGTACAGATAACGAGAATATATAGCAGAAGACAGGAAGTGGAACACATAGACAACAAGAGAAAAGCCGAAAGCAGCTGAAGAAGGACACGAAGAGGAACTAATGGTTGCGATAGCGGGTGAATAAATAGCAGTCACCCGGATGAAAGAAAAGAAAAGGGATCGAAACAGGAGACAGAACGCAGAGCGACTGAAGGATATCGGCCAGGATATCTCTGTAGTTCCTAGGGTTCTCTCATTTACCTTTCTGTTATGTAAGGCATCTGTATCAGACTGTAAGCTCTCCTTGCGGAAGCTATGTAATGATGGTTGTGGATGAAGATATCAATACAATTGCAGGTTACTGTCCTACTGTGTAATTCTTATGCATGCATGATGGTTGTCATGGTTTAAAATTTTATTTTCTTAATACCTGTTTATGCTCTGAATTTTCTTGTGGATATATCTATGTTTATGCAATCTGTTTAATGGTAATCATGAGTTGTGGATTCGTTCCTTGCTATCGATCTATTCCCATCCTGCATGTGGTTGTGGCATGCCTCGGGTGAGACTCTCTGCTCTCTGGAGTAGGGTGATAATGCCGGCGTGGTTCTAGACTACAGCAGATTCCTTTGTTGGCCACAATCCTTGAACCTGGGTCTTGCTTGCGAGACCTGATTCCTCGCCAACAATTAGGCCCCTATGAGATACAAAAGGTGCATGATAATGGCACCCTCACATTAGCCACCATTGATGGGTCTGGTTACTCTTTTAAAGCAAATGGACATAGAGTACGCCTCTATCACAAACCGGTTACCAAAGAATCCTTTTGCCAACAGCTACATGAAGATTCCACTATGCCAATTCTTGCTGAGGAGGGCAACTCGCCCACAGCATCGGTCTAGTGAAGAATTTTTTTATTTTTATTTTTAATTGTACATAATTTTCCTTTCTATTTGATTGAATTTTCTTGTATAAATTGTATATAACTTTTTTTTTCTATTTTTCCTTTGTTTTTCCCTCGAAGGAACAACAAAATTTTGTGTGAAGTTTCTTCTTGTTGTTCCCTTCAAGGAACAACTGTTGTTCCCTCTAAGGAACAAAAACGTTCATATGAATTTTCTTTTTGCTGTCCACTTTAAGGAACAGTTGCCATTCCCTCTAAGGAACAACTGTTGTTCCCTCTAAGGAACACAAATTTTGTGTGAAAATTTTCTTGTTGTTCCCTCTAAGGAACAGCCGTCGTTCCCTCTTAGGAACAACAATTCTGTGTGCAATTTTTTTCTTCTTTCTATTGTTCCCTCTAAGGAACAACAGTTTCGGTGTGTAATTTGTCTTATTGTTCCCTCTAAGGAACAACAATTTTTGTATGCATTTTCTTTGTTGTTCCCTATAGGGAACAACTGTTGTTCCCTCTAAGGAACAGATGATGTTTCCTCTAAGGAACAACACCTTTTTTGTGTGTTTTTCCTTATTGTTCCCTATAAGGAACAACACTTTTTGTGTGAGGTTTTCTTTTGTTGTTTTAGCACCTTGTGAATACTTGTGTGAGAACACCTTTCTTTCCTTTGCCCACTTTTTATAATCTTCTATAAGGCACAAAGGTACAAATATATATGAAAGGATACAAATCTGAAGTTTACTGGAACAAGCAAATATTGAACATTATCATCTTTAAACAAGATTTCTTGGTATTGATCGAAAAATAAAGGACACAACCATCTATATCACTTCACTATCCTCATTTCCATTATAAATCAAATTGATTGATTATTTGTACCATGCTGGTTCTCCCCTAAATCCTATAACTCTCTCTGTTCATCATCATCAAGTAAGGTTAAGGGCATACTCTCTTCTATTGATATGTTTAGACTTCTTCCGCCATTCCTACTCCTAAGGAGTGTTGAGCCACCCTCTATGTATAAATAGGAAGTGCTAAAAAATAATAATTATAATAATAATAATAAATAAATAAATATATATATATATATATAGTGTGTGTGTGTGTGTGTGTGTGTGTGTGTGTGTGTGTGTTTACTAACAATTATATGATTTTTACAGATGGAGGATAGGGGGTCTCATCATGAGCTAGCCTACCACGATCATAAGGAAGCAGTGAAGTGGCATTCCCACTATGGCCACCACACCAGGGATATGATCCAATGGATGAATCAAGAAATAAAAGTCCTTGGAATAGGAGGTCTCATTATGAGCTGGCCTGCCCACCTTTCGCTCCTTCCTAGTGAATGGCAATGTGTTCATATGGTTACCAAGCCAGCACATTGGTCTCTACTCTGATATCATAATACACTTCCCCTACTATACATAAAGGACCATGGTTCCAAAGGGTTAGAAAGCAAGTCTGTCGAGGCTATAGATGCTTGTAGGCAACAGAAGCTCTGCTAATGGTATTGAAGTCATATTTCCAACATCAATAGTATTATAAGTCCCTTTTCTTATTTTTTATCTTTACTATAGAGCGATTATGTTCCTAGTTTATTTTGAACCTTTATGCATGGATATCTTTTAAAAAAAATCAATCATAATAGCTTTAAGTGGAATGATGATGGTAAAGTATCTTTTTTGCGTCAGATGTCCTTTTTCCTTTTTCGAAATCACCTCACAGCATCTCCTCACTAATTGATAATTCTCGTATATGCATTGATTTCAGCACTCTGATATCTTTTGCGATCCTTTCATAAATAGGCATACCTTAATACCTTCATCATCCCCGTACTTCGCCACTAGCATGATTTTCCTTCATTTATTTGGTCGAAGGCAACCTATCATTTCAAAAGGGGGGCGAGGAGAAACTCCTAAAGTAATTATGCATGCGTGCCAGCCCTTTATTTGATTATGCAAGACAATATGAAATTCCATAATAGCGAGTCTTAGATAATGGTATTTGTTGAGTCCCGAATTTGTCTCTCTTCCATACACTTTTCCATATCTCTTTCACTCACCTAAACCTCCAAAATTGTCAAATATCATGTGCAAAAGGGTATCTAACATGGTTTTTAATTATGTTTGTGTGTTTTCTATTTGATTTAGATTTTGTTCCTACAGCTGCGGAAACTTGTCACTTTCCGCAGCCGCTGCAACTTTCCGCAGCTATTTTGTGGAAATCAATGTTACAGGTGTCAACGAAGGAAACGAGCCACATGGGCAGGCTAGGAATGACAAGAACATGGTTCGTGTCCTATTGGTTCAAGTAAATTTGTCAAGGAAAGCCGCGGTCAAAGCCATCCACGTGGAAGTCAACTGTGGAGTTCTATGTCGGCTGGACTCTGTTTCGTGGCATAGAAACATCCATACGGCCGTTTCCAAGCTTACGGAGGTTAATTGACATCTGTGCAAAGTTCTGGAGTTGAATTTAAGCGCCCACCTTCCATAGATTCGTTTTCCAACATGGCCATACTCCTAAATCCGTGGCCTTAGTGGTCTACGTGCTGGCTGTTATCATAAACTTCAGGAGACAGTTACATTTTATTGCTTTATAAAGAGCGTTTGCATACGCACATAGAGTTAGTGAATGTGAGTTGATAGTTGTTAGTTGATATATCTGTTAAGTTGATGTGCGTACTCTGTTATGTGGTGATTACGCTGCCTTGAGCCGTAATACCACCAGCCTGTAATGACGTTCTTTTTAATGTGAAAAACTCTGTTTCATAACTTAATTCGTGTTTGAAGATCATACCAGAGCTGCGTAGAGGGCCCCTGCTCAGCCGAGGTTCTGTGTATTAATGTATATATTTTTCATTTCATTTCTTTAAGCAATCATTGTATCATAACTCATTACATGTTCATATTTCATAGTTGTTTTATTTCTGTTCATACATTTCTGTAATTTCCATTGCATTCCTGTCTTTTATGTTTTTATGATTGTTAAATCACTGATCAGTTTTCTTGTGCAGGTTTTAGGTAGACAGCCCGGGGCATTTTCAGAGTATTTTTGCTAATGATATGAAACTGATATTATTCTGCTGCTAGTTTTCTTTCACAGTCTTTGTTTAACTTCAGTTTTGTTTTGTGCATTTCAGTTTTGTTTATCTAATTCAGTAGTTAAAATTAGACATATTAAGCTACTCATAGTGTCTTCAGCTACCTCCGAAAGCCACAGCTGGACTGATGGTGAGGGGCTGCATGATGAGATGTGTAGTTTAGTATTAGTTTCCTTTCTGCAAAGTTAGATATATTAAGCTACTCATAGTGTCTTCAGCTACCTCCGAAAGCCACAGCTGGACTGATGGTGAGGGGCTGCATGATGAGGTGTGTAGTTTAGTATTAGTTTCTTTTCCGCAAACTTAGATATATTGAATCATGTATGACATCTTCAATTGCCTCCGAAAGCCACAGCTGGACTGATGGCGAGGGATTGAATCATGTGTGTATGTTTTAGTATTAGTTTACTTTCTGCAAAATTAAATATCAGTTACACAAGTTGTTTATGATTACTTCCGCAAGTCATAGCTGGTCTAATGATGAAGGGTCAGAAAATGAATTGATGTAATCTGATTTAGATTTCTTTCATTGCAATTTTGAATTTTCATAAGCGTAGTTTCTTTTGTGTTCAGTTGGCAGCAAGAATAGTTTAGTTTTCATATTCACTAGTTTCTTGTTTTTATTCATTAGATTAACAACACTTTCCATTTCAGCAGTTTACTTTCTTTTGTCATTTGTAATTTCAATTTGCTTTTAAAGTTTCGAGATTGGTAAATCATTATAGGGGATATCACTTCCTTGAACAATTATAACCAAACTTGTTTTTCACTTTAGAATTTCCATTTCACCTTAGAAAGACCATAAACGACAAAAAGTTAAGAAAAAGGTTATCTTGCACATATAGTGCGCCGCACTTCATCAGCTTACGATTCCCGGATTGACAATTAAATGCAGCAATTTAGGACACACTAAATTGACCAAACAGTATTTATGCTGTAAAGTATCATCCGATATAAGTATTATAACAAATTGTTGTTCCATCGCTGGCTCTTTCTATTGCTATGTTACTTTTGCTAATTAACAGTTTGTAGAATTTAGGAAATATGGGAGTAAGAACAATGCGTAGGGAGCCGCTGATACTGGCTATTTCTGATGTCACTAGAGAAATTCTAGCCCAATTTGGGTGGATAGCATACTTCACACGATTTTAGCAACCCAACGAAACAATTTCCATTGAATTCCTGCAAAATTTACAGAATGGCTTGAACTAGAAACTATCTCCCAGCAAAAATACCAAGAATTACAGAGGAAGCTTCAGGACATGAACACCTTAGAAAGCAAGACCTTCGATAAATACCAAAAGGTAGAAGAGAGGATTGATAAAATGAAGCTTAGATTAGAAAAGGTCAGGAGTCAAATGGATACTATCTGCTCATTGTACACTGATGTCTTGGCATGCAGATCTCCTACCAATAATTATGCCCTATTTTTGCTAGAAAGGTACTTACAGTTGAAAATAAAAGCTGTCAGAGCTGGAAAACTGATAGAGTTAAAAAAAATTGAGGATTTTATAAACTGTTGTAAACAAGATGGGGTAAAAGTTCAAAATTGCTTTGTGAATTCTACCTATATAATTTTGTATTAGAGAAAGAAGTGGAAAAGAACCCCAACCCCTTTATGGGGGATGTGCAATTTCAAGCTTTTATCTCATTTGTTGTTAATCAACTGAAATGGTTCAAGGCTCATAACGCGTTCCAAAGACAAGAGCATGGACTGGATCTGTGGGTCAAAGGTGAACCCAAACACCCTTTGCAGATGCTGGCCAATCACAAAAGTCTGATGACAAGGGAAGGAGTAATCAAAGTTTTGGGGCCTATTCAGAAAGAGATTGTACAAAAGGGAGTATAATACTTCCTCTCTATTCAAGAAAGCTCCTTAGCTGTAGCCAAGCTCAGGTGGACAGTTTCCACTAGTAATGTACAAGATAGAGAGCCATTTAATTATAAAAATTTTAAGTTGGCTGCAGAACTTTTTGTCACTTACAACAACCTCATCTTAAGAGAAGGTCCTTATTGGCTAGGCTGTCGGTTCCGTAGCCCTATCATTTAGTATCCTACCGAAGGTTATAAATCTATATATGAATTTCCTGAAGGAAAGACAGGTCCCATATTTGAGCTCTTGGCCAAGAACCATGGCTTTAGACCGTTGGATGACATTCCTTCTCCAGCTTATTCCTTAACAGCTCTGCATACAAATTACTTGCTTTTCGTGAGGACATGAAACAGGGTAAGCGGGGGAGTATGTTGAGTCGTGGAAAAGGTATGCATTTTCTATTTATCTCATCATCCTTTTCCTTTATTCTTATCCTTTCTATAGCTTAATGTGTTAATATATTAAATAATTATGGTAATAATGAAGGAATTATCTGCAGTTACGACTTGGCTAATTATTATCCTTCTTTATGCAGGAAAATACAAAAAAATACAACTGTTGTTCCCTAACTAAGGAATAACGAAAAAAGCAAGGTAAGGAAGGAGTGTGGCGGTTGCGGATAAGGCCAAGGAAAATCAGAAGGGTCAGCACGAGAAGGGAAAGGATGTCTGAAGTTAGAAAACTGTGTGAATCCCTCGGGATCGAGAGATCCTGAGGGATCGTTTTTACCATTTATCTTTTTACCCCTTTCTTATTATAAAAGGCGACGATTGTAAACAGAAGGGGAACTGGCTATTATTATTGAAATTGTAATTCTTAATTACAGATTCTCGCTGTAGCGAAGAACATGAATATATTGTAACGCTCTTTCAGCTTGATGATTAATACATAAGTGAAGTTGCTATTCCTTCTCGCTATCTGAAATAACCAGCAGTGTACACTGGCGGCTAAGGGCCTGACTTCTGGTGGAATTCACTGATTCATCTGTGTCATACATTTCCAATTATCGTGAGTGTGATGGTTTGATAGTATTATCGCTTTCAGTGATTCTATTTCCTTTGCTGCTCATTATTTTCCTGTGTTAACTGAATAGTTTTGTTTTATATAATTTACAGTATTGTTATTTATTTAGTTTATTTCCACTTTCGGATTGAGTTTATTAGATAATTATTCTGCTCAATGAGATCAACTGTAACAAGTATTAACTACAGCTGTTAGGCTCTCAGATTGATACCATTGTTGTTTTACTGAAGAATGCATTTGATTTAGATTCAATCAGTTTCGAAGAGAGGAGTTATCACTATTGTACTCTTCATTGATATTGTTGTTGTTGAACCCTTAGTTAAACTGAGAGGGGGGGGGGAGTGAATCAATTTAACACATACATGGACTTTTAAAACTTTTCCCTTAAATCTTATTTACACCTTAATTTCATGGTCAACTTAATATGTGAGCAATATTAATTTGTGAGCAGCAAGTATCAAGCAGATTTGTTAATGTAACAATAGTCTTAATATGCAAGCAACATGTATTAAGCAGATTAGATAAACCACATCAACACATAGACATTATACACAGAGACACCAGATATAAGTGGAAACCCATAAAGGGAGAAAACCACATCTTATTATTGTTGTGATGCAAAGGCAAGCTCCAACTCCCTCTCACCACTGATTTTCTTTAGGCACCAACCTACAGGAGGCTCCTACCTCAATTCTGCAAGCTACAACTTGCAAGGAAGCTCCAACTCCCATCAATTTTCTGCAGGCACCAACCTACAGGAGGCTCCAACCTCAGTCAGCTACAACTGACATTTTATCAAGCTAAAACTTGATGTGGAAGCACCAACTCCCATCTATTTTCTGCAGGCACCAACCTACAGGAGGCTCCTACCTCAGTCAGCTACAACTGACATCTATCAAGCTACAACTTGATAGGGAAGCTCCAACTTCCTTACTCTTTCAAAAGAAAAACACTTGTTGATTTACCTTGGATATCAGCGCTGTTCTGTACCTTCTCTTCTGCTATTCATCAGTCCTCATATCAGCCCTGCATCATCTCTGCTCAACCCCTCCTTCTTCTCTGCTCAGCTCCTCCTTCTTCATGTCTTTTCTCCTCAATTCTTCATACTCTGCATTCTCTATATTCACACTCTCTGACCTCTTGCAGCTTTCTTATTTTCTTCAACTTTTTTCAATTCTGCTGCATACTCTCTCCTTTTCTCATTATGTTTTCATCAACCCTCTCCCTTTGGATATTACCCTGTTTTGTACAAAATAGCTTCATGACTGTTTGTATTCTACTGGGAATTCAAAATGGACAGCCGTGTCTCTTTTCCTTCTGCCTTCTCATCTCTTTTCAGCTCACTTAGAGGAATGTAACTGTAGGTGCTTATTTTAATATTACAGTGGGATATTTTTTCTCTTCCGGAGACTTGCCAATGCATCACAAACAATAAAAATCAATTAAAACATTTACATTCAAATTACAATGCGAACTCCAGCTCAACTCATTTAGTCTTTTGGCTCGCTGTGCTTTTGTCTTTTCTTTGACTGTGTCTTTGTCTTTTCTTTGACTGTGTTTTATCTCTTTTCAGCTATGTTTTCTTTTCTGTCCTCTATTGTGGTGTAACTGTTGCATACGTGTAACTATGCCTTTTATATCAGTGTATTTTATATAAATATGTAACAGCTAGTGTTAAGTTTGGGCAAATTACAGCCTTTTACACACAGAAAGTGTCTTGTTGATGTGGCGAGTTCTGAAAGCGGAACATACATACACCACAACAATCATTGTGTATTAATAATCACCCTGCACCTTAAGCCGAGGCCCGTGGGTCCATAGACCATGCGGCATATTTCAATACAATTGCAACCGTTACATAAAACAACTCTCGACGTTTATAACACCTTTTTAATAACACAGTATTCACAATCCTTATCATGAACTATCAATAATAAAACCCTTTCTTATGTAACTTTAGGTGATTTAATAATAGACTCATTTAACATAAGAAACACCATTTCGGGCCCACTTGCCGATCTTTGTCTATCTGCCGATGCGATGAGCTGCCTTCGATGTGATGTATCACTCTTGATTACGTCTGATTGTGATTAATCACAATCAAAATCGCATTGTAAAGCTCCGCTGCCACACTTTCACTCCGATGCGATTGACTAGTGCCGATTTGATTAGAATGTAACTCAAACATATGAATTCATAACTTATAGACCCATCAGGTCCAGAATTTCAATCGCAATCGTAACATGTATTTGCCTGTTCCGATACTCGCTTTAACTCCGATTGTGATTGGTCACTATTCATTCAAATGTGCCGATGCGATTGGAACTTGAACTCAAACCGATATTCAACATGATTTATAGACCCATCGGCTCCGAACTTCAATCGCAATCACAACATGTATTTTCCTGTTCCGATGCTCACTTTAACTCCGATTGCGATTTGGTCCCACCTTATGGTACTTTGTACTTTGGTTATCTGTTTATACAACGCTCCACTTATATATATTTATGCTTTGACCTTTGTTTATATGATGCGCTGCACATATATGTAATGCGCTGCATATGTACTCCAGCATGGGTAACGATTCCTGGAATGAGATTTATACGTATATTTTGCTGCTGGGTTATACGATTCCCGGAATTTGTGTTTATATATATATATATATATATATCCGGCTGAGGTAGCGATTCTCGGAATTGTGTTTATGTATATATATATATGCATGCCACTTGGGTTAAGATTCCCAGAATTTACGTGTCTCTGTTGTGCTAACGCCTCTGTCGCTCGACCTCTTCACTGCCTCTGTATTTGCTGCCTCTGTCTCCACTGCTCGACCGTTTCACTGCCTCCATATTCGCTGCTTCTGCCTCCACTACTCGACCGTTTCACTCTGCATCTATATTTGACTATTACGCTTTAGCAGTGCTCTTTGCCTGTCTCCTTTTCCTGTTTCTGCTTCAGCGCTACTCGACTGTTTTACTACCTCCATATTCGACTGTTACACTTTAGCAGTATTCTTCCGCCTGTCTCCTTTGCCCTGCTTAATTTTTCTTTTGTCTATCTTTGTTCTGCTGTCTTTTGCATGTTTCTGCTTCAGCGCTGCCTCCTTTGCTTCCTTTTGTTATATATAACTATTCCGCTTCGAGTTTCTAGTCCTTTACATCCTCACTACATTCATATTCCATCATGCTGTAAATATTCATCGCCTTCTCTTTCAATGGTGAGTACATAGAACTCGACTTGGTGTATTTTAACTATTGCACATTCTCGTCCAACTCAAAATTCTCTATACTTAGAGTAGAATCGAATGACACCGTATGAAATCAATTCATTTTGGAGTGCATCAAATCTTGATACATATATAAACCGTTATTTACGAACCCATATCAGTTTTCTCGATCGTGCATAGAATTATAACTCTACCTTTTTGCACGAGGTTTACAATGTTCACAAACTTTGAAGATCTAACTCACAGTTCGGCTTTCTTCTTAGAGGATCGATCCTTTCAGGCATTCTACAATCTACTTTGTCTTTTGGACAACTCTGCTTCAATTAACTGCTTGTCTCTGCTCCTTGACTGATACTGCTGCTTGCTTCTCTTTTTGTTGCCTCTACTACCTCTCTGTTGCCTTGTCGTTGTTTTGCTCCTCCTTTGGCATTTCCTTTGCCATCAATGACAACATTTCCAACATTCTCCCCCTTTGGCATTGATGGCAACACATCCACTGATAATCCAATGCTTCCTCCAAGTCTTTCTCTGCCTAGCTTCTTTTAGAAGACCCTTTCTTCTATTACTGCTTTTCCTCCCCCTTTGACATCAATGGCAAAGGATTGGACATTTCTCAGTGTAGATTCTATATTTTCATTTTCTCTCTCTGAGATGTGTTTAGGCATTCTTATTCTGACTTTGTATCATGCTGCTCTATACAGGTGTACAAGATTTGTTGAGGGAACACTTTGCGGATTATTGTAAATTGACACAATCCAAAGCACAGTCTCCTTTTACTAGTATAAGGCTGAAAATGACGACAATGACTCTTCATGGGACATATTGTATCAACCTTTTCTAATCACAAATGCATCATTGGATCAAAACTTAAAGATTGTAAATACTCCATGTGACCTATCAAGCTTGCTTCAGCTATACTTCCATCTATATTATAATCTTCATCTGTGATGCATATTTATTGAGGAAGGTTGTAGTTGGAGTCTATATTCTTTTGTAGTACAACATTTGTTCAATTGTGATGATGCCAATATGTCTTTTATAACTGTGGTTCACTTTTCTTGCCTGTTGATGATGATATGAGCTAGGATGCTGATAATGATATTACACTTAATAGCTGCAGGTCCTTGTTACTGATGTGATCAATGAATTAACTAGAATTTGATCTAATAAATCAAATGCCTTTATTGCTTGCATAATGAACTTTCACAAAAAAAAATTGAGGTAGGATGCATTCAATGTATTGGTCGTTCTCGCTTATCAACCATGCACCTTTCTTTATGACATACGGGGGTATGTATGGCAGTGATCAACCTCTTTTCAATGGTGAGATGTCAGCAAATTCTTTCTGCTGAAGTATGTTCTTGATGATTCAAAGACAGAGTTTTGAGCTTCAACTGACCCAATTAGTCCTTCATAATTTTGATACTATAACTTTCTATAAAAAATATTCAAGATGTTTTAATAGCAAACAGATTTCACACAGTGTTATGAATGATCTTGAGAGAAGAGGCCTAATATGTATATGTACTGACTTCAGGAAGGCATCCAAAAGAAATATTGTTTCAATGCTCAATATCATGTTTCAGGAGTAAGCAAAATATTGATCCTTTAGCCTTTTCATTGACCCTTTTATGCTGGATGTACTCTTGCCATAACCTTTGATCCTGAGGACCTATACCACATTACTGTTCCATGATAACACTTGATATTCTGTTGATAGGCATGTTGTTTATACCAAGTACCAATTAATACTTCTTTTACTTCAGCTTGTTCACGAACCCAATATTAAGGCATCCTTCATGAGTTCTACTACTGAGCTTTCCACTATTCATACCAATAGTCATCAATATCCTGAAATTTAATCTTGGCATCTTTAACCATTTGCTTATTTTGTCATTTTTTTCAAGGGAATGTCATTGCATTTTACTTTCTAAGATTGCACCAGAATCATTGTTGCTTTAAGTACAATTAAACTGTCTTAAGATAATGATCTTTGGGTAGACATCTTCAATTTCTCTATTATGAATCTTCATGGGCTGATTACTCAAAGATTTTTCACTCATTTGACTTCATTCCTTCAAGGGGACTTTTCATAGATCACTGATGTACCGACATAAAGATAATAGACTCTTTTCGTACTCATTCTTCTTAATGTGATTAATTGTTAATTCTAGTAGTAAGAGGCACAGTGTGATCATCACTTTAATGTGCTGAAGTCTTCTTAGCTTACATGTTCATTGCTAATGTTTCCCCTAATCCTAAGGCGTCTTGCTGCTTTCTCTTCTTCCATCAACCTGTTGGCTATTGTGTGCTTCAGGTGTTCTTCTTCCTCTATAGTTCTCTGTTGGAGAAAATTGTCCTGTGCATTGTTGATCTTATAACTGTCCTTATTCCAAGGAGCTCTTCTTAGACTACTTTTGAGGGGACTATTTATGAACTGCTCTCCCCCTAAGATGTTGCTTCATATTTGTCACTGGTTGGATATTTGCTTTGTTTTCTAGAGCATCTCCCCCTGAGACTATGGAGGATTCATTATGTTATTGAGATAATAGGCTCCCCCTTTCTCTTTTCTTTCCATACTTTATTGGGGTTCATCATAATGTTTGCACTCCTTTCCGATTCATAGTTTTGTTTGATTGGATTGGATTTCATCATCTGTCTGGAGTTCTTTAATATATATGGTAGTTTACAGTCCTTTTCTTTGTGGCCAAGCTTGAGGCATATATAACATCTTATTTTATCAAAGTATATTTGAGCTGATTCATAATATTTCATTCCCCTTTTTGAACATAATTTACAATCAACATATTTATGTCCAAATTCATTGCATGCATAACAATAGCCATGGAAATGATTTGTGTACCTGTTGGAAGATTTTCCTTGCCATTTGCTTGCTTGAGGTAGTCTTCTCATTTGCTGCATCTTTTGCTGGTAATCATTGATTATCTTTGTCTTGCAATGTGCTGCATCATGTCCTGGTTTGTGGCAAGAGAAACAAGTGATATTTTTCATAGGAGGAACTAACCTCCTTTGACATCTTCCAAATTTATTCAATTTATATTCAGGAGTGTGAGAGCCCTTTCGAGCTGACTGTTTCATCCTTTCATTCTCTGTACTACCATGTTGCTGCTTGATTCCAATTTCTCTTTCACAAATCCTGTTCTGGCTGGCTTCTATTTTTGGAGGAATCTGCTGAGCTGCTTCACTCTCCTTTACTGCCTTTACAAAAATGATTTTTCTTGTTATCTTCTACCTTGGACTTACTGGTTTCTCCTTCATATCCTATCCCAGTTTTTATGAAAGGTGACCTTTGAGCATTTAGTATTTGGTCCAGCTGTCCAGAGCTTTGCATTTGAGGAGTATTCATTAATAAATCTCTTTGGGCTTTTTCTAAGCTCTTTCTTAGGCTCACTACTTCTTCTTCCAACCTTTCACATTCCTGACTTTTCTCTCTCATTTGTTGCAGTAGAGGGTCTTCTATTTTCCTTGCTTCTTCAAGGTGTGTCTTCAGGACAACAATTTCTTTCTTATCTTCATATTCTCTCTCATCACATATTTGCACCACTATCTTAATGTCTTTGTTTTCATTTTTCTATTTTTCTATTTCAGTCAAAACAGTGTCAAGCTTGGATTTTTCTTCAGCTGTAATTTCTTCATGCTTCTTATCTCCATTCACACTAGCAGGTACTTCATTTGATTTAATATTTTCCTTTTGACATGAATTTTTCTTCTTCTTAATTCTCTTATCCTTCTTGTCAGTGCAGTCCCTAGTGTTTACTCCATGCATGAAGTGAAATCTATCCCAAATTTCTTTTGCAGAGGTTAAGTCCATTATCAACTCAAGGTCCTTGTTATGAAGACTGTTATATATCACACATTTTTCCTCGGCATTCCTCTATTGTTCTTTCACCGTGGGGGAGTCTTTGCAGTAACCATCACAAACAAGCTTCCATACCTCAGGTTCATAAGTCAATAATCTTGTTTTAACCTTATCTCTCCATTCAGGAAAGTTTGTCATACTTAACACAGGTACATTTTTATAGTCCATGACTTAACCAGATCTCCTTCAAGCTATTAGGCTTGCACCAAAGGAACCGGCTCTGATACCAATTGTTGGAATCACGATTGCCGTTAGACCAAAACTCGCAGGTGTTAGTCTTCGCTACAATCGCCAGAGTTAGGATCCACAAGAGGCGGTTAGTCCATGTCACGAAACACACAGGGAGCATTGAACCCAATGTCCAACAATCTCCCCCCCAACGCGAGCTGGGTGAGTTTCGAACTCGAGACCTATCGCTCTGATACCAATTGTTGAACCCTTAGTTAAACTGAGAGGGGGGGGGTGAATCAGTTTAACACATATATGGAATTTTAAAAATTTTCCCTTAAATCTTATTTACACCTTAATTTCATGGTCAACTTAATATGTGAGTAATCTTAATTTGTGAGCAGCAAGTATCAAGCAGATTTGTTAATGTAACAACAGTCTTAATATGCCAGCAACATGTATTAAGCAGATTAGATAAACCACATCAACACATAGACATTATACACAGAGACACCAGATATAAGTGGAAACCCATAAAGGGAGAAAACCACATCTTATTATTGTTGTGATGCAAAGGCAAGCTCCAACTCCCTCTCACCACTGATTTTCTGTAGGCACCAACCCACAGGAGGCTCCAACCTCAATTCTGCAAGCTACAACTTGCAAGGAAGCTCCAACTCCCATCAATTTTCTGCAGGCACCAACCTACAGGAGGCTCCAACCTCAGTCAGCTACAACTGACATTTTATCAAGCTACAACTTGATGTGGAAGCACCAACTTCCATCTATTTTCTGCAGGCACCAACCTACAGGAGGCTCCTACCTCAGTCAGCTACAACTAACATCTATCAAGCTACAACTTGATAGGGAAGCTCCAAATTCCTTACTCTTTCAAAAGAAAAACACTTGCTGATTTACCTTGGATATCAGCTATGTTTTGTACCTTCTCTTCTACTATTCATCAATCCTCATATCAGCCCTGCATCATCTCTGCTCAGCCCCTCCTTCTTCTCTGCTCAGCTCCTCCTTCTTCATGTCTTTTCTCCTCAATTCTTCATACTCTGCAATCTCTATATTCACACTCTCTGACCTCTTGCAACTTTCTTATTTTCTTCAACTTTATTCAATTCTGCTTCACACTCTCTCCTTTTCTCATTCTGTTTTCATCAAAACTCTCCCCTTGGATATTACCCTATTTTATACAAAAACAGCTTCATGGCTGTTTGTATTCCATTGGGAATTCGAAATGGACGGCCATGTCTCTTTGCCTTCTGCCTTCTCATCTCTTTTCAGCTCACTCAGAAAAATGTAACTGTAGGTGCTTATTTTAATATTACAATGGGATATTTGCTCTCTTCCGGAGACTTGCCAATGCATCACAACAATATAAATTTAAATAAAACATTTACATTCAAAATTAAATGAGAACTCCAGCTCACTCGTTTTGTCTTTTGGCTTGCTGCGCATTTGTCTTTTCTCTGACTGTGTCTTTGTCTTTTCTTTGACTGTGTTTTATCTCTTTTCAGCTCTGTTTTCTCTTCTGTCCTCTGTTGTGGTGTAACTACGTGTAACTGTGCCTTTTATATCAGTGTATTTTATATAAATATGTAACAGCTGGCGTTAAGTCTGGGAAAATTCCAGCCCTTTACACACAGAAAGTGTCTTGTTGATGTGGCGAGTTCCGCAAGTGGAACATACATACACCACAGCAATCATTGTGTATTAATAATCTCCCTCCACCTTAAGCCGAGGCCCGTGGGTCCATAGACCATGTGACATATTTCAATACAATTGCAACCATTACATAAAACAACTCTCGGGGTTTATAACACCTTTTTAATAGCACAGTATTCACAATCCTTATCATGAACTATCAACAATAAAACCCTTTCTTATGTAACTTTCAGTGATTTAATAATAGACCCATTTAACATAAGAAACAACCTTTCGGGCCCACTTGCCGATCTTTGTCTATTCGCCGATGCGATGAGCCTCCGATGCGATGTATCGCTCTTGATTACTTCCGATTGCGATTAATCACGATCGAAATCGCATTGTAAAGCTCCGTTGCCACACTTTCACTCTGATGTGATTGACCAGTGCCGATGCAATTAGACCGTAACTCAAACATATAATGTCATAACTTATAGACCCATCGGGTCCGGAATTTCAATCGCAATCGCAACATGTATTTGCCTATTCCGATACTCGCTTTAAATCTTATTGTGATTGGTCACTGTTCATTCAAATGTGCCGATGCGATTGGAACTGGAACTCAAACCCATATTAAACATGATTTATAGACCCATCGGGTCTGAACTTAAATCGCAATCACAACATGTATTTTCCTGTTCCGATGCTCGCTTTAACCCCGATTGCGATTTGGTCCCACCTTATGGTACTTTGTACTTTGGTTATTTGTTTATACAACGCTCCACTTATATATATTTATGCTTTGACCTTTGTTTATATGATGCGCTGCACATATATGTAATGCACTGCATATGTACTCCAGCGTGGGTAACGATTCCTGGAATTTGTGTTTATATATATATATATATATATATATATATATATATATATATATATATATCCGGCTGAGGTAGCGATTCTCGGAATTGTGTTTATGTATATATATATATATATATGAATGTCACTTGGGTTAAGATTCTCGTAATTTATGTGCCTCTGTTGTGCTAAAGCCTCTGTCGCTCGACCTCTTCACTACCTCTGTATTTGCTGCCTCTGTCTCCACTGCTCGACCGTTTCACTGCCTCCATATTCGCTACTTCTACCTCCACTACTCGACCGTTTCACTCTGCCTCTGTATTTGACTGTTACGCTTTAGCAGTGCTCTTCCACCTGTCTCCTTTGCCTGTTTCTACTTCAGCGCTGCTCGACCGTTTTACTGCCTCCATATTCGACTATTACACTTTAGCAGTATTCTTCAGCCTGTATCCTTTGCCCTGCTTACTTTTTCTTTTGTCTGTCTTTGTTCTGTTGTCTTTTGCCTGTTTCTGCTTCAGCGCTGCCTCCTTTGCTTCCTTTTGTTATATATAACTATTCCGCTTCGAGGTTCTGGTCCTTTACATCCTCACTGCATTCATATTCCATCATGCTGTAAATATTCATCGCCTTCTCTTTCAACAGTGAGTACATAGAACTCGACTTGGTGTATTTTAACTATCGCACATTCTTGTCCAACTCAAAATGCTCTATACTTAGAGTAGAATCGAATGACACCGTATGCAATCAATTCATTTTAGAGTGCATCAAATCTTGATACATATATAAACCGTTATTTATGAACCCATATCAGTTTGCTCGATCGTGCACAAAATTATAACTCTACCTTTTTGCACGGGGTTTAAAATGTTCACAAAATTTGAAGATCTGACTCACAGTTCGGCTTTCTTCTTAGAGGATCGATCCTTTCAGGCATTCTACAATCTACTCTGTCTTTTGTACAACTCTGTTTCAATTAACTGCGTGTCTCTGCTCCTTGACTGATACTGCTGCTTGCTTCTCTTTTTGTTGCCTCTACTACCTCTCTGCTGCCTTGTTGTTGTTTTGCTCCTCCTTTGGAATTTCCTTTGCCATCAATGACAGCATTTCCAATAGTTGTTACTTGAAATGCTGTAGGATTTAATTTCATTAGAGGATTGAGTTTTCGTTTAACTGTAATTAGAATTTACTTGTTGCATCTGTTTACTCTTGTATTAAAAGATCTATACTGTAATCTATGAAACATTACTCTCTAATTTTGAAATAGCTGCCACATACTGTGTGCACTCCTAAAATAAAAATACTTGCCCGGATTGATAATTAATGTAAGGATAATTAGGAGTTTAAAAAGCACCTTTTATCAACCAACAGTATTGTAGGCTGTGTCTCTTCATTTTGCTGCATAATAGAACGGAGGGACTAGCTGTTCGGGGTGAACATAGCCCAAACTGGGTGAACCACGTATATATGTGTCTCTCTGGTTTTATGTGTTTCGTGTGTTTTTGTTTCCGGGTATATTTTATTAGTTCCATTGCTCTGTAATATATAATTTTCTAACAACTGGTATTAGAGCCGAAGGTCTTTTTAGCTGATAAAATCGTAGGAAAGAATGGTTCTTGGTTCAAGTGGGAGCAAAGGTGGAAGATGGTAAGTTTAGGGTCGAGAAATTTAACGGCAAAAAATTCTCGATGTGGAAGATGTAGATGGAATATTATCTATATCAGAAAGATATGTACCTACCATTGAGCAGAAAAACAAGGAAGCCGATGACTATGACAGATGTAGAATGGGAGATTCTCGATATAAAGGCACTTGGAACAATACGGTTGTGCCTTGCAGCATCAGTAACGTTCAATATTTTGAAGGAAACAATAACAGAGGTTTTGGTTAAGGAATTGGCGAAACTATATGAAAAACCCTCGGCCTCAAACAAGGTATTTCTTATTTAACATTTATTTAATATGAAAATTTTGGAAGGTGGATCTGTTGCAGACCATTTAAATGATTTTAATACGGTTACCAGTCAATTAAGTTCTGTAGGGGTAAACATTGATGATGAAGTTATGGCTCTGTTATTTTTGTGCTCATTGCCATAAATTTGGAATGGTTTAGTTATGGCCATTAGTAACTCTGTCTTTGTATCTAGTACTTTAAAGTTTTATGATGTTTGTGGTTATATCCTAAGAAAGAAAATGTGACGGAAAAGCTCTAGTGAGACATCGTGTAATGTTTTGAGTGTTGAGTCCAGGGGAAGAAAAATGGAAAGAGGAAAGAGATTGGGATATCACAGTAAATCAAGGAAAGGAAAATCCAAGTCCAGATCAGGAATAGTATGCTAGAAATGCAGAAATAAAGGACACCTGAAAAAAGACTGTAGATCTCAGAAGGGAAAATAAGGAGATGCACAGCAAGAAAACAATCATAAAGAAAATGTGACAGGTGTTGTGTTACAATATGCTTTGATTCTTTCTTTCGAAAATGTTACTAATTCCTAGGTGCTAGATTTAGGGGCCTCGTTCCATCCCACACCTGATAAGAAATATTTTCATGACTATGTTCAAGGAGATTTTGGACAAGTCTGTTTGTGTAATATTCCCAAATGGGAAAAACAACAATATAAGCATAGAAAATGCATTTTTTAGAAATATGTGTAATAAAAATCAATAACAACCCATGGATCCTTTATATTATGCATTATGACAACCAAATCTAAAAGGAGATCAGAAACAAATCAATATAGCCTAGCTAAATAGGCCTCCCAAGCCCAAAACAACTCAAAACACTGCAACCCCAGGACTATAGCAATACAGGAATACTGAATAAAGTAACAACACATTTTATTGAGTGTTTATACTCAGAAATAGAGAGAAAAACTAGATCTGTTGATATATTAATCAATAGAGCACAAGAACAAAGATCTAGTCTCTTTTACATAAATCCAAGATGACCCGACAAGGGTTTCTTGATAAACATGAAGTACAAGAAGTATATGTTGCAGATCCATGGCTGAATCATGTTTTATAGCTGAAGAAATACATAAATATGTATGATAATACAAATAAATGGCTATATCTTTTCCTACTAGCTTTTCGAGAAAAAGTTTGATCCTCCTTCAGGGAAACTAGCTCAAAAAGCAGGGATTTAAACCCTTCCACTACAACACCATGAAAGATAATGCAGTTTCTCCAAGGGACTATGTTGTAGTTGTAGGTGAATTCTTTTCCAAGTGTTGAATGGTGGAAATGAAGTCCAGAAAACTCCTCTCATATTTCTTAAACAAGATCTCCAAGGAAGAGTGGGAAATTCCGACATGAGAAAACCCTTGCACTAAACAGTGCAGTAAACTTAGCTAAACAGTTGAAGCATGAAATAAGTCTAAAAAGACCCAATCATAAAATCATATCTTCAATCATCCCCATATGGCTGACATTCCCTCCATTATATAGATGATGAGCTTCCTGACGATGTGTCCCACCCATTTATGAGGTTACTTCCATGCAAAGGCTCCTCCTCCAAAATTACATTGTCTCCATTAGTTCTACTCTTCTATTTAAAACGTTGTTTGATTTAGTTAACCATGACTTAGTCTCAATGCATTTTCTCCTTTTACATCCAAGGTGTCTTTATTATGACTAGATAAACTGATCCACATTCACATTGAGCTGTCTTTATTGATGATCCACTCCTCCCATATTAATGTTGTTGACTTGGTCAAAATTGACCTTTTCCACATGTATTAGCCCTTTTTCACACATCAGGGTGCTTGATCCAGTTATTAACATGATCCATTTTCACATTAAGTGGGATTTTATGCTTACTTAAGACACTTATGGGCCTCCTTACCCATTTGTTCATCTAACTAGATGTTAAGAGAAAAATTAATATTTCCATTAGCTGCATGCCAATTTAGGAATATTATAGTCTTCCCCTCCCAAATTTTTCTTGTCCTCAAGCAACTGCAAGGGTGTTGCAAAATCTCCCCTCCTCCTGTGGCCTCTACATCCAATAGTCTCCACCATTGCTTCAAATATTCTGTAACAATTTTGTCTCCCAATGGTTCCTCCGAAATGTGTTAGTTGGCCTTTGGCGAATAAACCAAATGGCTCCCATCATGAAATAATGGAAGGTCTATATGGAAACCTTCTTGCTGTTCAATGGACTCCTCAAGGTGGAAGTGATGACAATCATAGGGGACTTCATTCCCAATGAAATACTCCCATCTCTATGCTATCATCCAAATGAAATGAATCACATCCCAGATTACTAATTCATATAAAATCTCCTCCCAAATGCTCATGAGAGGCATGTCCCAAGTGTTCCAAACAATCATATGGCCAACCTCATAAAGAAGCAAGTGATCTACTGTAGTGGCCATAACATATCCCATGCTCCCCTTGAAGCATGAAGTGCCAAAGGTGTGGGAAATTTCTTTCCCCAAGGACACATCCAACCAATTTGTCTCCCCTTCAATCATGTTCCAAACAAGGATAAGAACATCTTCAGCATATGGAATCATAATTAAAGTCATGCTAGCACCATATGTAGTAAAGGAGAAGAACAATGGTCCCTCATGTGCAACCAACACAGTTTTACTCCTAACTGCCATAGGATATGACATAACAAGTGTTTCTCCCACCACTTGTTTGTTGCCCCGTTCTTCTTGCATGTTTGGAGAAGGTGTATGATGGTTGGTGTTAGTGAATCACACCATGATGAGCACATCATCTCCCCAAAGTCTTCTAGGGAATGGTCAACATCACCATTTCTCATGGCCCCAAGTAGCCATGAGGCAAATAAGAAAGAGTGTCCCCTCTTGAAGCAATGCCCTACACATGTGTGGTGAGAAAATGAAAGTATATAGTAAATATATAATGATGTTTAGAAATACAATCCTTACCATACACTTGGTTTGAATCAATAAGGTAGCTCATGGATGAGCTCCCTCTCACACCCAATGAATAAGGAGGTGGTAATGATAACTCTTGCGAAGAGCTATGTCCCTCCTCAACCCAAAAAAAATCTATGCACTTCCTCATGTGATAGTGCATCTCCTCTTTGAAATCTTCCCACATGAATCCCTCCAAGATAGTACGATATGCTCTAATGAAATTAGTGGGATTGGAAAGAAAGATCTCATAGGTCGCACATAGTAGTTTATCCTTGAGCTTGGAGTCTTTAGTCAAATAGATCTGAGTATGAAAATAAATAACTCCATCAACCACTCTATATCTCCTATCCATCACTTTCCCATCAAGAACCTTACATGTGAAGAGGTTCTTGGAATATTTTACCAAAATTTGGGACTCCCAATATGGATCTAGGCTTCCCAAAAATGAGAGCGCTGTAGAAATATGAAATTAAGTACCTGTCATATGATGACTCTCCTCTCTGACATGCTCAATGCCAAAGCCACATGTTGGAGTAATGTTACTCCTCCTTTTCTACCTCTCTTGCAGCTGATCTTTCCCAAGACAAGATTAAAGTACATGGAAGTCAACCTCCTTTTGAAAGGTCTCTTTCTTCCAAAACTTCCATAGTTTGTTCCATGCATACAAGAGTGGTAATACCCTCCTGTCATATTCAGAAATCTTCATTATATGTAGAACTATCATTTGCTAGTCCAAGGCTATGGAGTGGCCATTTGACACCATGCTCATGCCATCATAGATTTCTGAATCCTTCTTTTCCATTGCAAGTAGCTGAGTGGGAAATAGCAATGTCCAACTAAGAAAATTTCTCACCCCTTCTTGGAACCCATCAATGGTTCTCAGTGTTGTGCTAGCATCTCCCAAGGCTCCTTCCTTAGCCAAATATGTCACTACTGCACTAAGTTGAGAGAACACTTTATTTTTCTTCCAATCAGGGGGTCTCCCTGGTGGAATGCCTCCATGCAAATAGACATCAAGGCATAGAGCAGTATGTATATGTGTGTGGATTGATTTGTCCTTGCCCTCACTGCATAAATACTCCTGCCTCTTTTGTGCATCAATCTTATAAAATAGAAAGGGGTGTGTGCTCCTCATCATATGATGCTTGTCCTCCCCTTTATCTCCTTCTATCTTCAAGACCTCACAATTTTTCAATGATGACACATGCTGCACATGGACTGTGCCATGACCTCCATATGTGAGATTCTTTGGAACTCCTTGCAAGAGTGCAAGAGTTTCTCTCCTTAGATAAAATGCTCCATCTTCCCCTTCATGAGGTACTGGATGTGCTCTTGATATGATAGTGATGTTACCTCCAGCCTTCTCTCCCTCCTCATCAATATTTGAGAATGCCTCATCAACAGTGAGAGACCTTAGATCTCGGTCTTCCCTTGAAGGAGGAATCTCCATGTCTTTCTTTTGAGAAGAAATCTCTTCATGCAATGGGTACTTTGCCTTTGGCAAGGTATCATACAAGTTTTCATCCCCCTTAATGGTTTTCTGAAATGGAGTTGGGTTTAAAGATCCTTCCAACCCATGCAAAGGTTTTTTTTTGTTTTGGTTTGATTAGCTCCACAAAAGGTGTTTCATAAAAAATTTCATCAAACATTTCCACTACTCTTCTAATGAAATTTTCATAAGTAAATGTATTTGCATTCTTTAAGGAAAAGGATTAAAACAACCACCAAACATAAGCCTTACCTTCAAAATACAGCGCTGCTACTTTAATGGCTTCATCTTCCGAAACTTGAGGTTGTTGCACATAGGTGTCTAGCTCCTCCACCCAAACCCTAGTTGGACATTTAGGTGAACCATCAAAAGTAGATAGAAAGAATCTACCCACACCATGCTGTTTTCCCCTTGTGCTCCTTTCCTCCTTGACCTTGAAAAACTCTTGGAATTTTAGGTGATCTTTGAACCTCTTAGATTGAGATTCATACTCTTCAAATAATGACCAAGAGTCTCCTTCTTTGGCACATTTCCTTTCTCCATCTCACTTGCCATGAGCCTATGACTGGTAGAGCGTTGTAAATCTGATGGTGTGGATAAATTCTCACATTAATAATATTAGGAACTAGAGCTTTCCTCATGTACAAATATTTTTGATGGATCTCCATGTTTTTCCCTCCTCATTTCTTTGATGTCTTTGTTGATATACTGCAGAGTTTGAAGAAGAAGTTTTGAGAACTTCTTCCCTCCAGAAAATAAGGGTTTGCCTTGATCCCTTTTGCAGATCCTCTCCTTCCCATGAGAATACTCCATAATGGTTGAAGTACACAAGCTTAGCCAAGATTAGAGCTCTGATACCACTGTAATATTCCCAAATGGGAAAATCAGCAATATAAGCACAAAAAATGCATTTTTCAAAAAATTGTGTAATAAAAGTAAATAATAGCCCATGGATCCTTTATACTATGCATTATGACAACCAAATCTAAAAGGTAATGAGAAACAAATCAATATAGCCTATCTAAATAGGCCTCCCAAGCCCAAAACATCTCAAAAACACTGCAACCCCATGACTACTGCAATACAGAAATACTGAAGAAAGTAAAAGTGCAGTCTATTGAGGGTTTATACTCAAAAATAGAGATAGAAATTAAATCTTCTGATATATTAATCAATAGAGCACAAGAACATATATCTAGTCTCTTTTACATAAATCCAAGATTACTTGGCAAGGGTTTCTTGATAAACATGAAGTACAAGAAGTATATGCTACAGATCTATGTTTGAATCATGTTGTATAGCTGAAGAACTACATAAATATGGCTGATAATAAAAATAAATGGCTATAGCTCCTCCTACTAGCTTTCCAGGAAAAAGGTTGATCCTCCTTCAAGGAAACTAGCTCAAAAAGCAGGGGTTTAAACTCTTCCACTGCAACACCATGAAAGATAACATAGTTTCTCCAATGGACTGCACTGTAGGTGTAGGTGACTACTTGGCCAAGTGTTAGATGGTGGAAATGAAGTCCAGAAAACTCCTCTCAGATTTCTTAAACAAGATCTCCAAGGAAGAGTGGGGAATTGAGAAAACCCTTGCACTAAACAGTGCAGTAAAATTAGCTAAATAGCTGAAGCATGCAATAAGTCTAAACAGACCCAATCATAAAATCTTATCTTCAATCATCCCCATATGGCTGCCATTCCCTCCATTATATAGATGATGAGCTTCCTCACGATGGGTCCCACCCATTTATGAGGTTAGTTCCATGCAAAGGCTCCTCCTCCAAAATTACGTTGTCTCCATTAGTTATACTCTTCTATTTACAGCGTTGTTTGATTTATTCAACCATGACTTAGTCTCCATGCATTGTCTCCTTTCACACCCAATTTGTATCTATTCTAACTAGCTAAACTGATCCACATTCACATTGAGCTATCTTTATTGATGATCCACTCCTCCCATATTAATGATATTGACTTGGTCAAAATTGACCTTGTCCACATGTATTAGCCCTTGCTCACACATGAGGGTGCTTGATCCAGTTATTAACATGATCCATTTTTACATTAACTGAGATTTTATGTTTACTTAAGACACTTATGGGCCTCGTTACCCATTTATTCATCTAACTAGATGATAAGAGAAAAAATAATATTCCCATTAGTTGCATGCTAATTTAGGAATATTACATTTTGGGTGATGATAAACCCTGTAAAATTTTTGGAATGGGTAAGGTTCTTGTAAAACAGTAGAATGGAAACAAATGGATACTAAAGGAGGTAAGAAATGTTCTAGATCTGAAGAAAAATCTGATTTCAACAGGGCAGTTAGGCGGTGAAGGTTGTGTGACAACTTTCACAGATAAAACTTGGAAGGTGACCAAAGGAGCCCCGATAATAGAAAAAGGTGAAAAGGTTGGTACATTATATTTATGCAATGGTATTTCTAACTCTGTTAATGCTTTAACTTCCAAAGGAGCAGATGCATCATTATGACATCATAGGCTCAGACACATGAGTGAGAAGGGGATGAAGATTATTCACTCAATAAAATTTTTGCCAGGTTTGAATAATATTGATTTGGATTTCTGTGAGAATTTCATTTATGGAAAACATAAGAGAGTAATATTTATTAGAGCTGGGAAAGAAAAGAAGAGTGAAAAATTAGAGCTTGTTCATATAGATGTATGGGGACCTGCTCAGGTATCATCTCTCGGTGGCTCTCATTATTATGTTACTTTTATTGATGATGCAACTAGAAAAACTTGGATTTATTGTATTCAGAATAAATCTAATGTATTTGATAATTTCAAGAAATGGAAAACTTTGGTTGAGATTGAGACAGGAAAGAAGTTGAAGTGTCTCAGATTAGACAATGGAGGTGAATATTGTAGCAAAGAGTTTGATAGGTACTATTCAGAGCATGGAATTCACAAAGATAAGACAGTTCCAAGAACACCACAAGAAAAATGGTGTGTCAGAAAGGATGAATAGAACAATCATGGAGCATGCAAGGTGCATGAGATTGCATGCAGGGTTGCCTTTACAATTTTGGGTAGATGTTGTAGATATTGTTGTTTATCTAATAAATAGAGGGCCTTTAAGTTACTTGGATAGTGGTATTCCAAAGGACGCATGGAAAGGTAAAAAGGTAAACTGCTCTTTTTTAAAGCCTTTTGGTTGTGAGGCCTTTGTCCATATTAATAAAGAAAATAGAACAAAGCTTGAGGAAAAATCAAAGAAATGTACCTTTATTGGATATGGTGCTAATGATTTTGTTTATCACTTATATGATTATGAAAATCACAAAATCATTAGGAGAAGAGATGTAATATTCAATGAAAAGGTCTTGTATAAGAATCAGTTGCAGGAAAAGGAACCAGAAAAAGAAAACAAAGAATGCACAATTCTTGATGAGATCACAGAAAAAGTAAAGGTGCCTAAAAATAATAATAATCAACAACCACAACAACAAAAACCACCACAACAACAACAGGAACCTCAAACAGCTGAAAGTGGTGCCAGAAGATCTACCAGGATAAGTAGACCTCTTGAACGATACTCTCCTTCATTATATTATTTATTGTTGACTGATTTAGGTGAACCCGAATGCTATGAAGAAGCAATGCAGGTTGAAACCAGGAAGAAGTGGGAGCTAGCCATGAAAGAGGAGATGGAATCCTTAATGCATAACCAGACTTGGGACTTAGTCAGGTTTCCTGGAGGTAAAACTACATTTCAGAATAAATGGGTTTACAGGCTAAAGGAAGAAGTTGGCAAAAAACATAGGTACAAAGCTAGAGTTGTGGTGAAGGGTTTTGCATAGAAGAAAGGTATTGATTTTGATGAGATATTTTCTCCTGTTGTTAAGATGACTTCAATCAGAACTATTCTAAGTCTTGTAGCAGCAGAATATTTGCATCTTGAACAATTATATGTAAAGACAAAATTTCTCCATGGAGATTTGGAGGAAGAGATCTATATGCAGCAACCATAAGGATATGAGATCAAGGGGAAGGAAAAATTAGTGTGCAGGCTAAAGAAGAGCTTGTATGGCTTAAAATAGGCTCCAAGGCAATAGTATCTAAAATTTGATAAGTTTATGTCTGAACAAGTCTATACTATATGTCACTCTAATCATTGTGTTTATCTGAAAAATAAAAAATTATGATGGCAGTTATATTATATTGTTATTGTATGTAGATGACATGCTTGTTGCAGGGTCTAACATGCAGGAAATAAATGTGCTCAAAAGAAAATTGGAAAATTCATTTGCAATGAAGGATTTGGGAGCTGCAAAACAAATCCTTGGTATGAGAATAACTAGAGACAAGAAAAAACGAAAATTAACATTGTCTCAGAATGAGTACATAAAAAAGGTGTTGAAAAGATTTAATATGTAGAATGAAAAACCAGTCAGTACACCTTTTTCTAGCCATTTTAAACTTAGTAAGGAGATGTGCCCCAAGACCCAAGAAGAAATGGATTATATGTCTAAATTTCCATATTCATCAGCAGTTGGAAGATTAATGTATGCAACTGTCTGTGCAGGGCCTCATATTGCACATGCAATGGGAGTTGTAATTAGGTACATGAACAATCCAGGAAAAGAACATTAGAGGACAGTGAAATGGATTCTCATATTTGTGAGAGGTACCACAAATCAAGCATTATGCTTTGGTGGTTCAAAACATTTCTCTACAGGGATATGTTGATACAGATATGGTAGGTGATAGAGATAATAGGAGGAGCACTACAGGGTATGTTTTTACTATAGGTGGAACAACTATTAGTTGGGTTTTAAAAATTAAAATTGTTGTTGCACTTTCAACAACAGAAGCAGAGTATGTTGCTACTACAGAGGCTAGTAAAGAAATTATTTGGTTACAAAGGTTTATGGATGAATTGGGTAAGAAGCATGATATGGGCATGTTATACAGTAATAGTCAAATTTCCATTCATCTTGCAAAGAGCTCATCATTTCATTCTAGGACTAAACACATATATTTCAAGTACCATTTCATACGGCTAGTGTTGGAAGATCGACAGTTGAAGCTGGAAAAGATACACATGCCAGAATCCTGCAGATATGCTAACAAAAGTTGTAACCAGGGAGAAGCTGAGAATATGATCAGTTTCAATTGGTCTTCAAGTATGATGATGAAGATGAGAAACAACTAGTTCCAAAGTGGATTCATTGTCCAGCAAATGAATCAGCAGTGGAGTTGCTATAATTAGTCTCCAAGCAGGATATGGTTGGGTGTGGAGCCTGATTAACTTTTTTATTTTCTATCACAACGTTGGACCCTTGCACATAATGGGGTGGCAATGCCACTTGTAATTAAACGCTTCCTGGGGGGTCCAGGGGGGGGGTTGCGACTTTATGGAGCCCCCCCCCCCTGGCGGGGGCTTTCAGGGGAAGCGCCCCCGAAGCTAAAAACAAATGTAAAATTGCCTTGTAAAAGTATAGTAATTTCTAGTTAATCTGGGCCATTCAGTAGGTGGATGATCTGACGGTAGAAGTTATGTTTAGTTTAGGGTTTTTTTCCCTATAAGACAACCCCTCGCTTGTATGAGGGTATTGTATTGCGGCTATGTATTGTATGTGTATTATAAGAGCGAGAAACAGATAGGGAGAATGTGAGAGAGAACAGAGGATATTACATGGAATCTGATGTAGGTTGTGTATCTTCATTTTGCTGGGTAATAGAAAGGAAGGATTGGCTGTTCGGGGTGGACGTAGCCCAAACTGGGTGAACCATGTATATCTGTGTCTCTATGGTTTTATGTGTTTCTTGTGTTTGTGTTTCCACATATATTTTATTAGTTCCATTGCTCTGTAATTTATAATTTTCTAAGACCATGTAATCTGCCTCGGTTGAACCGAGTGCCACATATCTCTTCTTCTTGCTATACCAAGAAACTCTTATCGATCATATGCTAAACAGCCCTCCTAATGTGCTCTTTTTGTCTGATGGACTGCCTGCCCAATCTGCATTGGTGAAGCCTTGAAGCTTCACTCCCTCTATCCATATGTACCATAATCCATACTTTGTAGTGCCCCTGAGATATCTCAATACATGCTTCCCCACCTTCCAAAAGAGCTTGGTCGGCTTAACCATATCTTGACTCAGCTGGTTAACTACGTAGCAAATGTCAGGTCGTGTGTTTACTAAGTACATGAGTGAACCCACAAGCTGCCTGTAAATAGTAGTACCCACTACCTCACCTAAAGTAGCATCCTCCTTCCTCCTGTTTCCTGTAAGAGGAGCATCCATTCATTTACAGCTCTCCTTGCGAAACTTACTTAGAATCTCTTTGGCATACTTTCCTTGAGAAAAAAATAGCTCACCATCACGCTGCCATATCTCCAAACCAAGGAAAAAGTGAAGGAGTCCCATGTCCTTCATCTCAAACTCTCTTGAAAGATCCTCTTTGTAAGAAGTTATGAGCTGCTCATCACCTATCAAAATAAGAGCATCAACATAAAGTACGATAATAAAAATCTTACCATCAACCATAATCTAGTACAGGTTCGCATTTGCTTCACTTTTAGTGAAGCCCAACCTGGTGAAATAGCTATCAATCCTGGTGTACCAAGCATGAGGTGCTTGCTTCAGCCCATACAATGCTCTCTTGATTCTGCACACATGCGACTCACTGTCAAAGGTCTCAAAACCTTATGGCTGCCGCTGTATCTGCCACCCCATCGGTGCTGAGAGTGAAAGGATAGATCTAATCGATGATTACCTTGCAACTAGTGCAAAAGTCTCCTGATAGTCAATCCCTCAACTTGTGAGAATCCTTGGGCTACAAATATATCCTTATACTTCTCCACACTCCCATCTTCCACCTGATTCATGTTATAGATCCATCTAGATCCAACCATTGATATTTCGACTAGTCTTAGGACAACTTCCCATGCACTTTTCTTGACGATGGATTCATGCTCCTCAACCATGGTGTCAACCCAAATTGGTTGTTGCACTTCTTCCTCAAAAGAGGATGGTTTTTTCACAATACACTTTCTCATAAGAGACATGTATACAATAAACTTGTCTGGAGACTATCTCTGTCTTCATAGTGAAGTAGGTGCTCCTACAGTTTCTGTCGCATCAAGTCTCAATCTATCATCTTTTGTGGTGCACCTTCTACCATTTCTGGTGGACGAATCTGCATGAGTGTTTATTGCCACTCCATGATTCTCCACATGTGGCTGATCCACATCTTAAGGTTCATCATTTGGAACCAAGAGTTCCTCATATGAATGCAAATCAAGATCCCTCTTAAGGGACAATCGCATGGCTTTCTCCTCATCAAATTTTATATCCCGTCTCACAATAGTAATCCTGATATTTGGCAAATACACCAGATAGTTGTGGGGAGTATCAAGGTACCCCAAAAATATCTGAATCTCAGTTGTTGGTTCTAGCTTCTTTCTGGAATATTTGGTCACATGGCAATAAACATATGAGCCAAAAATTTTAAAATATGAAACATCAGGTTTCTTACCAGAAAAATCCTCCTCTGGTGTACTCATGCCAAGTATCTGATGAGGACTATGATTTTGAACAAATACCGCTATGTTGCATGCCTCTTCCCACATATGCAACGATAGGCCCTGATGATGCAACATCGCTTGTGCCACACCCACAATTTTTCTGTTCTTTCTTTCTGCGACCCCATTTTGTTTTGGGTTATGAGGCGCAATAAAGTCTCTCCAAATCCCTTATTTTCTATAGAATTTCTTGAATTCATTGGAGATTTAATCACCACCATTGTTGCTCCTCAGAGCCTTCACATGCTTCCCTATATCTTTCTACACCAGTGCTTTAAACTCACAAAATTTTGAGAACATATGATCTTTCTTCTGCATGAAGTAGATCCAACACTTTCTAGAAAAATCATCAACAAATATCACATAATACATGTGCTTTTCTATCGAATCTGTAGAGAATGGTCCACACATGTTTGAGTAAACTCTCTCAAGGATTCTCGCTTCTCGGCTCTCCTTCTTGTGAAAAGTGGCCTTTGCATACTTCCTCATGGTACATCCCTTGCATGTGTCTAATGCGCAAGAGTACCCTTTGGAAGCCCCATATAAATATGTTGCATGATATTCAAAGCTCCATGGTGTAGATGGCCCAATATCCTATGCCATAACTCACCCTCATCTCGGCTCACCACTTTGTCTGCTTTACCCATCAATGTTGCACAACCATCTACATCAAGTTTTTATAGATTCTTCACAGGAATGCCAATATTCTTGACTTGTCCTGTGGCTTTTTGACAAAGGAATGCTTTCCCTTCACTGAAAACCACATCATATACCCTGTCCTCTAACATAGCAACTGAAACTAAATTATTTTTCAAGCCTGGTACATGCATGACATCTTTTAATAAGAAGGGTTTACCTGACTGTCTCTAAAAATTAACTGTACCAATCCCAGTAGCATTATACCTCCCGTCATCACCCATTTTGATATGCATCTGTATATCCTTCTCCTCCAAGATACTGAAAAGTTCTTTGTCTCCCGTCATGTGGAAAGATGCACCACTATCCAAGTACCACATTGATCCCATCGTACTAGACACCATGCATGCAATGAGCGAGAAGTACAAATCAAATTGTGAGGCAAATGCCTCCCCATCTGTAGATCATGAAGCCTTCTTGTTATTATTCTTCTATGGAAAATTAGTGGCATAGTTTCCATGCTCGTGATAGTGAAAACATTTCACTCTGGACATGTCATGCTTCTTTTATTCTTTGCCGGTATCATATTTGGAATATGATTTCTTTCCCTTCCCCTTCTTTGCCTTACCAACCAAGGAAAAATTTTCCTCATCATCTGACCTGGATGAGGATCTGTCCCTAGTATTCCGCCTAAATTCTTCTTGTACTAAATCTTACCAAAGTCTCTACCAATATGGTAGCTTCCCCCTCCCATTGACAAGGTCTTGATAACTATGCCAACTCTTGGGAAGGCCTAGAAGAGATAGCCTCACCAATTCATCATCCTCTACAGCAATTCCTACACTCCCAAGCTTATCTTGACATTGGATGAACTTGGTTAAATATTTCGGAATAGTGTTGGCTTTCTCCATTTTGATTTTCCTGAGCTTGTCCTTCAGTGCCAATTTTTTGTGGCCACTGCTACTCTGAAATAGATCTATCAAAGCCTTCCACATTGCATATGGAGTCGCTTTTCCATGGAGACTCGAGACAATGTGGTCTCGTACTCCCTCTAATAATATCCTCCTCACCTTTGCAACCTTATTTTTCCAAGCATCAAGAAGAGAGGCATCTGCTGCTGCAGGTCTAGGAATGTCATTATCAATGAATTCTTTCAACCCATTATCCTCTGGAACTACCTCCATCCTGCCTTTCCACGTAGTATAATTATAACTTCCCTTGAGTGCATATTACAATCTCAAGCCATTTAAATCCATCTTGATCTGCCTGTCGCACCAAAGAATATTTTTTCAAATTCGAATGCTATTCAACACAAAATCAATTTCTTCTCCACTATATTGATTTCCTACACTCTAATACCATGTAGAAATTATAAAAACATTATGTATACCAATGGATTCAATTCAATCATGCGATATGCTAAAGAGATATACTGAATCCTTCTACAAATAAATTGCGAAAAATTAACACGATCACCAATCACAACAAGTAGAGAAAGAAGCAAATCAAACCACAACACAAATATTTTACCAGGGAAAGCTTACTGCTCAAAAACCCTCTATATTCTATTGTATATTCACCAAGGAATCATGAAACAATTACAATTCACTCTTGTCACAAGAGTCTCCTGCACTCTCACAACTTTCTCACACTGATCCAAACAAACCAACTAACACTTAGCCAATTTTCAGCGTCTTCTCAGCCTGCCTTTCTTGTGCAATTCGTGTGGAATTAAATCCATATTCTTTAGGAATTTCAGCCTTCCAAAGCTACGCAATGCTCATGGGAAATCCTATGGGTGTTTTACTGCATGCGGGAAGCTTACTAATAATACAACTGATAGTTAGCATCCCTTTAACCTCTGTCTCAACTGGGTCTCCATCAGAACTGGCATGCATGCAAATATTAATAGTAAAATATCATTTACATGATAGATCACTCCATGTGAATTAAATCTGATTTAATTCACTTGAACTCTCACTAGTGCAACAAATAGTTACAACTAGTTAAACTGATTTTAACTCAATTAATTGAGTTAACTGATTTCTCATGCATTAAACTAATGCACTAACTGCAAATTGGACTCAAAAACTAATATAATCACTCTGCATGCCTCACCAACCACCCTCAACTCGAATTCCATGACCTAACTGAGTTTACCACACTCAGTTAACTATTACAAGTGATTATGAGATAATATTACATTTTATTATCCAATTTAATTAAGGGAAAATTAAATCAAACACACATTTCTTGTTTAATTTTAAACAGAATGTGATGCCTCAGGATATGAAATTGGTATTGTTTTAATGCAAGAAGGAAGACCCATTTCTTTTGAAAGTCATCGAATCAAGGGAAATTATTTACAGAAATCTATTTATGAGAAGGAAATGTTGGCAATACTACATGCAATAAAGAAATGGTGACCTTACCTAATGGGAAGACACTTCAAGGTAAAAAATGGTCATGATAGTCTTAAATACTTTTTGGAACAAAGACTATCTTCAGAAGAGCAACAAAAATGGGTCACAAAGTTGTTGGGTTAGGACTTTGAAATCATCTACAAAAAAGGGAAGCTAAATGTTACTACAGATGAACTCTCAAGAAAGGATGAAGAGGTGGAAGCATTGCTTTGTGTCATTTCTATTATCCAATCAGATTGGATAACCAAATCAAGGGATGAATGGAAGAATGACAAAGAATTGTGGACACTCATTCAAAAGTTGCAGAAAGATTCTAGTACATCTGATATATTTAATTGGAAAAATGATTCCTTATGGTACAAATATCACTTATATATTTGTAATAATTCCCAACTAAAAAAAAAGATTCTTTTGGAATTGCACACCTCTCCCTTAGGAGGACACTCAATATTTTTAAGAACTTACCACAGGGTGAAGAAATATTTTTTTTGGGATGGTCTTAAATATGATATTCAAAATTTTGTGGTGGAATGTTTGGTTTTCCAAAAAAATAAAGTTGAGACAATTAAGACCCTGGGTCTTCTACAACCTTTATCCATTCCAAGTCAATTTTGGGAGGATGTTTCAGTGGATTTTATCATAGGTTTACCTAATTCCAAAGGAAAGAGTGTCATCATGGCAGTAGTTGATCAACTTACCAAGTATTCACATTTTTGTGCATTATCTCATCCATTTAAATCAAGTACAGTTGCTACTGCATTTATGGAAACAATTCAAAAGATACATGGAAACCCAAAGATTATTGTAAGCGACAGAGATCCCATTTTTAATGGAAATTTTTGGAAGAAATTATTTTCTTGTTTGGATACTCAACTAGCTCATAGCTCATCTTATAATATTCAATATGATGGTAAAACTGAGATAGTGAAAAAAAATTTGGAAGGATATATTCATTGTTATGTATCTAATAAACAAACACAATGGGTCAAGTGGTTACCTCTGGTTGAGAGGTGGTGTAACACTTCCTTCCATGCTACAACAAAGATGACCCCATTTATGGGAATTTATGGATATCATCCACCATCCATCACATCATATTTAAGAGAAAATTATAAGGTTCAAGCAGTGGAATATCACTTCGAGCATCAACAAAAATTTCTCCAACTCTTAAAGGATAACCTAAATTTGGCGCAAAATCAAATGAAACAACAAGCCGATCAACATCATAGTGAGAGAAGTTTTGATGTAGGAGACTAGATATTTTTACAGCCATAACCATAAAAACAATGTCCCTCAAGCAAGCTAAGAAGGATAATAAATTATCGCCAAAGTACTATGGTCCTTACAAGGTGTTGCAAAATATTGGTACTATGGCATACAAATTGGAGCTTCCTGCTTCGTCTCGAGTGCACCTACTTTTCCATGTTTCATGCTTAAAGAAGGTTATAGGTGGAAAACTTCCATTTCAAACAATATTTCCAGAACCCAATGAGGAAGGAAAAATCATATTGGAACCTGAAGTAGTCACAGAAACAAGAATTCTACAGCTACGAAATCGATTAATTTCAGAGTATCTCATCAAGTGGAAGAACTTACCCACTGAAGATTCCACATGGGAGGATGACAATTTTATACAGAAGCATCCAGAGCTACTCAAGTGCTGAGGATAACACTTTTTTGAAGGAGAGGGGCATGTTATGTCCCTATATTACTAGTGTAGTCCCTTATTGTTGTTAGTGTAGCCCCCTTATTGTTATTGTTGTACCCCTGTAGCCCCCATATTGTTATAATTGTGCCCCATAAAAAGCCACTATTATTATTGATGTGCCCCTGCATTATTATTAGGTCGGCTAGGATTATATTGTTACCCCATGGACTCCTATATATATAAAGGTGGTTTTTTTATTTGTCTCATCCAAGAATTGTTCATTTATGTAAAGTAAAGGAGATTTCCTCCTCAAAGTGGCTTATTTATAAGGCGTTGATCTCTCTTTTCTTCTATTTTGGGAGTTGGTTTCATAGCAATTAGTTACAGTAATCTGTTAGTCACTCAGTCAGTAAGTTCCATTTTTTATATTGACTCCATTTCCCAATGGTCTAATTAGGCTACTAGTCTACAATTTTGTTCTTGGCACCTCAGTAGGAGGCTTCCATACCCATTGGAGCCAATGTTAGGGTCATTAGTTTTCATTGTCAAATGTGTTTTCCATGTCCTTTAATTTTTAGTCTCTGAATAAATTGAATCTATGGCCATTGTTGTTTTCATTAGCCTCAAATGGTCATTTTTTGTTCATCGTCAAATTCCTATCATCAAGAGTTCACCCACAACATGAAAGAGCGTTAAATTATGGGAGTTATGGTTGCACCTGTTTTGTTTAGTAAATTCAAAAGGAGTTCTAGTCATGTGTCTATTATACTTGTTTAAATTGAGGCCATTACAGTCATAGGTTTGATGGTCAAGGGACATGGTCAATATCCTACATCTTATTCCCTATTCTTATCTACCTTTGCTTCCCTATTTTTATACTCCATTTCCCATTCACCTTTCATCCATCTTCCTTAATATGCACTTTGCATCCTAGGCTCTTCTCGCATACCATTTACCTAGCATCATATTAAATTCATTTTATTCCCCCCCCTTACATTCTAAAATCTTCCCCTATATTAACATTACTACTTCCCATACTCCTATCATATATAAGCCTCATGCATAATACCCTATTCCCATATATAAAACTCCCATATAAAAATACATCATGCCACTTTTACCTTAATCACTCCCATGTTTTTATGCTCATGCCAAATAAAATTGATCACTCCAAGTAATCATTTTAAATCACTGTACTAAATAATAGGCGTAATTCAAATTATGATGCCGCCATAATCTCACCAGTTGCGCATTCATGCTAATGTGGTGTTGATAACTGGTCATAGCATCAATACGAGAAACCAAATATCGATCCTAGCTAGAAATTTTTGATGAAAAATTATACATCCTCTCTAGAGAATCTTTTACGCAACAGTGCTTCTCAGACTATTCGTTGCACAGTGTTGCAAAAGCTCTGTTTTTTCTTCCCAAGTGCTAAACAAAATACTCGACATTAGTCATCATGTTGAAACTTTGTTTATGATCACATGGAAGAAAATTTTGGGACAGTAAAAGTGGTTTTTCTCAATAACGGAGCCAAGAACAATAGCATCCATCATTTTTTTCACATGTGTTATATATCGAGTGTTTTGAATGCATCTTCAAGACCTATTTTTCGAAATCTGGAATTTTTTGTTTTAGCCATTGTTTTGTAGAGAAGATTCTGAGAAGTTGGGCAACAATTTGAATCAAATTAAAGAGATTTTTGTAGAGAATTTGCCAAAGAACAAAAATTTATCTCATATTTTACATAGGTGCTACCGTTTGGGAGTTACACGTGTACCTTTGAGGCTCATTTTCACAATTTATGTTGACAGAATTATGAAAATTTTGAATTTCAGTTTGAAAATGTGGGAATTTATGGATTTTTTGAGGTTTCCAGTTGTCATGGAATGTGTGGAAGGTTCCATTTCCTACTCATATTCCCACTCAATGCCCATTCATCGTCTGATTTTTCCTCCAGCACATATAAATCATGCATACGTGGAACTGTTGCGCAATACAGTCTGAAGCTTCTCTTCCTATTTTCATTATTAGTCCGAGAGTTTTAATGACCAAGAGTTTTCAATGATAGCATAAGGATATTTTGGGATAATTTTATTATTTATATAGGCTTGAAAGAATATAATTAAAGTAGTTTTTCTTGCATTTTCCCCCAAAAAACAATGATGTTATTTAGAGCTGCTTTGTCTACTTTTGATAAACAAAAACAACAGGTTGCTAATGGCAATGATTTGATCCATCTAAATGGATGGTGGATACATTGAAATTAGTCATGACATATTTTTATGATGTAAATTGTATTTAAGCTCATGATGGATAAGGAAGAAGAGGTGACTTGTTTGTTGGTTGATTGATTGGACTAGGCCTGGTGTATGTGTTTTATCTTTTGGAATAAAAAGCTTAGAGAAGGCTTGCTCCTCTATTTTCAGATATTCTTGTGGTGTGTGATTTCAAAAAAAAAAATCCTTATCTTAATATAATATCTATTTTTGAATTTTTTGTCTTGAATTCATCCTTAGATGCTCAGGATAATTGTGGATCTCATATATGATTGAATTACGCATTGCTCTTTCATGGTTCTTCTAAATATTTGGTCATTAGTTTATGTAGCAGAATTCATAATCATATGCTCGGTTGCATTTGAATGGATATTTTTATGTTTCCCTTATTATTAGTTAAAATAAAATCGATAATTGACTCTGAATATGCGCCCACCTTTCCTTTTTTATCTAGATGGATCATGCATGCCCTGATGCTCTATGATCATATACTTCAGTGGCCCTTTCTCCCAAAAATTTTCATAAAATCTTATGTCATCTACCTTCTGAGATTAATAACCAATCTAAAATCCATATCCTATTGGTCTTTGATTTATATTTGATCCAATGAGAGAGCCCTATATAAGGTTAGGGGGACTGGACCTTAACCTGCAAGTGGTTTGTGGTTACCTTTGGGATTTATCTTTTCAGCCTAGAGAAATTTACAGAGTGCTAACATTGTCAAAGAGAGATATCTCTCTAGTTTGGAAGGGCTACTTCCAATCCCAAATTGGTTAGAGGTTACCTCAGTTATTTCCATCCACAACCAAGGAAAAATTATGAGTGATAACATCGAGAACATTCCATGACATGGCAATCTGGAAAAATCACAAACTTTAGCCACTTCATCATCAATAGATGGTGTGTTATTTTTTGATTTGTATATATTTTCATTTTGTTTGTTCACATTTTATGAGTAAATTTGTTTTCCCCAATTTCAATTTTGAAGATGAATTACATTACGTAATATAAAACAACCAAACACAAATCTTAAGATTGAGTTATTTAAGATAAAAAAAATTCTCTACCAAAAACATAAGGGGTATAAAAAATGAGTTAAATAACATGTAAAGATAGTTGAAAATTATAATAATTAATCAATAGATAGTTCTCTATTATATATATATAGAACACTCTCCACTTATTTAAAAAAAAATCTTCAATTACATTATCTTGCCTCCATATTTAAAACACACCTTCAATATACAATAAATTTTATGGAAAATATAAAAATTTCTATTGATGCCCAAGATGATACAATGATGTGGAACTATGTATATTTTGTTATTCGTTTCCATTTTTTTTAGTGACCAAGCTTATCAATGCACATAATATTTAGATCATTTTAGTTGGATTCATGAACACCAAAAATATTATAATAGGAATAATTTGACAATAATATCCATATTTTAAATTGATATTTCATTATAAGTTTACCATATTTACAAAATTCTATGGGTAAATTCTTTAAAAATTACACTGTTAAATTTATATGAGTAAATTTTCGTAATAAACATGGATGTTTTTCTTTTATAGGCTATAACAAAAGATATGTAATCTTACAAATCTATATTCATGAATTTGAATACTTAAATGATGTCTTTCTTATTCACGTATGGTCGTCATGGTTACTCATGCTTTCATGCAAATTTTTTAGATAGAAACATTCTAGACCTTAATGAGTCTCATTCTCACAACCTCCCTTTACGAGATCACTTTAGTGGGATTTCGTTGATCCCTAGGAATATTGGGGCAAAATATAGAGCCATCATAAGGGATAATGTATACTAGAATACCTTCGGAAGCAAGTGAAGGGAACACCAAACAGGAAGATATTTTTTTGATTATAAGTAAATGTATTAAATTCAAAATTAAAAATTCATTTAAAACAAGTGTTGTAGGAGAGAAAGGTAATAAAGAGAGGGAGACACAAAGATGGAAGGGGGAGAGAGAGGGAGGTAGGAGAGAAAGGGAGAGAGAGGAAGGATGAGAGAGAGTAATTGAGAGAGAGGAGGATGTTAGCCTCTCTCTCATAAACAATTATAAATCCAAATTTAATTAAATTAATTAAATATTGAAAATTAGGATTTCGTGCCTAATTTTGTGGATTATGTTAGTTCCTCTTAATTGGGAGTTAGTTTAGGCCTACCTAACTTAGCTCCTAGATTAGTGTGCGTGGTCGAGATATTTTCTCAACCAAATTGTCCAAGATAGATGCACTATCTTGAGATAACTTCCTCGTCTATTTATTTGTATTATAACATTATTTGAAGAATGAAAAATATGTGGGAATGTCATAAGGCTCTCAGGCCTTTTCCGCCATGAATGTGTTTGTGTATAAATCTATATGTTTTTATGTGTGCTAATTTTGTGTGATTATTCTACTGTGGTATCAGAGCATATGGTTCTTAGAGCCTGGGATAAGTTGCAGCATTTTTTGGATCGAACCCCAATCAAAAATGCAAAGCTCGAAGGAGCAATGATTAGGGGAAAACTTGATGTTAGAGTGAATGATATCAACACACAAAACATTGCTACTTGGTGAGATATAATGCATGACCAATTGTTTGAGCATTGGGCCAACCAGACGCCTTAATTGTAGTGAGTACAGTGAGTAAAATTCCAGCCATGGTACCATAGTATGCAATAGCGTGTGATCTGATAAAGTGTGACTTATAGAATTAAAAGGAAATTCTATTTTTTTGTGATGTATCTCTGTTTTCTGAGAAATTGTACTAGTCTGAGATGAATATGTAAACCCATTATTTGTTATGTCATTTTAGAACATAGATAGCGGATTTTTTTTTTTTAGTTCAAATGGTAATGCAATGAGTCAACGTTCCTTACATGCATGTTTTCTATCACTGTCATAAAATAATTCTTGAAAATATTGATATTGCTACGAGTGATGTGTGATCCTTCTTGTTGGGTGAAATCGCCACTATTGCTTTGTTGGAGCACGATATGAAGAGAAATAAAATACCTATTGGAGGTTGAGTTATTTATTTGAGAGAGACTGCGCTCATTCCCGTGGTATTGTACACACTTTTTGGAGGTTTATTTATGTTCCCTTTTTGGTAGAGGTCATGGGCCTTAATTTTGTTTGCATGAGGGATCTGCCGAGAAATCTTTGCCTTTCATTGTCACTCACTTTGTGACCAAAGTTGTAAGATCAATAAGAGACATATGTTGTAGTTATATAATTTTTATAGGAGAAGACACTGGTTTAAACATCAAGTACAACCTTTGTTCTAGAGCTTTGATCAGACCATTGTATTGAATTAAGCGGTATTATGTATAAAATTTCATTTCGGTGCAGATTTTTTGTTTCAAGGTGTGGATCCGACCCTGTTCTTTCCAACTTGATGCAGAAGTGTGCAGGGATGATTTTTTGTTCATTCTCTACAAGTATATTTGTTAGTGTGAATTCTAATCGCAAGCGTACGAAAAAATCTCACTTTATTTGTACATAACAAACATCCCTAACATCAAATATGGTTGTCAATTTCCTTAGATCTATAGTTAGTGATCAGAATAAATGCTACAAAAATCTAGATCTATGTATTTAGAGACATTAAACAACAAGAAATAAGCAAGAGTTTATCCATGCATCCAATGAACAAGACAAGAATTTTTAAAGTTTTTTCTTTGTATTATGACACCTGGGAAGGGAACATAGAAATATGTTACCAATCCCCCTTAGTGGGATGGGTTCTTGTATGTCCTCAACGCTTTAGATCTAAGATCTCACTCTCTTGATGGTGTAGAAAACCCAGACAAAAATGGAACTCAAATGGAGTTCACAAGAAAAAAGTATAAAAATATGACAATGAATGGAGGATCAAAGTCAGACCAAAATTATAGATCAAGGGTGATCTCTAAGTAACAAAAGGTAGTGAATGAATGGAAAAACCCTTCTATTTATAACAAAATATTGAATTAGTCTAGATATTGGTGCATAATTAAAATATTCTTAACCAAATGTAGATCCAACTTTTATGGAATATTTTTTTTATTTTTGTTGGAGGGAAGATGAATTTGAATTTGGTCAAACCCCTTTATTTGGAAATAATAAATAAATAAATGATTTAATTATTATTTTAAGAATGTGGTTGAGTAATAATTAAATAAATAGTGATTTATTCAATTATTTATCAATGATTTAGTCAAATTTAACAAGGAATATTATTAAATAATGATTTAAATAATTATTCCTAGAAAATAATAAGATAAATAATGATTTATCTAATTAATTTTCTTGTTTTTGGTTAAATATGACCAGGAATATTAATTAAACATTGGTTTAATTAATTAACCCTAGAGGAAAATCAAACAAATAAGGATTTATTTAATTATTCCCCATGGGGTTTCCTGTTTAGACCATAAATAACTTAATAAACTATGGGTTATTAAATTATTTTTCATAGTGAAAGAAATTTTACTATGGTAAAATTGGTCTTACATGGTGTACTTTAGTCCATCTAATAGTAATAGGTTAGCTAACCAAAAATTGGTGTAACAGATTGCCCCCTAACGTGCAAGTGTTAGGAGCTAATCATATGATCAAAGTACGTTGTAAGAACTCAATCACTAGACACCAAAGGGGAGTCAAAGAGAGAGAAATATAAGGCGAACTGAAGCGAGAGAGGAAACGACCCTGAGGAGGCGAGACTTACAGGTGTGACAAGTCTCTTTTATGAGTGAGTACATGTTCTACATGAGGTGGAGGAGGCATACCTATGACTTCCAAGATAAAAAAGTACAAAGAATAATGGTGCGTCCAACAAACATGGGACTAAACTATATAGTACATGTTGGCATAAACATGGGCCAGATAAAAAACATGATAATGGATCCCACATACATATTGTGCCTAGGACAATAACCATGACTTATACAATAATATCTGAGTACACGAGATATAATTACAACCAAAGAGGCCCTGTAAAACAAGAAAGGGCTCTGAAAATATGAAAGATACATGCAAACTAAAAAGGCGTTGCAAGCGGCAGAGGCCGACACCATCAAATATATGGAGTTGTATCCAAGGGTGTAGTAGAGAGGTCATTCGAGAATGTGGGGGGCTTCTTGAAGGGCCACCCGCTCATGAGGTCTGAAACATCTCGCACACACCTGGGAATCACTGGTACAATCTGCTGCATCACTAAACCATCAAGTATACGAATCTTGATCATGCCATAAGGAGATGGAACTGATAAAAAATCAAGTCAAAGGGAAATAATGGGTCCCTTTGCCTGATCTGAGTTACCGAACAAGAGTGGAAGTTGGAACCAAGGTATGCCGCCCTCTAGACCTGTCTTCTGGAATGAATAAGATGATGTCGACATAAGGAGGTCCGACATAGGTGAGGCAATAAGGAATCATCAACTAGGGCACGAGGGATAATAGTAGAGCGATTGATAGAATGAGACCAGGGATAATGTCAGAATGGAGGGGGTACTGAGTATCGAGTTGACCACTGCCCTTGTTAGAGCATAAAGGGCATGAATGATCTGACAGGTACTGACTTGACTACGGAAGGGATATGGGACAGTATGACTGGGGGAAAAATGTGCGACATGTGAGAGATAAACAACAATGAATGATGGAGGACTATGGCAGGAGAAAAAATGAGGGACAGACTCCATGGATGCGATGAGGACTCAACTCAGATGCTCTAAACAAGGGCGACATGATGATGATGCCACATAGAATGGGCCCGGTGGGGGCCATAAAAACATGAGTACAAGATGGTTACTCACGATGAAAAATTGACATGAGCATGGAAAAGTATGAAGGAAAAGTGGTTCCCCAAGTACAAGTGGCACAAGTGAAGAAATTCAATTTTGAGAAGTAGTGAAGTGACCCTTATTAGAAAAAATGCGTCCTGGTGAAGTACCAAATCACCAAAAACAAAAGGATACCCATTTGAGTGCTCAGTGAGAGCTTTCCAATGGTGTTTATGATTTTTCAAACTGAGATACGATTTGGTCGCAGTTGGTGGAATAAAAATCTAGGGTTTCTCTTTTAATAAGGAATTTTCCCCTGAATTTTATTCATTTGCAAGTGTAGCTGTGGTGAATGTAGAGAGGAGAAAAGGCCCTAAATCTTGCGGCAATCATAGCAGAAAAATTGACCATTGGAATCGAGATTCGTCAGTTGCAGGTAAGAGGTGTAGGTTTGAACCCTATATAGAAATTATCTGCAAACGAATCTTAAAAACAGAAAATAAACAGTAGCAAGAGCATAAAACATAAAACAGATAAACACAGAGATTTTCCGCTGGATCCCAAATCAGGATGACCAGCTTGATTTTTCATTATATTACTTCTAGTGTTACAACACATATATATACATGTCGAATCATACATAAACCCCAATCCATTAACCCTAGATTAGAACATAACCATAGTTCCCTTGACCGGATCTACAAAATACCAGGGGCCGAAAACCATCGTATCCCAAAAACATGTGCAAACCCATGCACAAAACCATGGGCAGATCCACCCACCAGAAAATAAGGACCAAAACAAATTTCCAAGGCGCTGCCCAGTGCAACGTACAGGGGGGGCTATCGCCCCCTCGCGCATGTTTAGTCGTGGAAAGAATATAACATAAACCCAACATTCTCCCACTTGTTGTTTTCTTTTCGCAAGGGGCCACAGGAGAGTTGATTCATTAGCCGAGCTTTGTAACACCCATTGTTTCTCTACACCAAGAGAAATTCTGAGTGCTCACATACTTTGTCAATGCATCTGCAACATTCTTCAAAGTGTCCACCTTTACCAGCAACACCCTTTTAGCTTCAACCATATCTCTCACAAAGTGATATTGAACATCAATGTGCTTTGTCTTTGAATGATAAGCAGGGTTCTTAGCTAAGAAAATTGCACTTTGGCTATCACAATCTATCCTTATAGATTGCTGTACCAACCCCATACTTGAACACAATCTCTGCAACCAAACTGCTTCCTTGATTGCTTGAGTGGTTGCTATGTATTCAGCCTTTGTAGTTGAAAGAGCCACTACAGACTATATTTTACTCATCCAACTGACTGCACCTCCAAATAGGTTAAACACATACCCACTTGTAGATCTTCTTTGGTCCAGATCTCCAGCCCATTCTACATCAAAAAAACCACGAATTTCCAACACTCTTTCCAATCCTAGTCTTCCCTGGTAGCACAAGCCATAATCACTAGTGCCATGTAAATATCTAAAAACTCGCTTCACTGTTGTCCAATGCTTCTTCCCTGGGTTTGACATAAACCTTCTCAATACTCCCATTGCATGTGCAATTTCTGGTCTAGTACATACCATTGCATACATCAGGCTACCCACTGCACTTGCATATGGAACACGGGACATATCCTCCTCTTCTTCTTGTGTCTTGGGACACTGTTCAGCAGACAATTTTGTACCTATAGGAATCGAAACATTCACCGGTTTACTATCCTACATATTGAACCTCTGCAATATAGTCTCGACATACTTCCTCTGGTTTAACAAGAGCTTCCTCTTTGCTCGATCTCTCTTAATTTCCATGCCCAAAATATATTTTGCAGCACCAAAATCCTTCATGTCGAATTTGGAGAACAATTGGGTCTTCAAATCTTGGATTATGTATTTGTCATTTCCAATCAACAACATATCATCCACATACAAGAACAAATGAATAACACGATCACCAATTAATTTAAAATAAACACAGTGATCCTCCTTGCTTCTGGTGAAGCCAAGTCCCTGTATGTAGGTATCAAATTTCTGATACCACATCCTTGGTGACTGTTTTAACCCATACAGAGACTTCTTTAACCTACATACTAGTTCTTTCTTCCCCTTCACCATAAAGCCTTCAGGTTGTTTCATGTAGATCTCCTCTTCCAGATCCCCGTGAAGAAATGTTGTCTTCACATCCATCTGTTCTACCTCAAAATCAAATGCAGCAGCAACAGATAAAAGTAATCTAATAGAAGTAACTTTGGCAACAGGAGAAAAATATCACCAAAATCAATTCTCGGCACCTGGGAATAACCTTTTGCTACCAACCGAGCTTTGTATTTCTCCACCTTGCCTTCTACATTCATCTTCTTCTTAAACACCCATTTGCTCCCGATGGGCTTCCTTCTAGCCAGCAACTCCACCAGATCCCATGCCTCATTTTTATGCAAGGATTCCATTTCATCAACCATGGCCTCCTTCCAGAGTTTTCCATCCTCTAAATCTACTGCCTCCCTGACAGTTCTGGGATCATCATCAGTTATAGTTAAGGCAAAATTTGAACAGAAAGCAGATGGACTATACCTTTCTGGTTGTCTTCTTTCCCGAGCTGATCTTCTCAAAGCTGGAGTTTGTGGCTCTTCCTCTTCTGAGTCTTCTTCTATTGTAGAGTCTGATTCATCCTCCTTTAGCTCAAACTCTATCTTCTCAAGTTCCTTTGGTAGGACTTCATGTGTAACAACATCTTTCACCTCTCTAAACACCACATCTCGGCTATACACAACCTTCCTTGTTTCTGGGTTCCAAAGCTTGTAACCCTTTAAACCATCCTTATACCCAATAAAGATGCACCTTTCGGATTTATTATCCAACTTGGTCCTTTTCTCCTTTGGAACATGTACATATGCATCACATCCAAATACCCTCAGATGTGAAAGAGAGGGTTTCTTACCAGTCCATACCTCATGTGGAGTATTATCCTCCAACACTGATGAAGGTGATCTATTAACCAAGTAACATGCAGTCTCCACTGCCTCTGCCCAGAATTCTTGTCCTAACCCGATACCACTGAGCATGCTTCTTGCCTTTTCCATCAGCATTCTGTTCATTCTTTCTGCAACTCCATTTTGATGAGGTGTGTATGGAGTATTATTTTTCCATGCTATACCACACTTCCTACAGAACTCTTCAAATTCCTTCTTGCAGAATTCCCCACCATTATCTGTCCTCAGCACCTTTATCTTCTTCTCAGTCTAGTTTTCCACCAGAGCCTTAAATTATTTAAATCTATCAAAGACTTCAGATTTCTTCCTCAAGAAATATATCCATGTATTCCTTGAGAAGTCATTTATGAATGAAACATAGTACACAGACTTACCCAGTGATGGAACTGACACAGGTCCAAACACATCACTGTGCACAAGCTCTAATATCTTATTCGCCCTCTTAGCACCAGAAGGAAAACTCACCCGATTCTGCATCCCATATACACAATTTTCACAAAAATCTAAATCTAGAGAGCTATTAGACATACCTTCTACCATACCATTTCCATGCAATATCCGAAGGCCCTTCTCTCCAATATGTCTAAGCCTTTGATGCCATAGCATGGTATTTTCTCCAGAGACCGCTAGGCTTTCCACTCCACTTTCGGGAACCACAGAACTATTGTAACCAGCAATAACATTACTGCCCTAAAGCTTGTAAAGAGTTCCAATCCGAACTCCCTGCATTAATACTAGTGCTCCCCGAACCATCTTACAGGTATCTTTCTCGAACACTATTTTTACACCTGCATCATCCATCTTGCTTACAAAAATCAGATTTCTAGCCAATGCAGGAATGTGCAGAACACCAGGAAGTGTTCTAATCCTTCCACCTTGCAGCTTCAGTTTTAATTTTCCACATCCAACGATTCTGGCCTTCCTATCATCACCTAAGAAGACATCACCGCCATCATATTTCTCATACTCGCAGAACCACTCCGTATGGGGAGTGAAGTGAAAGGATGCACCCAAGTCAATCAACCATGACTCATGATCTACATGTGTATTTGAAGAAGAAGCCAAATACACATCCCCACCTTTATCCGAGGTGGTTTTTGCCTCTGCAGAAGGAGCATCATCACATCCCTTTCCTTTCTTAGGAGCTTTAGATCTGCAGTCCTTTTTGTAGTGCCATTCCTTTTCACATTTCCAGCACACCTTTACAAAATTTCTAGGAGATTTAGATCTCCCTCTAGATTTATATCTCCCACTCAAAACCTTATTCTTGTTTCTGTTCTGGGACCTTCCCCGTACAGATAAGGCATCTCCATTCTAACCCGCCATATTTCTCCGTCTCATTTCCTTCGATAGCAAGGTTGAGACAATGTCATAAAAATTCAAGGTATTTGTATTGCTACCTATTGCAATAACCAGATTGTCCCACAAGTCTGGTAGAGAACACAAAAAACTGATGCACTTATCTTCATCTGAGATCTTAATATCAACATATGACAGGTAACTTACCACAATATTGAAGGCATTCAAATGCTCTGTCACTGAGTCTCCATCCTTCATCCTCAAGTTATACAGCTTTTTCCGTAGGAACAATTTATTCACTAGAGACTTAGATTGGTATAAATTCCATAGCTTTTCCCACAAGGTCTTCATCGTAGCTTCCCCAGATACATTCAAAAATACTAAATCTGAGACACACAATTGTATTGTGCTCTTTGCCTTTCGATCCAGCTTCTTCCAGTCTTCATCTGACATTTCCATTGGTTTAGTACCCAGATCTATCACGATCCACTGATCTTTATCCACCAGCAGATCCTCCATCTTGAGCTTCCACAACTCAAAAATCTGAATCGATCACACAGATCTCCCACTGAACAGGGTCTACCTCAGGCCCGAGTGAAAAAACCCGTCAGTAGAAAAAGCGTCCCCTTGAAGCCAAAACTGCTCTGATACCAAATGTAGGTTTTAACCCTGTACAGAAATTATCTGCAAACGAATCTTAAAAACAAAAAATAAACAGTAGCAAGAGCATAAAACATAAAACAGATAAGCACAAAGATTTTCTCCTGGATCCCAAATCGGGACGACCAGCTTGATTTTTCATTATATTCCTTCTAGTGTTACAACACATATAGATACATGCCGAAGCATACATAAACCCCAATCCATTAACCCTAGATTAGAACATAATCGTAGTTCCCTTGATCAGATCTACGAAATACCAGGGACCGAAAACCATCGTACCCCAAAACCATGTGCAAACCCATGGACAAAACCATGGGTGGATCCACCCACCTGAAAATAAGGACCAAAAAAAAAATCCGGGGTGCTACTCCGAACCCTGACAAGGGGGTCTATCGCCCCACCACGCGTGATTAGTCGTGGAAAGAATATAACACAAACCCAACAAGATGCCTAACCATACTCTTTCAATTTAGTGGATTAAAGTTTTAGTTTCCTTAGATCTGCAGTTAGTGATTAGAATAAATGCTACAGAAATCCAGATCTATGTAGTTAAAGACATTAAACAACAAGAAATAAGCAAGGGTTTCTCCATGCATCCAATGAACAAGATAAGAATTTTTAAATAATTTTTTGTATTATGACACCTGGGAAGGGAACATAGAAAGATGTTACTAGTCCCCCTCATTGGGATGGGTTCTTGTATGTCCTCAGCACTTCAGATCTAACATCTCTCTCTCTTGATGGTGTAGAAAACCCAGAAAAAATGGAACTCAAATGGAGTTCACAAGCAAAAAGTAGAAAAATATGAAAATGATGGGAGGATCAAAGTCAGACCAAAAGTATAGATCAAGAATGATATCTAGGCAACAAAAGGTAGTGAATGAATGGAAAAACCCTTCTATTTATAACAAAATATTGAGTTATTCTAGATATTGGTGCATAATTAAAATATTATTAACCAAATCTAGATCCAAATTTTATGTAATATTTTTTTATTTTTGTTGGAGGGAAAAGAATTTGAATTTGGTAAAATCCATTTATTTGGAAATAATAAATAAATAAATTATTTATTTATTATTTTAATAATGTGGTTGAGTAATAATTAAATAAATAATGATTTATTCAATTATTTATAATGATTTAGTCAAATTTAACAAGGAATATTATTAAATAATGATTTAAATAATTATTCCTAGAAAATAGTAAGATAAATAATTATTTATCTAATTAATTTTCTTGTTTTGGGTTAAATATGACTAGGAATATTAATTAAACAATGGTTTAAATAATTATGCCTAGAGGAAAATCAAACAAATAAGGATTTATTTAATTATTCCTCATGGGGTTTCCTATTTAGACCATAAATAACTTAATAAGCTATGGGTTATTAAATTGTTTTTCATAGTGAAAGCAATTTTACTATGTTAAAATTGGTCTTACATGGTGTACTTTAGTTCATCTAATAGTAATAGGTTAGATGACCAAAAATTGGTGTAACAATATTCATTTAAAAGGAAATATTAAATCAGGTACAAGGTCGACAAATTTAGAAAAGTTTGGAATAATACAGGAGATTTTTTCTTCAATCAGATGTAAGAACATCTTCTTTCATAGTCATTTAATGCAACATAGAGTGGAATAGCTGAAAATGTGCTTACCGGGTGAAAAGGGATCCTATATTTCCCATGGCAATTACATATGTAAACAAAGGAGAATCAGTTTGGATCTCATTCACCATTAAATCAGGCCCATCATCAGATCTCACTAAAAAGGCTATCGACACCTCTCCAGCAATTTCATCCTTTTGCGAGACAACTGTTGCATCGGTTATGGATGGATGGCTCACAAGAATTGCTTCCACTATGAAAAGCTCCTCGTCATCGTCAATTTAACCAACGTCTCTGGTATGCAAACACCCATATTTGTCAATGGTCATCTCAATCGCCTCTGGATCATTCAGATACCCTTTCATAATTTGAGGCCCGCGGGCACAGATCTCTGCCGCTTGGTCATGTGGTATGTTTGGTGTGATTACAGTGTTAAGAGGATTACAACTTATTTGTTATTTAATCTCGTGTGTTATTTGTTTTATGCATTTCCCACCTAGAACCATTTGCGAGTTCTGTTGGTGGACATTACTACATTATGTCCCTTTAATAGGAGCATGGATTATCATTTGGAGGAGATCAAATAATTCTGCGTGAATAGGAGTGTGGATCATCCGATCAACATCTTTCTCATTTCTCAACGCAATCCATGTTGTATAAAAAAAAAACCAACAGTCAATTCATTTTTAATGTAATATTCTCAATTAGCTTATTGCTACATGGAATATTATATGTTTCTCTATTTTTTAGTCGAGAAGAATAAATGGGGTAAGGAGACCCTTAAATCTCTTTAGTAGGAATAAAAAACTTCAAGTATGAATGTGGACTAGTTTAGATAGGAAAAATAAAGTCACCTTGGGTGTGAATGGGAGAAATGCATGTGGACTAGATCAAGGTTGACCAAATCAACAGCGCTGCCAAAGGAGAGAGTGGAACTAGTGGAAATTAAAGAGCGTCAGAGGAGTCTTTGCAAGGAAGCAACCTCATAAATGAGTGGAGCCAAGGGTGAGGAGGCTCACATAGAATATAAGGGAAGGGATGGCAGCCATGAAAGGCATTCATAATATTTTCTATGTTTGAGTCTTATGACTTATTGCATGCTTCATCTATTTAGTTGGGTTTGTTGTACTGTTTAGTACAAGGGTATTCTCATGCGGGAATTCCCCACTCTTCCTTGGAGGACTTGTTGAAGATATCTAAGAGGAGTATTCTTGTCTATATTTCCGCTATCTAGCATTGGGCCAAGCATTCATCTTCATCCACAGCACATTCTTCTTGAGAAACTGCGTTAATTTTCATGGTGTTGCAGTGGAAGTGTCAAAACCCTTATTAATGAGCTAGTTTCCTAGTGAAAGGATCAACCTTTCACCCATAACTCTAGTAAGAGGAAGTTTCAGCCATTTCTTCGTCTTTTCAGCCATATGTATGTGGAGATTTATTCAAACAGCGTGATTCAGCCCTAGGTCTGTAGTTTATGCTTTTTGTATCTTGTCTTCTTCTAAGAAACCCTTGTTGGGTTATCTTGAGATTGTGTAAAAGAGAATATATCTCCTTTTTCTCAGTTCCTTGAGTAATATATCATCAGATCTATTTTTTTCTATATTTTTGTAGCAGAAATCCTCAATAAACTACATTTTCACATGCTTCAGAAATTATGTGTTGCAGTAGTCATGGGGTTTTGATGTTTTTTGGTTGTATTGATCTTGGGAGATCTGGTTAACTAAGATAGAATGATTTTTTTCTAATCCCCTTGTATATTTGGGTGCTATAGTACATAAAATAATGGATCCATGTGTTTTTCCTCACTTTTATATCGCAATTTTCTGAAAACTACGTTTTTGGTGCTTATATTGCTGATTTTCCTAAATAGGAATATTACAGTGGTATCAGAGCTTTGAACTTGGCTCAGCTTGCGAGGAAAATACATCTACAACCATGGAGGAGAGGAAGATCCCAAAGCTCCTTCTTCAGAATGTGCAGGACATTACCAAAGATATCAAAGAGATGAGACAGAAGGAATCCCCTAGAGGGTTTCACCATGGAGAAATATTTGGCACCTCACATTTGTGGTGGGAGAAACCATCAAAAAAACCTTCTTCAAAATGTTCCACTATGCCCACATTCCTATCTTTGGAAGGTGAGGAAGGAATTCCCTTGAGGGAAGAAACCCTTGGTGATTATTTTGTAGAATATGAGTCTCAATCCCAAAGATTCAAAGAACATTTGAGCTTTTGGATTTCTGTCGAATCAAGGATGGTAGGAGATATTTCCATCACCATAAAAAGGGAGGGTATATGTAGAATTCAGATCTATAGTGTAGTTTTGGCAAGTTTTTTTTTCCCTCTTATGATGGATCACCCAAGTGCACAGCCAAGGCTTGGGTATAGAAGTTGGACACTTATTTCCAACTCAACAAAGTTTCTGAAATGGAGGATATCAAAATAGCAGTGTTGCACGTCGAAGGTGAGGCTCATGAATGGTGGTTCCATAGGTTATCTACACTTCAGCATGCTACTATCACTTAATATTCAGATTTCACCAGGATTTTGGTAGAGAGATTTGACCCCAAGGATCTGGAGGCTCACTTTGTTGAGCTAACCAAGCTCAAGAAATTGGGAGATCTCAAAACTTATATCTCTGAGTTTCTAAAGCTTTCAGTCATGGTATCTGACCTCACTATGAATCGAAGAATATGCATTTTTATTGATGGGATGGCTGAACCATTGCATGGGTTGGTGAAATCCACTAGAACAACTACACTCCAAGAAGCTATGGAGAAGGCTATGGATTTGCAACATACCTTGCCCAAGGCCAAAGCACCCTTTCAACAAAATCTTTCTTCATGCCCAAAGGAGAATCAAGGGAGCACATCTCTTGACAATGATCGGAAGGATCTAAGGAAGAAAAAACTGTGTTTCACCTATCGGGAGCCATGGGTACCAAACCACCGATGTGTTGCAGGGAAAGCACATTGCATTGAGATATTTTCTGATGAGGAGGATAAGACCAGTGTTGTAGCAGCAGAAGGAAGTGCACCTCCCACAGAAGATGTAGTAAAAGCCTTTGCTCCAATGGGAGGGACTCTTGCAGCTTTGAGAGGAGTTCCCAAGTATCTAACCTTGAGAGTTAGGGGCACTATTATGGGACAAAGAGTATCAATTTTGGTAGACATCGGAGCTACTCATAACTTTATTGATACACAACTGGTACAAAGGAGGGGCATTCACATGGAGGAATTTGAGGGGTTCTCAGTTTTGGTTCCAAGAGATAGAACCATGTAGTGTGCCAAATATATTCCAACATTAACCATCACTATGGGAACCTACACATTGAAAGACCACTTCTTTGTGGTTGATATTCCAGACACCAATGTTATATTGGGTGTCTAGTGGTTAATCACCTTAGGGAAGGTTACCACTGATTGGGAAACCTTAGAGATGGAATGGACAGAAAGAGGGAATGGTAAACATCAGAAAATCAAAGGCATACACACCTATACACCTCAAATTGTCTGAGCCCACAGGATGGAAGCAGATTTGCACAGAGGGGACATAGAATGGGCAGTAGAACTACATTTTTTAGAAGCTGGGAGCAAGGATTCATCAATACATCGAGATGTACAATCTATTTTGGACTGTTATTCTACAGTAGTTGGAGATATTCCACCTGGGATATTGAGTTGGAGCAAGGGATCCAAGCAGTGATCACCACACCCTATAGGCATCACAAAGCCTATAGAGATGATATTGAAAAGGCCATTCAAGAAATTTTTTCCTTAGAACACATATTTCATTAAATTTGGAATTTAATAGTGGATCTAGAATTTCAAAATAAATAAAAAGCTCAATTTTAGTCATGTTCTTGTAATAAAAATTTTCCAATTTTAATGAAATATGTGTTTTAGGACACATTCGGCCTAGCACTAGTCCTTTTTCCTCTTCAGTGGTCTTGGTGAAGAAGAAATATGGCACATTGAGAATGTGCATTGATTATATAGCATTGAACAAAAAGACCATGAAGAACAGATATCCAATTCCCAGGATCGATGAATTGATGGGTGAACTAAGAGGATCCAAGTATTTATCTAAGATTGATTTGAGATTGGGATATCATCAAATCAGGGTGAGGGATCAAGATATCCCCAAGACATCATTTCAATGTCACTATGGGCATTTTGAGTTTTTTTAATGCCTTTTGGGCTAACCAATGCTCTGGCAACATTCCAATCTTGCATGAACCACATCTTCCGTGATCACTTGAGGAAGTTTGTATTGGTATTCTTTGATGACATTCTTATTTATAGCCACACATGGGAGGAGAATTTACAACATATTGAGGCAGTATAACGCATTCTTAAGGAGCAACAATTCTATGCTAAGCTCTCCAAATGTGATTTTGGGCTCACAGAGATGCTTTACTTGGGCCACACCATTGGAGTGGATGGGGTAAGATTCCATGAATAAAATATCTGTGCTATTAGAGATTGGCTTGAACCAAAGAATGTCACATAACTTCGAGGGTTTGTAGGCATTTGTACCTATTACCGGAATTTTGTAAAAGGGTTCTCTCAACTAGCAGCACCACTTATAGATCTAACCAAGAAGGGAGCTTTTAGTTGGATGCCCACAGCGTAGAGAGCTTTTGATAATCTCAATGAGGTGATGAGTAGCTGCCCGGTATTGGTCCTACCTGATTTTACCCAATCCTTTGTGTTAGAATGTGATGCTTCAAGGGAAGGCATTGGGGCAATATTCATGCAAGGGGGACACCCCATAGCTTTTGAGAGCTGGAATTTGCTGCCACATGAGAGGCTATACCCCATATATGATAAAGAAATGTTGGCTATTATGCATGCTTTAGCCAAGTTCTGACAGTATTTGGTGGGAAATAAATTCCGAGTGAAGATTGATCATAATAATCTCTGATTATTCCTTGAGTAGAATCAGCTTCAGGAGAGGCAACAAAAATGGGTGAGTAAGATCCAAGCATATGAATTTGACGTAGAATATGTCAAAGGGAAGATTAATGTAGTGGCATATGCTCTATTGAGGAGGCCAACAACACTATCCTTAATGAGCATAGATGCAGATTGGAAGGCTCAGTTGTTAGTAGAATACTCCAAAGACAACTTTGCATGTGAGATCCTAGATGGAGTGGTGATTGATGAGAGGTATAGAGTGATGGATGAGGTCATCTATTACCAATATCAGGTCTTCTTGGCTAGATATTCTAAGCTCAAGGAGAATATTTTGCAGGAATCACATGATTCCCCACTTACAGGGCATTAAGGATTCACCAAGACTTATCGGGCTATTTGGGAGAGATTCTCATGGAAGGGTCTCAAGGAGGATGTACTCCAACACATCAAGGAGTGCATAGTTTGCCAAAAAACAAAGGATAACACAACCATCCTGCAGGATTATTGCAGCCACTCCCTATTCCAGATGGGAAATGGGAGAGTATTTCCATGGACTTCATCACTGGTCTACCTATAGTTTAGGGTAAGGATTGTATCTTTGTAGTTTTTGATCGACTAACAAAGTATTCATTTTTATTTGCTAATTTTTCACGGTATACTGCTTCATAGGTAGCTAATATTTTCTTCTGGGATGTGTTTAGACTCCGTGGTCTCCCAAAGACCATAGTCAGTGATCGGGATAGTTGCTTCATTGGTGGCTTTTGGCAAGAGATTTTTCGGTTAGTGGGTACTGAATTGACACCAAGTACCAACTATCACCCACAAACTGATGGAAAAACTGAAATATTGAACTAGTGGTTGGAAGGCTACTTGAGAAACTATGTTTCAGGCCAGCAGAGAGCATGGTTGCATTGGCTCCATTTGGGGGAGTATTGTTACAACACAACTTTTCATATGTCCATTTGCATGACCCCATTTCAAGCCCTTTATGGGTATGATGCACTTTCATTTGCTGATGTTATGTTTGGGGCAAGAAATGCTCCTAGAGCAAAGGAATGGATTCAAGAGAGTCAGGATATACTTCGGGCCCTCAAAGACAACATTGCTACAGCACAAAACCAACAGAAAATATATGCAGACCATGGTCAGATAGAGAGGCAGTTTGAGGTAGATGACTTGGTCTATCTTCGTCTTCAGCCTTATAGACAGTCTACACTCAAGGAGAAGGGAGATGAGAAGCTCAAACCTCGATTCTATGTACCATACAGGGTGATCCATTGTGTTGGGGAAGTAGCATATGAGTTAGAGCTTCCTATTAGGAGTAAGATCCATAACATTTTTCATGTCTCATGCCTCAAGAAGGCCATTGGAAAAAATGTGGTTGCCACTATTGATATCCCACCTATTGTTGATGAGGGCCATCTAGTTTTGCAACCAGAGGCTATCTTGGATACTCGAGAGAGGAATCTAAGGAGAAGGGTGATCAAAGAATATCTGATTCGATGGAGGAATCTTCCTGATGAGGATGCCACTTGGGAAGGAGAGAAGATTTTGCAGCATCCTTATTTATTTTTTCTTGAGGAAAAGCAACTTTTGGGAGGAGAGGATTGTAATATTCCCAATTAGGGTATTGCTAGATGGAATATTATATGTTGCTCTATTTTCAGTCTAGAAGAATAAATAGGGTAAGGAGACCCTTAAATCTCTTTAGTAGGAATAAAACACTTCTAGTATGAATGTGGATCAGTTTAGATAGAAAAAATAAAGTCACCTTGGGTGTGAAAGGGAACAATGCATGTGGACCAGATCAAGGTTGACCAAATCAATAACGTTTCCAAAGGAGAGAGTGGAGCTAGTGGGAACAGCACAGTTTTGGAGGAGGAGTCTTTGCAAGGAAGCAACCTCATAAATGAGTGGGGCCAAGGGTGAGGAGGCTCACCAATAATATAAGAGAAGGGATGGCAGCCATGAAAGGCATTCAAAATATTGTCTATATTTGATTCTTATGACTTATTGCATGCTTCAACTGTTTAGCTAGGTTTGTTGTATTGTTTAGTACAAGGGTATTCTCATGCAGGAATTCCCCACTCTTCCTTGGAGGACTTGTTGAAGAAATATGAGAGGAGTATTCTGGGATATATTTCCACTATCCGGAATTGGGCCAAGTATTCATCTTCAACCACAGTGCAATCTTCTTGGGAAACTACGTTATTTTTCATGGTGTTGCAGTGGAAGGGTCAAAACCCTTGTTGATGAGCTAGTTTCCTAGTGAAAGGATCAGCCTTTCACCCGAAAATCTAGTAAGAGTAAGTTTCAGAAATTTATTTGTATTTTCAGCCATATGTATGTAGATATTCAGTTAGACAGCGTGATTCAGCCCTATATCTGCAGTTTATGCTTTTTGTATCTTGTGTTCTTCCAAGAAACCCTTGCCTAGTTATCTTGAGATTGTGTAAAAGAGACTAGATCTCCTTTTTCTCAGCTCCTTGAGTAATATATCATCAAATATATTTTTTTCTATATTGATGTAGCATAAACCCTCAATAAACTGTGCTATCACATGCTTCATAAATTTTGTGTTGCAATAGTCATGGGGTTTTGATGTTTTTGGTCGGTATTGAGCTTGGGAGTTCCATTTAACTAAGCTAGAATGATTTGTTTCTAATTCCCTTGTATATTTGGGCGCTATAATACATAAAATAATGGATCCATGTGTTTTTCCTCACTTTTATAGCGTAATTTTCTGAAAACTGCGTTTTAGGTGCTTATATTGCTGATTTTCCTAAATAGGAATATTACATTTAAACAAAATGTTAGGTAAAATTGACTCGGGATAGAGTCAAAGTTGACCAGGGTAAATAGTAGTAGTTTTGGGGCACATGGTTTTGTGCACCCATGGCTTTGGCCCATGGTATTGCATGTAATGGAGCCTATAAAAGGGCTGGGAAGACTTCATTGTAAGGCAGGCCTGGAGGTGAGCGGTGAAGGCTCACTTGGCTGGATTGGCCAGGGTTTTGGCCAATGGTTAATGAAATTTCATTGGTTGGGTTTTTCCCCGAATTTAGGGTTTTCCCAGTTAAACATTGTGTTTATGTTTGTGATTTGTTGCTGGTTCTTTTCATGTTTAATTATTCTCTCGGTAAATTATTTTATTGCTACGGTAAATTCCTAACAACTGGTATCAAAGCTTTGGTCCAAGATTTTGACTTCAGAGGGACGCATCTGTTGTCATGGTTTTATTAGCTTGTGAATGAAGATATGATCTGTTGTGCTGATACAGATCTAGATCTAAAACCAAATGGCTAGATCCTCGTAGCTGAGAAACGAGTTGTGGCTGAGCGTGCAAAAATAATCCATGCTGGAATATACAATGCTGAATCCATGTTCGAAAGTTGAAGCATCGGATCAGTGGGAAAAATAAGAAATGGAGTTGAGAAGGGATTCTCTTAACGTTTAGATCTGCGCTAAAGAAATCGATGTCAGGCTTGAGCTGCAAATATTTTGAGATCCTAGAAAGGGTTTCAATCCTATGCCCATATAAAATCGATGAAGCATGCGTAGGACAGTGTGCTAGCAATTAGTGGCCAATAAAGGTGGTGACTTTCCAGCGCTATAGAGGGCGTTGAAGCACTCGTGCATCCACGTAAAGGTCTTCAAACATGCAATCTGAGATCTGGTTATTGTTGCAAGAAGAAATATTTACGAGGGTTCAGCAGTGGTGGAGGAACTCAGTTCTCCCCAAGTTGCAGAAACATCCACAACATTAATTCATAAACTATGGCGAAACCCTTCGGCTGAAGAAGCGGTGGCTACGGAGGAAGAAAATATGGATTGGGGTTTCGTGAGCAGACTGGAAGAGCAGCAGAGATTGTCCCTTGCTAGACGCATCCGTCAAAGCCGGTCTCTTCTCTCTTCTTCCTGTTTCATGGTAGAGATGTGGAGGCCGACGGGAATTGCCTGTTCACGACGTCACAGAAGGCAATGAGGTTGAACATGAACCCGAGGGATTTAAGGCGGAGGACTGTCCAACGCTTCATTGAAAATTATGAGGCAGCCGGATCTTCAAAACAGGAGGAGACCGACAGGACTATTAGGAATCTCTACTGTCCCGATCTTGAGGTCAGATGGGGCATCCATATGGTTCAGGAGGTTAAGCTGCTTGCTAAGTAAGGCCATCTCTTTATGTGAAGTTCCTGATACAGAACGGAAAACAATCATACCACAGCTTGCTGGATGTGTCTGGGAAGCATGCAATGCTCTTAAAAAGACACCAACGACGAACTCAACAGCTGTCGGAAGGAACTTGACACAGGTTGCAGCATCCATAAAAGATGTTATCCGATAAAAGCAAGAGCTTAAGGAAACAGAGGTTCTGGTGGAGAACGGTGGAGCAAGTAGCATGTTGGAAAATAGAGTGGAAGATGATGTTGGAGATAGATCGGATGCAGAGTCATCTTGCAGCCTTGATATTGATGACAAACTATCACCAGAAGAGATGGAGATTGCAAAATCGATTAAGGGATTCATTTGTTCCATTCTCAAAGTTTTAAATGAGCTTCTATACATTATTACTGACATATCAAAGCGGTTGAAAGATAATGATACCATATATCTGTACCCTCTTGAAAGAATATCGGAGCTTTGCCAAGAAATGAGTGTTCACGTGGATGAGCTCAGAGCTTGTTCCTATCCTCCCCAGGAAGTTCAACAAATGAATGTTTCTACGCAAGAAAAAAAAAAAAAAAATTTATGGCTCCATTGATGGCCTTCAGTGTGAGCTTAAAAAAAAAAAAAAAAAAAAAATTGAGGAAAGAATTGGGAAGATTGATGTACAACTATGATGTCCTCTTTGGAGAGGACATCATGTATGAATGTAGAGAATGGTCATACAAATAACAGCAACAATGAAACAAAAAAAAAAAATTAATGGAGTTAATGTTTTACATGTAAATGGGCATACTGCTGTAAGACCTGGTATGGCATGCGTACCCCTGGGTAATCACTGGTAAAGTCTGGGTTAGACCTAGGTGATAGGGGGGATTGCACCAACACCACCCCGGGTAAAAAAGTCCAGGTAGGAGCGATGAGCGGGGTTGTCTCATTTAGCAGGTTACCGCATTTAGTCAAGACAATCCTGCTAAGCTGGTGGGAATTGTTAGGTAAACTTGACTTGATAGAGTCAAAGGACTGTAAATAGGGCATAGCAGTGGTTTTGGGCACATGGTTTTGTGCACCCATTGTTTTTGCCCATGGTATCGAAAAAAATGGAGCCTATAAAAGGGCTAGGAAGACTTCATTGTAAGGCGTACCTAGAGGTGAGCAAAGAAGGCTCACTGGCCGGATTAATGCTTTGGCCAATGGTTAATGAAATTTCATTGGTTGGGTTTTTCCCTGGATTTGGGGTTTTCCTAGTTAAACATTGTGTTTATGTTTGTGATTTGTTGCTGGTTCTTTTCATGTTTAATTATTCTCTCGGTAAATTATTTTATTGCTGCGGTAAATTCCTAACACAAACGATCAATTTACTTCTCATAAAAATCATGAAATTGATTTTTAATGGAAGTAATGGTAAATTGAAGGTTTATTTTAATGGAAATACTCATGTAACGTGCCCATGAGAGAGAATAAGTGGAGGCATGTGAATGAGTCTTTAAAGGAATGGAGTAATAGGTACTTTTATAAGAGTGCGATAAAAATTTTATGTAGTAAGGTGATTTTTTTCATATATGAACATTTTTGGAGTTATAAGGGATGAATGAAATTTTTAATTTTGAGCGATAAGGTGATTTCTTTTGGGAGTGATAATTTTATTTTTGTAATTTGGAGAAATAAGGTGTGGAGAGAGAAGGTGTCCTCTCATTTTTTTTGTATGGAGTGATAAGGTAAACTTATTTTGCACATTTGGAGTGAAGAGTGAATATTGTTAAAAGGGGAAGCTCATCATGGTATTTTTTCTAGGAGGTTGAGTCAGTTTCGAAACAATTTTCTTGCGAGGAGGTTTTTACCTTTGAGAAAATTCCATGATGATGTGAAAGTTGATGTATCTCGATCTTTAATAAAACATAATTTTTTTTTGGTGATCGTGTCCTAGATCCACTCGAAATTGAATAAGGGGATCTTAGGTACACCATGTGTAGTGAATGCATGTGCATGATTTGTGTCTAGTTTTTTGACACTCTCTTTGTAATATGGTACACAACCAATTAAACAACTACATGCACATAAGAAAACTTAAGTATACAAGTCATCAAGCTTAACTAATCAAGGTAATGTAATCAATCTTAAGTACAAAAGCACAAACAATCACATGCATTTTTGAAACACATCATCAAGTTGATAAAGAGGTCCTCTACAACCTTATTCCACATCCTGCAATCAAAATAATCATGTTAAGGACGCCACAAAATCAATCATTCCAAGACAATACAACATCAACAACACTTTTTTATCACTTGTAGATAAAAAAATTTGTATCTGAGTTGAATTATCAGGGTTCATTCTCAGTTGAAACCGAAACCCCAGTTTGAATTGATAAGGTGGTCAAACTAAGAAAACTAATTCAAGTAAGTCTTCAACTGAGTCATATTATTGGACTTGTCATTTGTATTTTGGGTGCATTTTCGACAGTGTTCGAAACCCTTCTTTTTCCAATAAGCACAATCAAGTCAGTACAAAGTTCACAACATCAAGCGAGCCAGCGTGAAGTTCATTGAAGCAATAATCAAAGAAAGCGATCAAGTTAAACTCTAACGCAAGTAAACTTAATATTCAAACAACAATCAATCAATTTGAAATCTACAGCAAGCGAGCGTGAGTTCTAGTGAGCATGAAACAAGCAAAACAAGTTTCACCAAGCAAGAGATCAAGAAAATTCCAAAGCAAGCGAGCGTGTCATTCAAATCAAGCGAGCAGATTCAATCCAATAAGTTCAAGTCAACTGAGAAATTTCAAGAGAAGAGAGCCTGAATTCAAGCGAGCGAGTTCACATGGCGAAACACATCCAACTGTTACAATTTCTTCACAATTTGATCCTATCAAGTGCAGAAGACATGGTGAAAATCAACAAAGCAAATCTTGTTGATATTTCAAGGCATCTACAACAAACAAATGAAACAATTGAGTTCTTCAATTGGAGTCGCAACTACAAAGATGTGAGTTGCAAGGGAAAAGTGATGCTTCCGAGTCTTTGAACCATACAGATAAAGATGATAAGTATTCATCCAAAAAGCTTCAAGTGTCGATGTTGTTCAAGTTCAACTTTCTTCCAAGCCGATCATCAAGCCATGGGAAGAAATCCAAAGTAACATAAATTGAAATGGATTAGGATATGTCAAAGATGATGACAGCTTACATATCCCATATTATTCAAAGCCCATCTAGTTCGTCAGTGCAGGCTTTCTTGAACAAATCACATCAACAACTTCTGCGACAGTTGCAGATAAACCGACATGCACGCAAACCAAAGTTGAAGTCAAACCATAATTCTCACATTGTAAAATAACAGGTCATATGGAATATCATTTTTTTTATCTCCATCCTTGTTACCATTGTGGCAAGCCAAATCATTCATCAGATAAATGTTGCAACCAAAACCAATCAGCCAGATTACAAATCAATTATGAATGGATTGATCCTTGGGAATGGTTGTCAATAGTCACAAAATTATATAAGTTTTACAACCGAATTAAATCACAACTATTTTAGCCTACATTCAAAATCATATGGTACTCTCATGCAGTTGAACAGGGGAGTACACCAGTGCAACTCTCCTACACCTGAAGGGGGGAAGTTCAGAAATAATTTCTAGATGATTGTCTCTCCTTTGAGCTGACAAAGGGGGGAAAATGTTAATGAAATTATCGGTGGTTGTCAGACTAAAATTTTCAAAAAAATCAACAAAAGAAGCGAGTGGGAATCTTCATTAACCAATGGGAATATTCATCAGCCAATGGGCATCAACAAATTCGCCAGTGGGCGGTCCACAGAAAAAGAAGCAGTGAGAAGTTTTTGACAACTGCAATGAGAAGTTTTCGATAGCATTAGCAAAAGCAACAATGTTTTTTTTTACATCATGAGTCAGTGGGCAATGATCATGAGCCAGTGGGCAATCATCAAGTAGGAAGTGGGCAGTTTCGACATCAAGCATATTCGCTAGTGGGTGTCTTCAAAATTTTGTTAGTGGACAAGCAAATTTTCCAGTGGGCATCTTTAAAATTTTGTCAGTGGACAAAGGATGCTAATTGCAAACAAAGGACAGATGGATCCTTTTTCATCTTCGCACGTGATGGAGTTTTCAAGAAAAATTCAGATATGAATCAGACATAAAGCTAACTCATGGTCTCTTCAGATTGCTGTTTTTTTGACATCCAGCTTTGGCGGTTTTTCAAGCAATGTTTTTGAGGATCAACAATTTCAGCATGAGAACTTGGAAGATGGTTCCTCATTCTATTTTGGATTTATCATTGAGGGGGAGGATTTTAACCTCTCTCTCATAAACAATTATAAATACAAAGTTAATTAAATTAATTAAATATTGAAAATTAGGATTTTATGCCTGATTTTCTAGATTATGTTAGTTCCTCTTATTGGGAGTTAGTTTAGGCCTACCTAACTTAGCTCTTAGATTAGTATGTGGTTGAGATATTTTCTCAACCAAGTTGTTCAAGATAGATGCGCTATCTTGAGGAAACTTCCTCATCTAGTTATTTGTATTATAACATTATTTGAATATTAGTAGATTTTTGGCTTCTGTGATCCATCAATAAATTATGAAGAAATCTTTCGGTAATAATCACATTATCATGAACAAAGTCGACGTGTTTCGAACCAACCAGTGTGGTTCATCATCAGGACTAGGTCCTGATGATGAACCACATTGGTTGGTTCGAAACGCGTCGACTTTGTTCATGATAATGTGATTATTACCGAAAGATTTCTTCATAAATTATTTGAATATAAAAAATATGTGAGCAATGTTGTAAGGCTCTCAGGCCTTTTCCTCCATGAATTTGTTTGTGTATAAATCTGTATGTTTCATTGTGTGTTAATTTTTTGTGATTATTCTACAGAGGAGAGAGAGAGGGACAAACAAGAGCATAGTGGGAGGGAAAAAGAGATGGAGTTGGAGGGGGAGATAGGGAGGGAAGAGGAAAGTCATAGAGAGAGAAACATGGAGAGAGAAAGAGAGGGGGTGACAAGGGAGTGATAGAGAGAAAGCATGTTTGTGAGTGATATAGAGAGACAGATAAGGAGATATGGATATAAATGGGGGAGATAAGGAGAGAGACAGAAATAGGGAAGGAGATAATGACAAAGTTGTAGGATAGAGAGAGAGAGAGGGGGGGGGGAGCAAAAGGAGATGGGAGAGAAAGGGAGAGGGATGAAGGAAGAGAGAGAGGACATGAGATAGAGAAGGAGAGAGGTAGGGAGAGAAAGAGATGGAGTTGGAAGGGGAGAGAGAGGGAAGTAAGAAATACATAGAGAGATAAAGGTTGAGAGAGAGGGAGGGAGTGATAATGGAGCTCAAGAGAGAGGGAGGAGAGGATACGGTGATTTCTAATTGTATGGGAGATAGAGAGAGAGAGGGAGCTAAGAAGAAATAAATAGAGAGAGATAAAGGTGGAGAGAGAGAGAGGTAGTGATAAGGGAGATCGAGAGATAGTCATGGAGAGGGATATGGTGATTGCTAATTTTATTTATTACTCTTCTACCTTGCTCTCACTCCTCCCATCACTCTCTCTCTCTTTCTCTACACTCCAACTCTATCACCATCTCCCTTCCTCTCTCCTTTCTATATACCTCTCTCCTCTCTCTCCTCCCATCACTCTCTCTCTCTTTCTCTACACTCTAACTCTGTCACCATCTCCCTTCCTCTCTCCTTTCTTTCTACCTCTCTCCTCTCTCTCCCCCTCTCTCCCCCTCCATATTTTTGTAGATGGAAGGTGAAGAGGGGGGAGAAGAGAGAGGTAGGGAGGGAGGAATGGAGGGAGAGATAAATATATATGGAGATTATGTGTGTTTTTGGAGGTGAGATAGGGAAAAAAAGAAGGAGAGGTTTAGGGAGATATAGATATATATGGAGGGGGGAGAGAGTGAAGAATATTTCTTGCACTAGATGCATTTATTTCAGTGTGGATGACAATTTCTAATCCTATTTGATTGCTTGCACTAGATGTATTGATTTCAGTGTATATATTGATTTCTAATTATATTTGATTTCTTGCACTAGATGCATTGATTTCAGCATATATGGTGATTTCTAATCCTATTTTATTTCTTCCACTAGATGTATTGGTTTCAATGTAGATGTATTGATTTCATTTTAAATGTTGATTTCAAATTTGATGTGAATGGATGTATGATGGTACATTAATTTTAAAGTGACTAGATTAATAGTGTGCATTGATTTCAGTGTAAGAAAAAAAAACTTATTGACAATGAGGATTGATTTTTGAGTTATAGTAATTCAACCTATTAATATTGGAGAGAGAGAGAGAGACAATGTATAATTTTTACTACTACAGTACTACAGATCAAGTTAAAGATTTGAATGGTTTATGATTTCAACTATCCTTTTCATATAATGGTATGACAAATAATAGGGTGACAATAAGAGTAGTAAAAGAAAAGAGTTTGAGATTGACAAGATTGTCTCTCATTGTTAGTGTATCAAGAAAAGGCTTCATTTGACTAGTGCCTTAGTAAAATGCAGAAAATCATATTTTCCACATCAGTAAGATAATTTGGATTGCAGTTAGCTAAAGTGACATGGCTTTGTCTACTAGTTAAACCAATAAATTTGAGTTTGTAGGCTAAGAGTAGATTTTTACAGGTATTGATTGCTTAGAATTCTGGTTGTGTTATTGTTATTTGAACTCAGTTAAATATCTAGTCATTAGTTGAGTTAGTTGAGTAATTAAGGTTGTTGTTAACTCACTGATCACTCAATTAACTAGTCAATCAAATAGAAATAGACTCAGTCATGAATGGACTTTGATTTGCCTAGTTGACTCATGGAAAAGGCACATTTGTATTTATAATTGTATATTGTTGAGTGTACAACGATTTTGCATAGAGTAGGTGATCAATTCCCTTGGAATTGTGGAAGTAAATAGGGAATTTCCCTATTTTGTAGGAGATTAATTCCTCTAGGATTGTGGAAGGAAATAGGAGGTTGGGTAAGACTTGAATTGGCTAAGTGTTGGATAGAGCAGATCAACAAAAAGGAGAACAATTTTACAGTGTAGGGTGTGCTTCAGAGTTGAAGCAAGACATTGTAATAGTTTATCTTTCTCATCTGAATTAATGCAAATCAATGGAGGGGTTTTTCCAGTTGGGTTCCCTTGTAAGTCATTGTGTTCCTTATGTTTTGATGTTTGCGTGTCATTGCATGTGTTTATACCTTGTGAATTTTTAATTTTCATATTGTAGAAGAAATTTTTTGTCTTTTTTTTTCTGTTTGAATTCATCGGCAATAGAAAATTCCTTTCCATTTCTACATGGTATCATAAATCAACTCCTTGATCTTCTCTTAGATAAATTTTGAATAACATATTTATGGTGTGGGAATTTCTCTAGTGTAGGAGGACAGTGTGACTTGTGAGGAGGGAGCAAAGAGATTTCCCATAGGTAGATTGAGACTCAGAGGGAGTCTAGTTTCAAAGGGAGCAACCTTATGGAATTTAGTACATCTTGATTTAGGGATATCATACTCAATATTGCAGTAGATTCAGCAACAATGGGGTAGCAGGAATATAGTAGTAGAAATAACAGTATTAGTAGATTATTTTTCTCCATGCATGTAGCTATACCTCCAGGGGTGAGGTGGGGTGGTGTAGATCCTTAGTACCAGAGTTGCAAAGATTTGGGAAGGGTCCATATGAGAGTAGTAGCAGTTGCAGTATGCTTTCTTCATGGATCATTACCTTTCTGCAGGTGCCAATATTATTAAGTAGCAAAAGGATAAATGTTAGTTGGAGCAGTCAGATACATAGGAACATAGAGCAGTGTTGATAACAGAGATAGAGGCTCAGTAGTAGAGTCAACATCAACACAAATTTCTAAGTAGACAGTGCATAGACTAGTAAAAGTCATATTCTCAGGAGACAAGGGTATCATAAAGAAACAATTGATTTGGTTTTTTGGATGCTTCTCAGTTTCAATTGTTGTAGTAGCAATATAAATAGTGAGAGGGAGTGTTAATTGTGTTACAGTACATTCAGACATAGGTGTAATATTGGGGTTGCGCAGAACCCTTTTCTTGCTAAGAGTGAGTGTTAGAATGTAGCAAGAAAATGCTTCATTTGAATAGTGCCTTAGTCAAACAGAGAAAATTCAATTTTACACATTAGTAGGATGACTTGGATTACAATTAGCTAGAGTGACATGGATTTTTCTACAAGTTAAATCAGTAAATTCGAGTTTGTAGGCTAATATTGGAGTTGTGCATGTATTGATTTCTAAAATTTAGCAATATAGTTGATTTTTTGTTAGTTGAACTCATTTAACTGAGCTCTAGTCATTAATTGAGTCAGTTTAAGGTCAGTTGAGTAGTTAATACTCTTGTTAACTCTCTAATCTCTCAATTAACTAGTCAATTAGCTAAAAATAGACCCATTCATGCATGGAATTTTAATTTCCTAGTTGAGGATGGAAAAGGAACATTTGTATCTATAATTGTATATTGTTGATTTTATATTGCTTTTGCACATAGCAGGTGATCAATTCCCTTGGAATTGTGCAAGGAAATTGTGGATTTCCCTATTTTTTAGGAGCTTAATACCTCCAAGATTGCACAAAGAAATAGGAGATTGGTTGATGCTTGAATAGGCTAAGTGTTGGCCATAGCAGGTCAAGATGCAGGAGAACAATTTTACAATGTATGGTGTGCTTCAAAGTTGAAGCAATACATTGTAATAGTTTTTATTTCTCATCTGAATTAATGCAAAGTTGTTGGAATCACGATTTCCATTAGACCAAAACCTGCAGGCATTACTCTCCGCTACAATTTCCAGAGTTAGGATCCACGAGAGGCGGTTAGTCCATGTCACGAAACACACGAGGAGCATTGAACCCAATGTCCAACAATATCCCCCCCAATGCGAGCCAGGTGAGTTTTGAACTCGAGACTTGTCGCTCTAATACCACTTGTTGGAATCACGATTGTTGTTAGACCAAAACCCACATGCGTTAGTCTCCGCTACAATCTCTAGAGTTAGGATCCACGAGAGGCAGTTAGTCCATGTCGCGAAACACATGGGGAGCATTGAACCCAATGTCCAACAAAAGAAGCAAAGGGGTTTTTTTGGTTGAGTTTCCCTGTAAATCATTGTGTTCCTTGTGTTTTGATGGTTTCATGTCATTTCAATTGTTTCTATCTTGTGATTTTCTATTATGCATATTTTAGAAGAAATTTTGTCTCTTTTTTTTCAGTTTGAATTCATCAACAATAGAAAATTTCTTGCCATTTATACACTCTTCCTCATCACCAACTAATTACTAAAAACAACTTAGATACACATATATAAGTGTAACACATAAAATTTAACATTCACAAACATTACCATCCAAATCCAAACACATAAAAACCCAAACCACTCAAAGCATCCAAAGATATACATTTAAACCATTCAAGGTAAGAAACACAAACTAAAGTAAAGAAGAGAATTATATGGTCATGTCAATTAAAAAACATAATATAAATTTAAAATTATGAAGTTTATCTCAAACATATACATAATAATGATAATGTAAAAATGTGACATTTTTTCCCTCAACTGGAACCATCCTAGATCCATCTAACTTTGGATCTATCATGCGTCGAGAGGGATCAAATCTTTCGAGATGAAAACCTTTCCTCAAATTCTACACTCCAAAAATAATTTTTTCATCTCGAGGGAGTTTATCCCTCTCGAAACACGATATATTCATAGTTAGATGGATCTAGGATGGTAATAGGCACATTTACCACTAAATTCACCTTCAATTATCTTCTCATGGAGTTTGCATATGAATAATCAATATTTCATTGTGGTGTATGTTAGACTCCTGTATTTCACAGTTTCACAAAGTGACTGATTATTGATTATATTTTTCATACTAAAAATAATATTCTATGGCTATCAATTATTTTCAGAGAAAGAAAGGGAGATTCTGACTGCCAAGAGATTCAAAGGAAACAATCTACCTTTTCAGTTCAGTTGAAAGAAGAAAATGTTGCTAATAAGATCTGATGGTGAGCAAACTTCATTTCTACCCTCATTTCATATATTTTACCCTCTCTTACCCTTCATTTTTTCCCAAATTCTGAATTCCAATGCCTTAAATCCCATTAAAACCATTCAAATCCAATATCTATGCTTTTGGGACTTTATCACAGCTCCTCCCCCCACAGCCAGCCTTTGATACATATCATATATTTCATATATGATATCTTTCCACACTTAACCATTTTTTTATCATTACCTTCTCATCTTAAAACGCATGTCGGAAGTCTTAGTATTTACCTTCACCGCTCATAACATAAACCTTAAACTTTGCGATGTGTGGTATTGGATGGGCCCCATCTCCATCATTCCCACGTCACCTTCACCCTTCGCACTGCGCAGGTTTTAAATCTTACCTACCACTGCTCTTAACAAACATTGTGTTTTGCGGGCTGTGGGTGGGCCCACCTTCCCTGCCACATCACCTCCCTATCAGTGCACTTCGCATAGTTTAACTATTACCTCCCTACGCTCATAGAAAAACCTTAAGAACCATGATTTGTGATTCGGGTTGGGTCCCTCCACTCCCTGCACTTCGCACTTCGCAGGTTTTAGAGTTTACCTCCACCACCCATAACAAAAACTTTCCGACTTGCAATTGCAATGTGGGCCAGGTCCCACTTTTCTGCCACATCACCTCCCCTTCCCCGCACTTTTCACTTTGCAAATCTTAGAACTTACCTCCCCCTACTCTTAACAAACATTGTGATCTGCGGGTTGCGGGTAGGCCCACCTCCTTACCATGCCATTCCACCTCTAATCACCCTCCATCTTTCCGCCTCCTCTGCTCCTCATCTCCGCATCTGATAGTCCTAAAACGCTTTTCATAACCCCGCAGTTTTAAAACTTTAACCATGGGGGGGGGTCCAAAATCGGTGGTATCCAATACTACCCACTCCTCCACGTGTCTTCCCCTCGTCATTTCACACCCCATATCCGTTACTTCTTACCACTTGAGACCCCCTCTGAAACATTGTTTCCACTATCCCCCAAACCACTGTTGTTGTAGCACATCCTCCATCATCTATCCACGTCCGCCAACCAAAATCCCTTCACGTCTGGGCTTATGGGTTTGTGTGCCATTTTTTCCACATGGCAGGAGAACTCATGTAGAACCCAACAAGGAGTAAACAGGTAGAGTGAGGCTGAAATTCAAAAAGAAATATACAGAAAAGGTCGAATCAAGCGTTTTGTGATATAACAGTAGAAGCTGAAGGGACAACGAACACATTAGCACAACTACTAATCCAAGCACCTCATCAATTTAATAATCAAACAACAACTTTTCGAAGATGAATAGCCAAGGTATCGGAGCCTTCCTCGCCTCTTCGACAACACACCAGCTAGATCCTAATCATTGTACAATTAATAACGGACTTCTAAAGCCACTGTTATGACAGAACTTGTCTTATCACTGCGTGCATGGTTCCACTTGGCAAATGTTTAGTTTGATTGTAATTAAGAACTATCAATGTAACAAACAAAGGAATTGACTTAATTTTTTGTATAAATAATGCATACATTAGCAGTATGAAGGAGGTCCCATAAGGGGAAAACCATTGTAACAGACTCAAATGGATGTAAACACTCTCTATTGAATGAATGAATGAGTATTTTTTTTTCCAGATTCTTGTGTTATGCTCTGTGGTGAAGTATTTTCCCATGTAATTTTTTATTCTCCTGTTTGCTCATACTATTTTATTTTCTTTACTCTGGATTGAAATTTTTGTGTATGATTTACCATAGGGTACCCTGCTCAGTCTTGAAACAGTACATTATGTTTTCCTCTAAGACTTGGATGCAAAATTTAGAGAGAGTCTGCTCTGCCTCCATGTTGAGACAAGAATGTAGAATTTAGAGACAGTCTAATCTGCATTCCCATTAAACCTTAATCTCCTCCCCTTTTCCATTTCACAAGTTGTAAAGATCCATTGACATGGCTAGCTTACCTAGTTTCACCTGACCTCAGTTATCCATATATTTGATTTTTTTCACACTTTTTTGACTCCATAGCCTAATGGTCCTCTTATACTACCTCAACCAAACATCTTCAAAAAAACCTCATTTCTATAACTAGCCTAATATCATCGATTATAGTTATCAAGCTATATCTAACAGAGAGAGCCCTCTCTGAGTCCAGGAAGGTTAGGTCCTGGATTCCAAAGTTTGTTTTTTTTTTCTCTGTGGTTTGTCTCCAGCCTTCAAAAATTACAGAGTGCTAACATAATGGCGACTCAACTGGGGATGAACAAAATTTATCTTCCTCATAAAGAACATCAAAGTTCAAATCTGATTACTGATGGTGGACAGTGACCTAACATAATAAGGCTACATTATTCACCTGACGACTCCATGATTCAAAGAACCAAACTTTTTTGCATTCATGGAGACTCCATGATTCAAAGAACCCATCTTTTATGCATTCATGGCAACTCCACAACATGCTGACCAGAGTTCCTGCTGAATAAAATGACAAGGTTTGTGGCAGACCTTCTATCTAATGAAGTTTTAAATACATTCAGAAATCAGTTATCATAATTTCAGCTTGATGAAGATTCTCTAGCAGCTATCTTTCTCATTTTGAAGTCAAGCAAATTTAATCCTGAAGCTAAAAAGTGTTTTCTGGAGATAGTTGTCGAAAGATATGAAACTTGTATTGAACTTTTGAATTCTCAAATTCAGTCATATAATTTCTGAGATCCTAAAGAATTCTTGGAAAATATTCCTTCCCCTAAGTAAGAGGAAATTGTACTACCTCTTGACTTACATATTGAGGATAATTTTGCTTTCAAGTCCTAGTCTGAAGATGTGGTTTCAAGGTTTAATATTGAGGATAAAATTGATCAGCTAGTCATTGAAGGTCGAGAAACAAGTATTATACCTCATGCTTTTGTTGATCCTATAGCAGATTATATGGAGGTTCTTTTTAGCTCAATTTTTCAAACATGTATTCTCTATAAGGATCAAATACACCATCAATTTTCATTTCGTATTACAACTTTGATTATATGGACGCATGGTCAACTTATACTTCTGATTTTCCTGACCAGCAGTCAAGTTGTCCATTTGCTTCTGCTACTACTTGACTGGTTGCACTCGCATTATTGTATCATTTAGAACAACAAAAATTTTAGTAGAATAGGGTAGGTAGGTGTGCAAATAAGCTCATTACTCTGAGCAATTTTTCCATCTTTGTTCCAGAATGCTATTTTGTTTTTAGTACAAGTATATTTTAAACTTCAGTTTTGCAGAGAGTGTCAATTTCAACTTGAAGACTGTTAACCACATAGGTTGTGTAGCAAATTAAGTTCCAGATTTTGGATCAGCCCAATAGATCGGGCTACTAGTGTATGGTGTTCTTGAGACCTCCTAAAGGAGCTGCCACCCCCAACTGGAGCCACTGTTAGACTCCTGTATTTCATAGTATCACAAAGTGACTAATTATCAGTTATATTTTTCATACTAAAAATAATATTCTATGGCTATCATGTATTTTTAGAGAAATAAAGGGAGATCCTGACTGCCAAGAGCTTCAAAATCTACCTTTTCAATTCAGTTGAAAGAAGAAAATGTTGCTGATAAGGTGTGATGGTGAGAAAACTTCATTTCTTCCCTCATTTCATATCTTTTACCCTCTCTTACCCTTCATTTTTTCCCAAATTATGAATTCCAACGCCCGAAATCCCATTAAAACCATTCCAATACAATATCTATGCTTCCGGGACTTTATCGCAGCTCCACTCCACACAACTAGCCTTAGATACATATCATATATTTCATATATGATATCTTTCTGCACTTAACCATTTTTTTACCCTTACCTTCTCATCGCAAAATGCATGTCGCAAGTTTTAGTATTTACCTTCACCGCTCATAACATAAACCTTAAATTTGCGATGTGAGGTATTGGATGGGCCCCATCTCCGTCATTGCCACATCACCTCTGCCCTTCGCACTACGCAAGTTTTAAAGTTTACCTACCACTGCTCTTAACAAACATTGTGATCTATGGGTTGCGAGCAGGCCCACCTTCCATGCCACGTCACCTCCCTATCAGTGCACTTCGCACTTCACTTAGTTTAACTATTACCTCCCTACACTCATATAAAAACCTTAAGATTTGCAACTTGTGATGCGGGTCAGATCCCACCTTTCCTTGCACTTCGCACTTCGCAGGTTTTAGAGTTTACCTCTTCCACCCACAACAAAACCTTTCCGACTTGCCATTACGATGTGGGTCAGGTCCCACTTTCCTTCCACGTCACATCCCCTTCCCCACACTTTGCAAATATTAGAAGTTACATCCTGATACTCTTAACAAACATTGTGATCTTCGGGATGTGGGTGGGACCACCTCCTTGCCACGTCATTCAACCTCTAATTACCCTCCACCTTTCCACCTCCTCTGCTCCTCATCTCTGCATCCAACAATCCTTAATGCTTTTCACAACCCTCGTAGTTTTCGAAATTTAACCAAGGGGGGGGGGTCAAAAATGGGTGGTATCCAATACTGCCCACTCCTCCACGTGTCTTCCCCTCATCAATTCGCACCCCCCTCTCCATTACCACTTACCACTTGAGACCCCCTCCGAAAAGCTTTTTCCACTGTCCCCCAAACCACTGCCACCACAACACGTCCTCCATCATCTATCCATGTCCGCAAACCACAATCCCTTCACGTCCAAGCTTATGGGTTTGTGTGCCATTTTTTCCACATGGAAGGAGGACTCGGGTAGAAACCAACAAGGAGTAAAAAGTCAGAGCGAGGCTGAATGTCACAAGGAAATAGACAGAAAAGGTCAAGTCGGGAATTTTGTGATATAACAACAGAAGCCGAAGGGGCAACGAACACATCGGCGCAGCTACTGATCCAAGCACCTCATTAATTTAATAATCAAACAAATACTTTCCGAAGATGAAGAGGCAAGGTGTTAGAGCCTTCCTCATGTCTTTGGTATCACACCAGCTAGACGCTAATCATTGTACAATTAATAATAGACTACTAAAGCCACTGTTATGACCAAACTTGTCTTATCACTGCCTGCATGGTTCTACTTGGAGAATGTTTAGTTTGATTGTAATTAAGAACTATCATTGTAACAAACAGAGGAACCGACTTAATTTTTTGTATAAATACTGCATACATTAGCAATATGAAGGAGGGCCTAGAATGGGAAAACCATTCTAACAGACTCAGATGGTTGTAAGCACTCTCTATTGAATGAATGAATGAGTATGTTGTTTTCCATATTATTGTGTTATGCTCTGTGGTGAAGTATTTTCCCATGTAATTTGTTATTCTCTTGTTTTCTCATACTGTTTTCTTTTCTTTATGGCGAATAGAAATTTTTTTGTAGGATTTACCATAGGGTACCTTTCTTAGTCCTGAAATAGTACATTATGTTTTCCTCTAAGACATGGATGCAAAATTCAGAGACGGTCTGCTCTGCATCCATGTTGAGACCGAAATGTAGAATTTAGAGACAGTATGCTCTACATTCCTGTTCAACCTTAATCTCCTCCCATTTTCCATTTCACAAGCTATAAAGATACATTGACATGGCTAGCCTTCTTGGTTGCACCTGACCTCATTTATCCATCTATTTGAGTTTTTTCACACCTGTTTGACTCCATAGCCCAATGGTCCTCTTTTGCTACCTCAACCAAACATCTTCAAACAAACCTCATTTCTATAACTAGCCTAATATCAGCCCTTATAGTTATCAAGCTATATCTAACAGAGAGAGCCCTCTCTAAGTCCAAGAAGGCTAGGTCTTGGATTCCAAATTTGGTTTGATGTTTCACTCTGTGGTTTTGACTCCAGCCTTCAGAAATTACAGAGTGCTAACAGTGTATATTGTAGGTATATTGTTACAATAAAGAAAATTAAGTTACCCTCTACCTATTAGTTATCTAAAACCCTTAAATTACCCCCTATTAGTTATCTAAAGCCTTCTCAACAATGATGTAGATATAAAAAAATATTTTAGGGTATATTCTTGGTATAGGGAACTTGTAATACATTCTCATGACCTTTTTTTTTCTTAGCACATTGGAATTTAAAATAACTTAGTACTCTTTCTAATGCAGATGGCAATCTTGTTGCAACAAAAATAAGGTATGTGAAATTCTAAATCCAATACAAACCATATGAAGTGCATTTGTGTAGGTTGTTAAATGGTAAGGAATGAAATAAACAATTTCCCTTCATTTCCAACCTATTTTGTAACTCCTTGAAGATCACTACAAATATTTCATGCAAAGGTTGTTGCTTCAAATTATTACTGAATTTATCAACTTGGTTTTTATTATTGACATTATTTTGAAACTTCTGTCATACTTCACTTCTACCCTTTAATTTTTCTTTACTTCTTCTATCCTCAGAGTTTTCTCAGAAATTTTGATGATCGAAACAATCATTGTATTGATATTTATAGACACATAATATTTACATAACATTATATATGTTATATGTTTTAATTTTTTTACCAAGTTGACATTAAATTCTTTAATGTTAAATGCTAAATGTTTATGTTAAATGTTAAATTTTACAAACATTTACACCTACACATCTCCCCCTATACTAGGTTTGAGAGCACCACTTGGCACAATTATTCCATATGAATATATGTGTGTATTAATGAGTCACTTTTAAATGAACTTGTATGTAATAGATGAATAGTTGGCAAACATTACTTATAGGGTTTGATTTTATTGTTATCATTTTGTTGAATTTCATTTGTAATTATTACTATTTGATTGGATCTATAAGATATCACACAAAGATCATTGTGTAAATTTAGATGAATATTATTTCATATTGGAATTTGATTATTTGTGATGATGTGTCAATTATGATGATATAGTGATGATGTAAACTTATTTGTCATGATTAAGTATAGTCAATGAATTCCAAGAGGTTCAACTCTTGTAATAGAAGTTTTTGTAATCTAAGGGTTTGTAAGAAAGTGTTATTAGTAGTATCTTTGCACAAAACCGTATACAATATTATACAAAAACTTATAACACGCACATAGAGAAAATACATAGAGATAAAAAAGTAATGGAAAGACCAACAATAAAAACTTTATTATAATATCACCACCACAACAATAAAATATACTTGTTTCTATATTACATTCATGCCATATTTATATACAAAATTCAATTACAAGATAGTTACAATTGTCTAATTACATTAGTCAATCGACCTCACTAAGTGGTTGACCGACTTACAAATATGACTAGATAATTGATTGTTCTTCTACTTGGTCACTTTCCAGTTCTAGTCAATAGAGTCAATTCATCCCTCGAACATATCCCCTCATCCTAAATCCTTCTTTTTCCAAAAGAATAAGGAGATATGGAGCTACAAATACAAAATAATAAATCTTTTTTATTACAAAAATAGTTGTTTAAAACTCATTAAGTCAAATAATTTGGTTCCAAAGTGGTATGCTTACTTGCCTATACTTGGTCAATATTTCTTGGCCTTGGTGTTGCTGACACTATTGGATGTGTTTGACTTGGTGATCTATTGGTTCTTCAATTTGCATTAGTTCATCGATAAGTTCTTCGGGTATAGTTTTTGGCCATGAATTCAGGGGAATTTCTTTCTCTAGCACCATGACACCTATTATTTATTAAAATACATCTAACTAATATAATCGCTCTTCCTTAGTTGTTGGAGTTGATGATATAGACCCAAAGGATGGAAAATTGGACTCAAAATCACTTGGATTTAAAATTTGCAATATTGGTCACTATTTGCAGGTTGTGGCCATAATTGTGGTCAATATTGCAATCAACTGGAAGGTGTCATATGGATATGATGTGCCCTTCATTGAAAATATTTTTCAAATTTTGTCCACTCATCAATTGAGCATTGTGCTTGCACCTCGAGCAACTCATTTTTGGTGAGGTAATCTAGTTTTTCTATGAGTACGGTTCCTTGTACCTCTACTGATCAAAACTGGATCTTGGACCTAAGTGATAGCTCAAAATTAAAAGTGTTTGGAAGTGTGCCAAACCTGAGCGACCGGATATATCTCATCTTCCTGATTTTGGTACCGTCAACGGTTCGAAAATCCGACACCGTATGAAGAGGTTATCGCAGTTTGAAAAGTCCAGTAAACTACAAAATTTATACTTTGACCAAGTTTGACTTGGAATTTTGGAAAATTAAAAAAAGAATATTCCTATAATATTCCTTGGAAGATTCCTAGAATATTCCTAAAAATATTCCATGGAATATTCCATTTGGTCCAACTAGCTCTTGACATTTTGTGTTGTGTGATTAGGCATTGGATTGACTTTCTTTGAAATTGGCTAATGAATGAGCGACACGTGGACATCCCTAAGGTCGCCATGTGTCCCCATATTCGTGGTGTAAAATTTTTGGGTCAGATTCCCCAAGAGTCAACTGCGTGACCTCTCCACGCACACACCCACGTCGTTCCAGTCGGGTTGTGTTAGTTCTTATTAACTATAGGCCGACAATAATAGTTAAAGTTGGTTGAACGTTCATATGGGGTTTGGAGGGGGGCCAACCCTCCCATACAGCCATGGCGCTAAGACCATGGGCTAGAGATCAAATCCACATGATTTATAAAACTGTCTCTGCAAACTATTTAAACACTGTTCACATGGTGGGTTTCAGGCGTAGGTTAAGCTGACGATTCCGCTCCAATGTTAAACCTCCAAACAAAAACCGTAGAAGTTTTGTGGGACATGTGTCCAACGTCACAATTAATATTTATTTCCATAGTTATTCCTGGAAAAAAATTGGTGGGCATGCCAATTATGGCCTCAATGCCTAATTTAACTGCAGCTAACTACAGTCCTCCAAGTTTAGTGGAGGAATTTTTAGGGGTTACTGAGCAAAACAAGTTTAGGCTCTATCTGGAGCTAGATGCGCCCAATTTTGGAGTGCCAATAATCAATTTAGACTATCTCCAACATTACAGACTCAATGGAGTGGGTTTCAGAGCCATCAGAGAACATTTGAGTAGTTTTTTGCTTTAGTGAATTTCAAGAGGTAGCAACAGTTTGAGGCCTTACCAAGGGAGCTAGAGGCCTTATTCAGAAATCCAATAGTAAATTTTGGATGTTTCAGATGTTATGGACCTAATGGTGTATTTTTCAGTTCCTATAGAGGAATTTTGAAGGAAAATGCTTCAGTGAAGTTCCAGGGGCCACCAGTGCCAGCTTTTTCCAGCAGCAGTTCAGGGCTTAGCCAGGGCAGCTAGAGGCCTTATGCAGTGAACCAATAGTCATTTATGGCTTTAATCAGCAGTATTAATCTATTGATGGAGGTTTTAGAATATTTTTAGTACTTCTAGAGGTATATAACCCATCATAGAAGTTTTTAGTGACCTTAGTGCCAAGGGGTGTTGACAGGTGTTGGAGGCAAACCTGGAGCAGCCGGAGGCCATTTTCAGTGAAAAAATAGTTTATACTGACTATTTTTTCCATTTTCAATCCAATTAAGGGATTTTCAGATCAATTTAAATACTTATAGAGCTCGATAAGCTGAAGGGAATTTTTTGGCATCCTAGGGCATACCATGCAGGAAGGCCTAGTTTGGGGATGCAGTGCTCATTTTGAGCAAAAAATAAGTTGATATTTGGTGTCTAATATGTGCTGGAGATAGTAGGTGTGGTCTCAGGGAAATTAAAATAATTCTGAATGATTTAGTTCCATGGAGAAGCTCAGTGTGGCTCAAAGCACCGACAGAAGGAATCGAGTCTAAGGGAGCCTAGATCTGTTTGTAGAGTGGTGACAGCCATGACATGGATATATATGGTATTATAATCCCTTTGGTTCAGTTCAATAACCATTGGATTTAAGTGTGGAACTTTTAAAATAAAATTTACCATAATCCCAAAAAGCCTAGTCAAGATGACAAAATCTCAAAGAGATGTAGCCCACAATATTCAGGTGAAATCCTAGATTAATTTTTCTGTTATGTGTGAATTTTTATCTGCTGCATTATATTTTTGTTATACATGTTTAATTTCAACAAGAAAAAATGGACTTAAGACACTTAAAAAGTTAAAAATCATACACCTCTTTCAAGCATAAATTCTGCAAATTTTCAAGTATAAGCTAGATCTTTTATTTGTTTTACTGAGTGGGAGGTTCTTGAAAAGCATAAAAAGTTATCCAACCCATTTTTAGATTAGGTTGGTATCAGAGCGCTTCGTTGCTTGATTGAAAAAGCAATATCTTGCTTGTTTGACATGAAAGGTGTTTAAATAGTGCAAAGGATTTGACTATTTCATTGTTTGCAAACTGACTGTTGCTTAAGTTTTCTAGACTAGGTGAAGGGAAAGCTACTGATATGTAATATCCCAAAATGGGACTGCTCAGCAACACATGCTAAAATAACGCATTTTTCATAAATATGTGCAATGAAATTTAAATCTAGCTCATGGATCCCTTAGATATGATATTATAATGACTAGATCTGAAAGGAAATCATAAAAAAATCACTATTGCATAGTTAAACAGGTCTCCCATGCCATAAATAGCTCAAAATCATGCAAAAATAGGGACTGCAACCATGTGTGAAAGCTGGAATACCATGACAGTGTTATTTTATTACCTCTGCAATAGCAGTAGGTTGTACATCAGATCTAGAGCAAGTATGTGGACAAAAGGTTAGATCTATAGTAGATCCATGCACTATACAAGCTCTTTTATCAATCCCCCTTGGGGTTTTCAACAATACACCAAGTACAAAGTGTAGATCTAAGTTCTAAGACTGTAGATATATGGAAATATTTAGATCTAGAAAGTGGATCTGATCTGATATAAACAATAAACTGATCTCCTCCAATAGATCTCCAAAGTGAAGGGCAGATCCCTAACACTTAGAAAATCAGCTCTCCAAATGGTGCATTGAATCACCCTACAACAACTCCTTCAGAAATAATGTAGATCTGGACTTCTTCTGCACTGTAGGGGAAAAAATAATGTTGTCTTGTAGCCAATATATGAAAATGAAGCTCAAATCTTCCAATATTGTCCTCTCAATGGATTAGAAGACTCCTCCACTGAAAAGAAGCACTGAAATGGCCTAGATCTGAAGATCTAGCCTCCACTTGCTGCAGCTTAATGAAAAATGAAAACCCTCAATAGGATCTGTGTTGTCAAAGGAAGATGAAGCTTGGCCTCAAGCCAGATAAAGGACAATACGGTGCAAGGCTCCTCCAAGAGCTACTCAATGGAAGAGAAGGAATTCCTAAACAGGAAGACCTTGTTCTAAACAACACTCTATCTCAACTAAACAACCAGAGAAAGAAAATATGTCTAAATAGACCATATAATCATAAAATCATCATCATAAGCTAACTCCATATGGTTGCCATCCTCCTCCTTATAAAAAATGTGAGTCTTCTCACCTTGGGTCCCACTCATTAGGGTTTCCATATTCATGCAATGAATCTCCCTCCAAAATTACGTTGTCTCCATTAATCTTACTCATCTTTTTACAGCATTGTTTGATTTATTCAATCTTGACTGGATCAACCTTGACTGGATCTCCCTGAAAATTCTTCTTCCACATTCAATGTGACTTTATTCTATCTATATAAACATATCTATATTCCCACTGAGTTATTTTCATTAATGTTCCAGATCCTCCATCTTAGCTTAGTTGACTTGGTCAAACTTGACTTTGTCTACATGCATTAAGCCTTGTTCACACATGAAGGTGTTTTTATCTAGCTGTGAATATGATCCTTTCCCCATTAAGAGGGTTTTCATTACTGCTAGAAATATTTATGGGTCTCCCTACCCATTTATTCATTTAACTATGTGTTTGGAGCAAAATTAATATTCCTAATAGTTGCATGCTAATGTAGGAATATTACAATCCTCCCCTCCCAAATTTTGCCTGTCCTTAAGCAACTGGAAGGATAGAACTGAAGAGCCTCCCCTCTTCCCCTTGTAGCATCCTCAAGTGATAAGTTCCTCCAAAGAACAAGATGCTTTCTCAACAATATGTCCTCAAGTTGTTCCTCCCATGTGTAAAAGTATGCCTTTGGTGAAAATTCCAAATGGCTCTCAACATGAAAAAGTGGTATATACATGGAAACAACAATACGTGGTCTAGAGGCCTTCTTGAGGCATGGAATCAGAAATATGTTGGGAATCATCATCCCCATGTGAAGCCTCCATCCCCAAGCTATCATCCATAAAAAGTGAGTCACCCTCCAACATGGCAACTCATGAAACATCTCCTCCACCTTAGGCTCCTCCAAATAAGGTGGGCTACATGGTTGAATATGTGGGACTAAAATGTCCAACCCACACTGCTTCTCTCTCCACTTATGATATTTATGGGGCTGCTACTGATCTTGGGCTGAAATATCACGGTCTCCAATAATGACCCAAGTTACCCCATCAATCAAAACATCCATGAAGTGCCTCTCCCAAGAACTCATGTTCTCCAAATGGATCCTCCCACATGAAGACACGAGGTGTAGTGTAGAAATCATGGTTTTCCCATTGTTTCTCCTGAAACATGCAACATATGAAGTATGGAGAATCATACTCCCAATGGGCACCTCCAACTCTTTTGCCACTCTCCCAACAAGGCTTCCCATAAACATAAGAACATCATCAATATATGGAAGCATAAACAAATGAAAGCAAGTTTCCATATGACAGCTAGGAGGTGGATCATAGTTCCATATGTGGAACCAGCGCAGTGCATCCCTTGCCTGCCTCAATACAAAGTATAACAAGTGTCTTTTCAGCCACTTGTTTTCTGCCAAAATCATCCTACAATATGGGATCATGAAAGTAAAACTTGGTGCCAACGGTGCACACAAAAAATCATGTGGCATCCCCCACAAAACACAAGTAAAATGGCCAACATCAATGCTACAAATGGACTCAAGTACATCACAATACAAAATACAAGAAGGAAATACCCTCCTTGGTACAATATGCTGATCATATCATGTACTTTGGTCATTGAGCTGAAATGGCTCAATTGAAAGTCCTCCCTCACTTCAAATGAGTAGGGAAGTGGTTGTGCCAACCTCTCCATCATCATCCAGGCTATGCATCTCTCCATATTCTGATATACATCCTGTTGGATGGCCTCCCAAGTGAACTCCTCCATCAAGGAATGATATGCATCAAAGTGCATGGAAAGAAATCCCACAAGTGTTGCATGTAGACTTCTCTTCTTATGCTTGAAAATCCAGGTCAAGAAGATCATATCATGGTAATAGATGTCTCCATCACTCTCCTCTCCTACATGCTCATCAAGTGCATCATATATGAAGTGATCCTGGGAACACTCCATCAAAAGACCCAAGCTCCCAAGTGACAGCGCTATTGGCCTTTGTAATAAGGCTCCTGTCATCTCATAGCTCCGCCCTTTGACATCCCACATTTCAAAGTCATCATCAATCATAATGTTGCTATATGTGAGAGATCCTTCCCAAAGTGGAAGCACCTCCTCATCTTCCAAGGTTAAAGAGTAGCCCCTTTGCACCATGATAGTGCCATCTCTTACTCCTGCAACATCATGCAAAGTATGGGATAAGATCAGCCCATACTCTCTCAACAACAGCTCTAGTTGCCTCCCCACACTATCATCATATAATTCATGGAGCAATCTCATAATAGTTTATATGAAAGATATCACATCACCCCAATACATAAAAAATCCTTGTTTCCATATGATGTAAGTGTCATGCTAAAGTCCATCCTCCCACATACCCCTTGAAGAAGGATATGTCTCATGATGGCCAAACTCTTTCAAGAGTAGGCAACGCAGTCTTGCATCCTGTTGTCCAGTGTCATAGATCTGCAAGTGGTTTCTCAACCTCTTGCTCATCAACATCACTCATCCAACCCATGGTGAGTGTCTATCATCATGTCCAAAAGTGGCACTCCTCCAATGGAGATTACCATCCTCCCAAATTAGATTTTTGTCTTTTCATTTCATCAAATATTGAAATTCAATCTCCTCAATGACCAAGTTGAACCCATAAGGATCCAAATAGGTGGTAGGAAAAAAGCTCCCATCATGATGTGTAGGGCTCATTAAGGAGTATCCAACACAAACATGAGAGATGTTATCCATCATCTATCTACTCCCCCTTTGTTATATATATGGGAAGGTCATTGGAATGTTCCAACAATCGTTGGGCCCCCAACTCATCATTGTTGCTGAATGACAACGTTGTTGATCTCCATGATGGTGCAGTTGTTGCCTCAAGATCAGATCCAATGCTGAACACATAGTTTTTCAATGTATTTTTCAAGACAATACTCATCCCATCCTCCAAGAAACTACATTCCAACCTCAAGGGTTGTGTGCAAATCATCAATGATACATTAAGATGACTTTTTGTCTCTTCCTTGAATGAATCAAGGCTGCTCAGTGTAGTGAAATTTTGCTGCTCCAAATCAGCAATATATTTTGACCCTTGGTCATGCAATAGTACATTCCCATCATCCTCCACATGGTGCATTGAAATAACATGAAATGAAAACATGTGCATACCTTGGTACAACTTGGGAACATCTTGTACTGCTACAAGGATTCCTTCTTCCAGTGTGATGCCTTCCCCAACTACTAATGATGATTGCTACTCTTCTATATCTTCATCAGCGCTGGTACAAGTCTCTTCTTCTTCATGCATCTCCAAAATGGTGCATGAGACTCTAGATATCAAGAGATCAAGATCATCTCGCAAAGGTGCAAGTGCCCTTCCTCCTGAAACAAAAGCTCCTGCAGTAAGAGGTGGTGAAGGCTTATTTCCTTCTGATTTCTTCTTATCAAACTTCTTGATCAACCTTTGAGTGAAATCTGCATATGCAGTCACTTTTTCATGACTCAAATGGTTGAACCACCAATTGTGTGCTTCACCTTGAAGGTGCAACGCTGCAATCTCAACAGCTTCTTTCTCCACTACTGGATGTAGCAGGAAAAAGGCATCCAACTTCCTTCCCCAAGTATTTACTATGCAAGAGGATGACCCATCAAAGGTATACAATATAAATGTATTTCCCTTCATTCTTCTATTGCTGCAAGGTCTCCTTTCTTCTTTGAGCTGAATAAACTCTGGAAGAGTCAGATTCTTTTTTATAGCTCTAGGCTGAGACTTATATTCTACAAGATATTCACTTAGAATATCATGATATAAGTATTATTCACTCCTATGCCTCTTATATTCAGAAGAAAAGGTCATATAATGTTTCTTTGGAGCTTTATGCAATACCAAATCTTCTTTTTGCTGATAGGAAGTACATGGACCTTCCTCATCTTGAAACCCTAACTTGGCTTCACTTCTTCTTTGCTTGACCTCCTTGGTGAGGTACTTCTTAGATCTAAAAATAGATGAGAGAAAACTCATTCTTTCCATCATTCTGATCTTTGTCTTGAAACTCACAGGCTAAACCAAAGATCATGCTCTAATACCACTGTAATATCCCAAAATGGGACTACTCAGCAACACATGCTAAAATAACGCATTTTTCATAAATATGTGCAATTAAAGTTAAATGCATCTCATGGATCCCTTATATATGATATTATAATGACTATATTTGAAAGGAAATAAAAAAACAAATCACTATTGCATATTTAAACTGGTCTCCCATGCCAGAAATAGCTCAAAATCATGCAAAAATAGGGACTGCAACCATGTGTGAAAGATGGAATACCATGACAGCATTACTTTATTACCTCTGCAATAGAAGTAGGTTGTACATCAGATCTAGAGCAAGTATGTGGACAAAAGGTTAGATATATAGCAGATCCATGCACTATACAAGTTCTTTTATCAATCCCCCTTGGGGTTTTCAGTAATACACCAAGTACAAAGTGTAGATCTGAGTTCTAAGACTGCAGATCTATGGAAATATTCAGATCTAGAAAGTGGATCTGATCTGATATAAACAATAAACTGATCTCCTCCAACAAATCTCCAAAGTGAAGGGCAGATCCCCAACACTCAGAAAATCAGCTCTCTAAATGGTGCACTGAATCACCCAGCAGCAGCTCCTTCATAAATAACGCAGATCTGGACTTCTTTTGCACTATAGGGGAAAACATAATGTTGGACTGCAACCAAGATATGAAAATTAAGCTCAAATCTTCCAATATTGTCCTCTCAATGGATTAGAAGACTCCTCCACTGAAAAGAAGCACTGAAATGGCTTAGATCTAAAGATCTAGCCTCCACTTGTTGCAGCTTACTGAAACATGCAAACCCTCAACCGGTTTTGTGCTGTCAAAGGAAGATGAAGCTTGGCATCAAGCCAGATAGTGGACAATATGGTGCAAGGCTCCTCCAAGAGCTACTCAATGGAAGAGAAGGAATTCCTAAACAGGAAGACCTTGTGCTAAACAACACTCTATCTTAGCTAAACAACCAGAGAAAGAAAATATGTCTAAATAGACCATATAATCATAAAATCATCATCATAAGCTAACTACATATGGCTGCCATCCTCCTCCTTATAAACAATGTAAGCCTTCTCACCTTGGGTCCCACTCATTAGGGTTTCCATCTTCATGCAATGAATCTCCCTCAAAAATTACATTGTGTCCATTAGTCTTACTCATCTTTTTACAACGATATTTGATTTATTCAATATTTACTGGATCAACCTTAACTGGATCTCCTTGCAAATTCTTCTTCCACACTCAATGTGGCTTTATTATATCTATCTAAATAGATCTATATTCCCACTGAGTTATTTTCATTAATGTTCCACATCCTCCATCTTAGATTAGTTGACTTGGTCAAACTTGACTTTTTCTACATGCATTAAGCCTTGTTCACACATGAAGGTGTTTTTATCCAGCTATGAATATGATCCTTTCCCCATTAAGAGGGTTTTCATTGATGCTAGAAATATTTATGGGTCTCCCTACCCATTTATTCATCTAACTATGTGTTTGGAGAAAAATTAATATTCCTAATAGTTGCATGCTAATGTAGGAATATTACATGATAGCTAAGTCCAGGAGAAGACAAGAAGGAAGAAGGCAGAAGGTATTCTCCTTACCCAAAGGATCTCAAGGCCACCCTTGAAGCACAAACCCTTTTTTGATTGTTTGTTTGCAAAAGGCTGCTTGAATAAGAGCTTGTCTCTACAGCCATTTTGTTCAAAATCTTTGTCATTTGTTTTGAAAGCTTTGTGAATTTTGTTGAAGTAATTTTTTTCATTTTCATAATGACAAATTCTTCAAGTGAGGTTTCCGAATCCTCCTCCTTCACAAGATTCTTCGATGAAGATATGAAGCGATACTTCTACATCTTGAAGGACATGGTGTAGATTATGTTTGAAGATAGAAGGGAAAGCACTGAACTTCGTGAGAAATTGTTTTCTATGAAGAAAGAGAAGGAATAAATTCTTCAAAGGATGCATGAGATGGATATGTAGCTCCATCAAGCCCAAGAGGCCTTAACCAAGAACATGTGTGAAGCAAAGGTAATTCACTCTAATTTGTCTTTAGTTTCCTCTTCAGAAAGATGTGCTGGTTCATTTGAAAAGCACACTAGAGGTATAGGGTCCAAGTTAATGTTTAAAATGGGATATGAAGGCAATGGTTTAGGAAAACATGCACAAGGCATGATTGATCCTATTTTGGTTGAGGAACAGCCTAAGAAATTTGGTCTTGGTTATGTTCAATCTAATGGCGAAGATTCCAAAGCCATGAAGGCATGTGAGGCAACTTCAAAGAGAACTTTTGTTCTAAGTTCTAAATCAAAAACATGTCAAGTTTTTTTTCAAGTTGATTGTCATTTCTTTAAGCCTTTTTTTAGCAAGAATATTATATACATGCAGCTTATGACGAGCATGCGAGTTCGGACAGTTTTCAAGACAAGAACGATGATGTTAGTCTGCAAGAGAAAGTTGGAACCTCTACTAGTTAATCTCCTCAAGAAGGCAAAAAGGATGGACATGAAAAGCAGCACATGAGGTATAATTATTCCCATGGTCAAGTTGATTATGTTTCTACAAGGTATGACAATTTTGCATGTTTAAATGGAAGAAAGAGTTGTTGTGCATATTGTGGTCGGTTTAACCATGATGTTTTGAGATGCTGGATGAGGAAGAAGGCATACAGGAAGCAGATGAAGCAAAGGCAACTTGCAAATAAAGTGCATAAGACTTGCACACATTGCCAGAAGAGGGGACATGTTGTTTCCAAATGTTGGACATTGCATCAAACTATTCGTTCCAAGCACATGAGGCAAGAGGACAAAAAGACTGGTGGAATTAGAACCAAGGATTCCATCATTGATGTGAGAACATGTGTTTCACATGAAGAAGATTTGCAGCAGCAAAATTCATCGTGGAAGTGGCTTGGTAAGAAGTGGTTTGACTTCTTGACACAGTAATACATACACTCATTTGTACATATGAAAATTTTGATTATGTATGCATGTATTTCTGTTGAAAATTTTGATGCAAGATTGCATGTAAATGCGGTTCAGTTGAAGGCATTTCTTTGTTGTTGCAAAATTTCGCCGTGGAGGTGTAAAAGATGAGTATGATACTCAATTATATTGCAGAAATATCTTTTAGTTCAGCTCTTATATTTTCCCACATTTTTGGGGATTATGTACTTTTTGGTACGTGAAAGGAAGAGTTGAAGGTGTACATGTGCATGGAAGTTGTATGTGTAAATAGCGAACTATAAATAGGTTCATTGTACATTGATACATGCACAAGTGTTTGTCGATTATATAACACATTTCATGTCGACTTGTTGTTGATGTCATGTATTGCACGACTTATGTTTGAGTCAAAGGTGTTTGTTGATTGTGGACCAATAGATGGATACACCAATGTGAAAAGAGGATTACCATATATTTGATGTTACAGGAAGGTGACAATCAATGCTTTGAAGGAGAAAAAAGCGATGATCTTCATTTTAAATCTTGCATGAAATTTTATTTTCAAGATTGATGTGCATTCTTATGACAGGATGTTGTAGGAATATTGTAGTCCATTCAGGACATGATGTTCAGCTACCTTCTATAAATTTCTCGCCAGAAATTTTTGAGTGAGTTCAAGGAAGAGCATCTAAGAAGGACAAGAGCATCTAAGAGGGGGAAGTGTTGACTACCTTAAAGTTGGATTTAAAGGCACTAATCCATGCAAGGCCAAGTGGACAAAGGTTGGAGGAGAAGAGGGTGTAATACTCTCATCTACTGTACAGATCAGTATACAAGAGCATCTAAGAAGGGGAAGTGTTGACTACCTTCAAGTTGGGTTCAAAGGCACTAAGCCATGCAAGGCCAACTGGACAAAGGCTGGAGGAGAAGAGGGTGTAATACTCTCATCTACTGTACAGATCAGTATATCAATCTTTTGGGGTCTAAACGATTCCTAATGGGGAGGTGTGATCAGAACCGGATCATGGACCTAAGTGATAGCTCAAAATTCCAAGTGTTTGGAAGTGTGCCAAACCTGAGCAACCGGATAGATCTCGTCTTCCTGATTTTGGTGCCATGAACGGTTCGAAAAATTGACACTGTATGAAAAAGTTATCGTAGTTTGAAAAGCCCAGTAAACTGCAAAAATTGGACTTTGACCAAGTTTGACTTGGAATCTTGGGAAATTAAAAAAGAATATTTCAGGAATATTCTTGGAATATTCCCTAGAATATTCCATTTGTTCCAACCAGCTCTTAACATTTGGAATTGTGTGATTAGGCATTGGATTGACTTTGTTTGAAATTGGCCAATGAATGGGTGACACGTGGCCATCCCTGAGGCCGCCACATGTCCCCAGATTCGTGGTGTAAAATTTTTGGGTCAGACTCCCCGGGAGTCGACTGCGTGACCTCTCCGCGCACACACCCATGTCATTCCAGTCAGGTTGCGTTAGTTCTTATCAACTATAGGCCTACGGTAATATTTAAAGCTCGCTGAACTTTCATATGGGGTTTGGAGGGGGGCCAACCCCCCCATATGGCCATGGTGCTAATTCCACGAGCCAGAGTTCAAATCCGCATGGTTTATAAAACCGTCTACGCAAAATTTTTAAACACCATCCACATTGTGGGTTTCAGGCACAGCTTAAGCCCACGGTTCTGCTCCAATGTTAAACCTCCAAACGAAAACCGCAGAAGTGTTGTGGGACATGTGTCCAACGTCACGGTTCATATTTATTTCCACAGTTAGTCCTGGCATAAAATTTGGTGGGCGTGCCAATTATGGCCTCAATACCTAATTTAACTGCAGCTAACTGTAGTCCTCCATGTTTAGTGGAGGATTTTTAGGGGTTACTGGGAAAAACGAGTTCAGGCTCTATCTGGAGCTAGATTCGCCCAATTTTGGAGTGCCAATAGTCAATTTTGACTATCGCCAACATTCCAGACTCAATGGAGGGGGTTTTAGAGCCATTAGATAAATTTTGAGCAGTTTTTTTTTTCAGTGAAGTTCAAGGGGCCACTAGGGCCACCAGGAGGCAGCAACAGTTTGAGGCCTAACCAGGGGAGCTGGAGGTCTTATTTAGAAATAAAATAGTCAATTTTGGATGTTTCAGATGTTCTGGAACTAATGGTGTGGATTTTAGAGCTTTTAGAGGAATTTTTAAGGCCTATATGCTTCAATTAAGTTCCAGGGGCCACTAGTACCAGCTTTTACCAACAGCAGTTCATGGCATAACAAGGGCAAATAGAGGCCTTATGCAGTGAACCAATTGTTATTTCTAACTGTAATCAGAATTTTGAATCCATTTATGGAGTTTTCCAAAGCTTTTGAGGACTTCTAGAGGTCGATAACCCATAATATAAGTTTTGAGTGACCCTAGTGCGCGAGGGTGCCGACAGGTGTTAGAGGCGAAACCGAAGCAGTCGGAGGCCATTTTCAGTGAACCAATAGTCTATACTGAATATTTTTGGAATTATGAATCCAATGAAGGGAGTTTTATATCCATTTGAAGACTTCTATATCTCCAAAAGATGAAGGGAATTTTTGGGCAGCCCAGGGCAAACAGTGGAGGAAGGCCTAGTTTGGGGATGCAGTGCTCTTTTTGAGCAAAATATCACTCGATATTTGGTGTCTAATATGTGATAGAGATAGTAGGTTTTTTCTTAGGGACAATAAAATAATTCTGAAGGAGTGAGTGCCATGGATAAGCTTAGTGTAGCTCAGAGCTCCGACAGAAGGAATCAAGTCTAAGGGAGCCTAGATCTGTTTGTAGAGTGACGAAAGCCATGACAGGGATATAGATGGTATTCTAAGTCATTTGGTTCAGTTCAACAACCATTGGAGTTAAGTGTGGAACTTCTAAAAGAAACTTTACCATAATCCCAAAAATCCTAGCCAAGATGACAAAAGCTCAAGGAGAGGTAACACACAATATTCTAGTGAACTCCTAGATTAATTTTTTTATTATGTGTGAATTTTTGTTTTCTGCATTATATTTCTGTTATACATGTTTAATTTAAGCAAGAAAAAATGGACTTAATACACTTAAACAGTTAAAAATCATATACCTATTTCAAGCATAAATTCCACAAATTTTCAAGTATAAGCTAGATCTTTTATTTGTTTAATTGAGTGGGAGGTTCTTGAAAAGAATAACAAGTTATCCAACCCATTTTCAGATTATCTACCAAGTCAAGACTATATTTCTGTTTTAAATGTTGCACTTGTTGGATTATTTGGTTTAGGTGTTTTGTAATGTTTCTATCTTCCAATTTTTCTTTCTTTCCCTCTCAAAATTATTGTTTCTCCTATTGGATTAGTTTTATCTCAACTTTTTTTCTTTTTTTATTTGTGTTGTCAATATCTACTCTAGAGTTGGTCGTTGAATGCTTGTTTTCTATCAATTTTTGACATACAACCTATCAAGAACTAAAGTCTCCTTTTTCTCTTTTTTCACCATAAGCCCCTAACTTGTAAAGTTTTTCCAGTTATTCTCCTAAATAATTTCTTACATTTTTACTTTCCAACTGTTATTCAATATTATTTCTAATTTTCTTATGGTCATTTTGTTGATTTTTTTCTTCATAAATGGTTCAACTAGGATTTCACTTGTTTGAATTTGTCCCATCATTCTCAATATGGTTGTAGAATATTTGTAGTTGCAGGTCTGCTCAATGGTTGTAGCTTCAATGGTCGATAACCATTTCTCTTGATCTTTATAGCAGACACTTAATTACTCAACAATCCTAAGTAATGAGTTTTGATCGTATGGAATAACCATATTTACAAACTTTTCATGCAGCGGTGTGCTAATTTCACATGTCAAAATGTTTCATCAATTTGTCTCAACATTTATTGCAATTTTTAAAGCCATTTTGTGTGAATGATTCATCAGATTTACAAATGCATGCTAGTTAATTGGCTCTAGTTGATGGATGTTTGAGTTGGGGTGCATGCATTGGTTTAACATGTTAGATTAGTTGAACTTTTTAATTGATGTTGATCGCATGGTCTTGGTTGATTTTCTTTTGTTGGTTATGTTTATCCGGCTAGTTAGCTCACTTTGCTTGGTTGATTTTATGCCATCAAAATTTTTTATTTTTTTGATCGATCCAACTGCCTCAACCAAGTTTTATTTTCCAATCAAATTTGTCCATGCTTCTTCTCACATAGTCGAATTTTTTGTCTCGGTTGGTACCTTGACTATGTGTTTGATTTTTCTTTTTGTTCGTCACTCTCACTTTCTTTATGAATGTCTCACTCACATGATTTGTCTTAGTCTTGCTCACTTGAATGCTTCCTCACTCACTTGTCCAATAATTGATGTAGATATTGACAATGCAATTGTGATTGTTTCCTTGACATTGTAAATTACTCTGTCAACTTCTCCTTATTAGTCAAGTTTGACTGATTTACTTTCCAATAGGGTTGTTTTTTTTTTCATTTTTATTGTTTGTAATGTTTTATTGATATCAATTATTTATGACCTAGGTCATCTATGGGTTCCTTAAGTAAATTGTTGTATTGAGATAGTTTTATACCTAATTATTCATAATTGACCATTTTATTGTTCTATTTTTTTTTCAAGAAAGTTTTATTTATGTACTAGACCACCATAAGTGGTTTTTGATTTATTCCATTCCTATTGGCATCTCCAAGGAGGTTTTTACCAATAGGAAATTCATTACAATTATGAGTGATATATTTCCTGCTAGACCATGTTGATGACTTTCTTAAACATGTTCCCTTGGCAATGTTCTTAACTTTACTACACTAGTTAGTCATATGTCTTCAATTATAAAGGGACACAACCATGTTTTCTTCAATTTGTATGAATTTATTTGATCAAACTGTTTTAGAGTAAGACCAAATCTCCTCGTGTGATAACTCTTCACTTAATATGCTAGTCATGACGTGCCTTCGTTGTTGCTTCTAAACCTCTTAATGGTGCAAGTAATTCAATCATTTTTCTTCTAGTTTGTGCAATTGATGAATTTGTTATTATCTAGGTCTATAAAGGTAATATATTGGTATGAATGATACCGTTGTTGCATTTCCCAAAAATGTAGCAAGACTACAACTTCCTATCCACATATCAGTTTGAAGGTTGTATGACTAGATGATCTCTTGTATGCAGTCTTATAAGTACATAACATTGCTAGCACCTTATCATCCTAGTCATCTCAATTAATCCCACGTATCTTTGTGAATAATTTATGTAATGTCTTATTAAAAAACTCGATCCTACCATTTTCCAAAGGATGATAACTAATGTTTTTTCTATAATAAAACATTAAATTTTGTAGCAATACTTGAATTTTTCCATTAAAAAAGTGTGTCCCTTAATCATTGATGATGGTTAACAAGCATCCAAATCCAAATCTTCTAACAATGTTTACAATGCTTTCAATCTTTCTTTTTGAATGATGTAATTATTGTTTCTATTTAACTGAATAAAAAGATTTAATTTTTCTATTATAATGTCTTGTTTTGTAGTTAAAAGAGAAGTATAGAAAGTTGATAATTGAATTAACATATTTATTTTTGCTATTATGTTATGTTTTGTACTTTAAAAAGAGAAATATACAAAGTTCATAATTTTCTAATCAAATTTAATGTTGCTATCAAAATATTCTGTTTTGTAGTTAAAAAAGAGAAGCATACAAAGTTGATGTTTTAAAAAGCTGGTAAGCAATTCTTATATTTTCTTTTCATATTTACATCATTTTCTTTTATAAATAAAATTATAATTATAAAAAAAACCAATGTAATTTTATATATACTTATGATAAAATTAATAATACTTATATTGAGTTACTCTCACATTCTATCACATAACGGAAGATAAAATAAACACTTAAATGAACTTTTCACTGTGCATTATTTTAAATAGTGTATTGTTTAGATGTTTAAGCTTTTATGAGTTGAGTAATTTTAATATGATTTTTTTAATATATCACACTAGGTTTTTTTTTAAGTCGAAACCTATAAAAAAAAAAAAATATTAATTATATTTTTAAAAGAGATGTAAGATATTTTAAAATAGTATATTGTTTTTTATTATATTTTTAAAAAGGAGAAGTAAGTAAAATATTTTAAAATAGTACATTATTTAGAAATTTAAGCTTTTATGAGATGAATAATTTTAATATGAGTTTTTTTAATCTATTACATTAGGTTTTTTTAAGGTCAAAACCTCCAAAATAGATTTTTTTTTTATTATTATATTTTTAAATGAAAGAAGTATGCAAAACTCTAAATTTGAATCATTCTGGAATAGATCTTTTAATGTTATTTTTTCCATGATTATATAATTTCATTTTATAAATAATATTATCTGTGAAGAATGTAAATGTGGAATATGACTCATAATGTTTATGGTTTCAAATAAGATTTATTGTGATCCTCTTCCAAGCTTTTATTATTTAAATTTCAGTGGTTGAAATTTGCATATAGTTAATATTGTATTTGTAAATTGGGCATAGTTAATATTACATTTTTAATTTGTAAAGAGTTAATATTATATTTTTTTTAGTATTAAAATATATTTTTAATTATGTTAATAGTGTTTTTATTTTAGAATAAGGTTTTTATAATTATGAGGAGGATTTAGGGATTTAAAATAGTGTATTGTTTTAAAGTCTAGGTTGTTCTGAAATGAGTAATTTTGATACGAAACTTTTGAATTCATCATATTAAATTTTTGAGTCAAAACCTAAAAAAATAAATTTATTTTTCTAAAAATGAAGTATGCAAAACTACACATTTAAGTGATTTTGAAATAAATTTTTTAATATTATTTTTTCTACTATTGTATAATTTCATTTTACAAATAATATTATATGTGAAGAATATAAATTTGGAAGATGACTCGTAATTTTTATTGTTTCAAATTAACTTTTGGATCCTTTTCCAAGTTTATATCTTTTAAATTTCAACAATAGAAATTTGCAAATAGTTAATATTATATTTTTTTAGTATTAAATTATTTTTTTAATTATATCAATAGCTTGTCTATTTTAGAATAAGGTTTCTTTCATTTCAATTTAATTATTTATAATATTAATTATTAGGTGGATGGTAGGGATTTACTTCACGAGAAAATATTTTAGAGCTTTCTTAGTATTATACACAAATCTAAGGTTAAGATTTATCTCCAAAGTTGTTACACCATTTTAATTAAAATGGTTAATTAAAAATTTTCATATGAACAAGTGTCATATAAAGTGATTTATGGTTGTTTGTGCATGTGGTATTAATACGTCATTGTATTGTCTCATGGTATTGTAACAAAGTCTATTTACAAATTAAGAATCTTCATAATAAAGAGGGAGTAAATCTCCATGGTTAATCATCTTGTTCTTTGTTTTTTAAATGCATATATTTTTAACTCATACACTAACACACACTTCATGATATGTTCCATGTTGTTAAAATTAAAAAACAACATAAAGATAAACTAAATTATAAATTTATTTCAAAATGTCATTATTATTATTTTATGAATTTTTAAGTTTTAGCATATGAGACATATCATGAAATAAGTGTTTTTGATGATGAAACAAGTTTATATTCTTGTCAATAACATGTCTATTTTAGAACAAATGCCATGAGGTAGCAATATCACTGCTCTTTGCACATTGTTACCACATGGCTTTTATTTATTGTGCAATGTTGTGTAACATACATTGTGTGTGGTTGAGCACTGACATTGCAAGTAACATCATTAGTTGTAATGCTTATTTATGTACACTTAAATTTAGTTAATAATTATGTAAACCAAAATTTATTTCAATAAATGATAACTATAATATATTGAATGTCACTCAAATAACTACATAAAAGAGGGGCAGATTGGCTCTTCTTAAATCGTTAGGAATATCTCATCTTTACTTATTAATTAATTTATTAAAATTGTATTTTATAGTATATTATCATGGAATCACATGATGCAATTTTTTTTTAATATAAAAATAAATTCATTATCCTTTAATATTCCTATTTCTTTTATAATCACGCATCATGCATTAATATTCCTATTTCTTTTATAATCACGCATCATGCATTAGAGGCATGAGAAGTAGATTGAACTTGTTTCTTTGTTATGTATTTTTCTTTCTTGCACTTTAATCTCTCATCTTTAGCATTAAGGTTATTATATTGATGCAAGGGAGGCTTTAGAGTTAGGATTTTTTTTTAAGAAATTGATCTGTATATGAAAACTTGAGAGTTTATGGTGAAAATTGCAAGTGAAATGATTAGGGTTTTTAGTCAATTATGCCAATTTCATTAACATATTAACATGCTTCAAAACTCAATTTTTCATAAAACAAAGAAGACATTAATACCATAAAATTATACACAAGACAACAAATGATGAAGGAGTTCACCCCTCTTGGGCTACATCTCCTAGTCTAGCTTCCAATGTTGGGTCTCTTTAGTTATGCTCACAAATATGTGTTTACATAAAGTTACAATGCTCAGAATGCTAAAACAATGTCTCCAATGGCTCTAAAACAGTCAAAAACCCCTAGCTGTGCTCTTTGTACACTCAAAAAGATCAAAAATTAACTTAGTTATGCTCTATAGAAAATTTTCTCCTAACTTTTCTACCATTCACACTCTTTTATAAATTGTTTTGCAAATTCTGCCTTTTGTAGCCACATGGAGCGAAAAATTCACCCTCTGCCAACAAGATTCCTGTTGGACAGGGTGCAAATTATCGGTTCCTTAAATTGCCTATGTCGGCCTTAAATTGCATAAAAATGCACCACTTGGTGCAGTCAAGACCGTTGGATACAGGGTAAGTTTCAAACTGATTTCACCGAGTTTTAAATCGTAGTTCGAACTAGGATTGGTGGTATGGTTGGGTTCTTGTCGTAAGCACTAACCAGAACCTCAATTGTCCACCATATGTTCACATGTCCTGCGATAACTGCCAAGGATAAGACTGACGATTAACTTTTCCAACACATAAACTTCACCGCCGACTCTAAACCGTAGCATATGCCTGGTGTAGAGTTTAGAACGTGACTGTCGGTGGTTTGGTTGTCATCGATTGGGTGTTGGAACCCTCCCCAGTGTAGGTTCCGCTCCCCACTAGCATAAACTTTAACTGCAACCCAAACCATAACATGTGACAATTGTTAACCGTCGAGGACTAGAATTTAAATTGCACCATCACAAATTGTGCCATAACCGCCCATTAAACTGTCGCGTATGACATGGTTGAAGTTATATGCAAGAACTATCCATAGACTTTGGGTTAATGTTATAAGATATGGTTTGGCATTGATACATTCCACCTTCGATTAACATATCGTTCGAAACTTTGGATATGCGTTTAATACACATGGTTGGGGTCGGGGTTAACCCTGGCCCTGTCCGCCTACCACCTAGCTTGGTTAGGTGGTGTGGGGTCCAAGGCTAACCCGGGTCCCGACCCTTGTTACCACTCCCAATAAACTTCAAATAAGCGTAGTGCACCACAGTGATTAAGAACCAATGTAGGCGGGTTGGTGTAGGGCTGCGCTAGAGGGTATAGGTCGTGGTTTTGATTCCAGTGGAAGAAGATCAACCTCCAACCAAAAAAATGCTCGGCCATCAAGAGGCCATGTGACCACCACGGATTGGCCCACACGGCTCTCTTTGATTGGTCCACATAAACATCCCATTAACGAATAAAAACACACCATTGAGTGACCAATCATGATGGGACAAGTGGCCATCAATCATCGCCCACCAGTACCTTCACATCATTTTTGATTGGTCCGCGAGTAAATATCTCATCGAAAGACCAACGGTTACCGGACAAGTGGCCATCAATTCTAGTGACTAATCATGATCAATACACCAGACATTGACCCACCAAGTGTTCGGTCCACATATTTTTGATTGGTCCACATAAACATCCCATTAACGAATAAAAACACACCATCGAGTGACCAATCATGACGAGACAAGTGGCCATCAATCATTGGCCCTCCAAAGTACCATCGAGTGACCAAACGGCTCTCTTTGATTGGTCCACATAAACATCCCATCGAGTGACCAATCATGACGGGACAAGTGGCCATCAATCATTGACCCACCAAAGTACCATCACACGACTCTCTTTGATTGGTCCACATAAACATCCCATCAACGAATAAAAACACACCATCGAGTGACCAATCATGACGAGACAAGTGGCCATCAATCATTGGCCCTCCAAAGTACCATCGAGTGACCAATCATGACGAGACAAGTGGCCATCAATCATTGGCCCACCAAAGTACAGTCACCTGGCCATCAATCATTGGCCCACCAAAGTACAGTCACCTACACCGTCGAATGCCCAGTCAGCATATGGAACAGTGACCAATCATGACGAGACAAGTGGCCATCAATCATCAGCCCACCAAAGTACAATCACCTAGCCATCAATCATTGGCTCACCAAAGTACAGTCACCTGCACCGTCGAATGCCCAGTCAGCATATGGAACACTGACTAGGTGTCCCTGCACCCCAATTCCAAAAGTTTTTAGTTGTTTGCCAAATCGATCAGAACGCGATATCAATATCATATGATATCGGTTTTGAGTGAAACAAGTTGCGTTTTATTCACGGTGACAAGATCTTCGCTTTGGAGCTAGTTTCGAGCCAATCCAAGGAATTGAATTTTAAGCATTAAACCGATCCACCAAATCAGAAAGAAAAAAAAAAAGGAAGTTGAGGTCTACAAGAAACCTCAGAGAAGCAAAGGGAGTGATTGTTTTTGTGATTCTTTTCAATTAAGAAGCTTACAATTTTTTTTGGAATTTCTAAACACTCATACTACTTCAGGTATTTGATGTGAAGAAGACAATGGAAGACTATATTGTTGTATATTCTACACTTGTTTGATGTAAAAATGCAACGAAAAAATATTATTGTGTATACTTGTAAATTTTTATTGGAGAGACTAAATTTAATTGAGAATAATGTTTAGCAAAGTTAATTACTAAGATTTTTTATCATTCCCCTCATTAAAATTTAAAGGTATTTTAAAATTTCTAAAAAACATGTGATAAGATTTAAAAAGTTACATATGAACATTTGAAGTTTTATTAATATATAATTTGTATTAATGATGAATTTCTTATCATCCAAACTTTGCATATTTTGTAACTTCATTTTCAACATGTGTTCTCATGATGAACATTTTGAGTAAAATATAACCATAAAATTTATTATTATTTTATTATTTTATAAAGTTTTCAATCCATGTTAGGTGGAGGTGACCTCATCTTAAATTTTAAAAACACATTTAGTGGCTTAAAGGTTAAAAATAATGAATAATCATGCATGGTCTAGTTGTAAAAATAATAAAATGGAGTCCTTATTTATTGGCGACATTTACAATACAATATTCTTCTTGTGAAGATTCCATTTCATTATGTAATTTTTTATTTTTTAATTTATTAATGAAAAGTTGAATTTGAGGGAGCAAAAAGAATAAACGCTATTTTACTAGGATTTCGTACTTTGGTGTTTGAAATTATAGAATTAGAATTCACATGATCACATCTAAATCGATGTCCTCCATAATGAATATATGATATCTATATATACCTATCCACTCATTAGACACGTGGTCTATTTATTATTAGGATGACCATATTACATATATATTAACACACTACATATACATTTAACCCCACGTGTGCCCTATCATGGGACATACCGTATAAATTTTTTATGAAACCAGCTCCAAAAATAGAAGAAAAGAAAGATCAATGCCTTAGAAATAAGCCACTTCGAGGGGGAAACCTCCAATACATTACATAAATGAACAATTCTTAGATTATACAAATGAAAAAACCTCCTCTCTGTATATAGGAGTCCACGGGGCCACAACGTAATCCTAGCCGACCTAACCATATAATGTAAGGGCACAATAATAACAATATGGAGGTTACAGGGGTACAACAATAAAAATAAGGGGGTTACACTAACAACAATAAGGGACTATACTAGTAATATAGGGACCTAACATGTTCCTCTCCTTCAAAAAGTGTTCTCCTCAACGCTTGAGTAGCTCTGGGTGCTTCTGTATAAAATTCTCATCCTCCCATGTAGAATCTTCAGTGGGTAAGTTCTTCCATTTGATGAGATACTCTGAAATTGATCAATTTTGTAGCAGTCGAGTTCTTGTTTCTATAACTTATTCAAGTTCCAATATGGTTTTTCCTTCCTCATCAAGTTCTGGAAATATTGCTTGAATTGGAAGTTTGTCCCCTATAACCTTGTTTAAGCATGAAACATGGAAAACTGGATGCACTCGCGAAGAATCAGGAAGCTCCAATTTGTACGCCATAGTACCAATCTTTTGCAACACCTTGTAAGAACCATAGTACTTTGGTGATAATTTATTATCCTTCTTAATTTGCTTGAGCGACATTTGTTTGTATGGTTGTAGCCGTAAAAATACCCAGTCCACTACATCAAAACTTCTCTCACTGCGATGTTGATCTACCTGTTGTTTCATTTGATTTTGTGTCAAATTTATATTATCCTTTAAGAGTTGGAGAACTTCTTGTTGATGCTTGATGTGATATTCCATTGCTTGAACCCTATAATTTTCCCTTAAAGAAGATGTGATGGACGATGGATGATATCCATAAAGTGCCATAAATGGGGTCATTTTTGCTGCAGTGTGGAAGGAAGTGTTAAACCACCATTCAGCGAGAGGTAACCACTTGACCCATTATGCTTGCTTATCAGATACAAAACAATGAAGATATCCTTCCAAACATTTATTCATTATCTCTATTTGACCATTGGATTGAGGATGATAAGATGAGCTATGAGCTAGATAAGTACCCAAACAAGAAAATAATTCCATCCAAAAATTTCCTGTAAAAATGGGATCTCTATCACTTACAATAATCTTCGGGTTTCCATGTAGGTTTTGAATTGTTTCCATAAATGCAGTAGCAACTGTACTTGCTTTAAATGGATGAGATAATGCACAAAAGTGTGCATACTTGGTAATTCTATCAACTACCACCATGATGACACTCCTTCCTTCGGACTTAGGTAAACCTATGATAAAATCCATTGAAATCTCCTCCCAACGTTGACTTGGAATGCATAAAGGTTGTAGAAGACCTGGGGTCTTAATTGCCTCAACTTTATTTTGCTAGAAAACCAAACATTTCACCACAAGCTTTTGAATATCAAATTTAAGGCTATCCCAAGAAAATTATTTCTTCACCTTGTGGTAAGTTTTTAAAAATCCCAAGTGTCCTCCTAAAGGAGAAGTGTGCAATTCCAAAAGAATCTTTTGTTTTAGTTGGGAATTCTTGCAAATATATAAGTTATCTTTGTACCATAAAGAATAATTTTTCCAACTAAATGTATCAGATGTACTAGGATTTTGTTGCAACTTTTTGTTGAGATTGCAACAAGATGATGAGCTTAGTGAAAAGAGTTGCCTTCACTAAGTGGGCCTGCAAGCTATTTTTGGCGCAAAGTCTATTTTTAGACTATGTCTAATTTTTAGACATGTCGATCATATTCTATGAGTTGCAGGATGCTATTTGTGGATGGTTGGTCAAGTTGGAAAAATAGATGGACTTCTATTTTTAGACATATTGGGCAGAATCTATTTTTAGATTGCTAGTCTAAAAATAGATATGTCGAATATTATTAGCTCTTAATAATATTTGGACTATAAACATTAACTTATTCTCTTGGAGCACTTCAGTTAAGTGCACAGATGTGGCACAGGAGCTGACAGAAGGAATTACGCTATTCCTGAGGGTTAAGTGGAGCTATTGCATGGAGACTTCAGTTAGAACTCATGTGACAAAGTTTGGTGGAGTTGTAGAAGTAGTTGGTGGAGTTGTGTTCAGTTTAACTCAGTTAGACACAGCTGAGCTAGTTGTATCTAGTCTAACTGATTGATACACTAGTGAGAGTGGTGTGAATTAATTAATAATTAATTCACTAAATATTAACTCATTAATCAACTGAAGAATACAACATGCTGAATGACAAAGGTATGAAGGTATGGACAAGCCATGGAAACCAGTGGAGAGATAGGTGAAAGTGCTAAGTTTATCATCAGCTGGTACATATAGTGATGCATTGATTGCATCCAACACAGAGTATTGCAAATGAGGATTGCGTGGAGCAAGCAATGGGCCAATTCGGGACCATTCGCAGCCATTCTTCATTTCGCAAGAGAGGCAAACAAACAAGAGATCATGGATTTGCTAGATTGGACCTGATTAGTGTGTAGCGATTGTATTGTACTGAGAGCTTGTGAGAAGCTTTGTATGAGGATTGTTACATGATCTCTATTACATATATTATATACAGATAGTTGGGGTTTTTAGCTTCAGGCTTTCCCATTAAAACACTGTGTTCATATGTGTGAATTTTTATGGTTTCAATGTGTGCATGCAATTGATTTAATTTCTGCATATGATGATCAATAGTAGAAGAGATTATGTATTGTGCATGAAGTCAAATAGTGTGTGATCAGGAGAATCTTGGATGTATAACGCATTAGTTATATAATTTCTACACTTTTGAATGAGTGTCCACACTTGTTCATCCTTCTTCCATTCATCCCTTGCTTCGGTTATCCAATCTGGTTAGATAAGAGAAATGGCACAAAGCAATGCTTCCACCTCTTCATCCTTTCTTGAGAGTGCATATGCAACAACATTTAGCTTCCCTTTTTTGTAGATGATTTCAAATTCATAACCCAACATCTTTGTGACCCATTTTTGCAGCTCTTTTGAAGATAGTCTTTGTTCCAAAAAGCGTTTAAGACTTTCATGATCATTTTTTACCTTGAAGTGTCTTCCCATTAGGTAAGGTCTCCATTTCTTTAGTGCATGTAGTATTGCCAACATTTCCTTCTCATAAATAGCCTTTTGTAAATACTTTCCTTTGATTGGACAACTTTCAAAAGCAATGGGTCTTCATTCTTGCATTAAAACAACACCAATTCCATTTCCTGAGGCATCACATTCCACAATAAAGGTTTTTGTGAAGTCTGGCGTAGCTAAGACCAGTGCTAGGCACATTGCCTCTTTAAGATGTTCAAAGGCCTTAGTTGCTTCAGAAGTCCATGAAAATGCATCTTTCTTCAATAATGTTGTTAGAGGTGCTGCTATTCTCCCATAATTCTTAACAAACTTGCGATAATACCCTGTTAACCCGAGAAATCCTCGCAACTTCTTTATGGTTGTGGGGACTTTCCATTCCTTAACGGCTTTAATTTTGTTAGGGTCTACTTTAACACCCTCGTGAGATACAATATGACCCAGATATTCCACCTCTTGTACTCCAAAGAAACATTTGGATGTTTCTGCATATAATTGTTTCTCCTGCAATAGTTTGAGCACCCTGTCAACATGTTCAACATGATCCTTCCAAGACCTGCTGTAGATTAGTATATCATCAAAAAATACTAGCACAAATTTTCTAAGGAAGGGTTTGAAAAGGGAATTCATCAACCCTTGAAATGTAGAAGGTGCATTGGTAAGGCCAAAAGGCATGACCAAAAATTCATAATGACCCTCATGAGTTAGAAATGTTGTTTTTGGAATATCTTCAGTCTTCATTCTAATTTGATGATATCCTGAACGAAGATCCAACTTGGTAAAATAAATTGCTCCATGTAATTCATCCAATAATTCATCAATCACAGAAATGGGAAATTTGTCTTTAATGGTGAGCTTATTGAGCTCCCTATAATCCGGACACATTCGCCATGATCCATCCTTCTTGTGTACCAATACTACAGGAGCAGAGAAAGAACTTCGACTAGGTTGAATTATACCCGCCTCTAACATTTCTGCAATCATACGTTCAATTTCGCTCTTTTGGATGTAAGGATATCTATAAGGCCTGATGTTTGGAGGAACACTTCCTGGAATCAAATGAATAGCATGATCATGATCATGAATAGGTGAGAGTCCTTTGGGAGTTTCAAACACCTTGGAATGATTGTCCAAGACTTTTTGGAGATCTAGAGAAATAGATGATTTTGATGTTGGAACTTCTAGTGAGAATAATTGTGCAATTACGCCTCGTTGTTCTTTCTTCAAAAGATTTGTCATGACATTATATCTTATTATATTTCCTGGCTTCCCTGCGATACCCCGTAATTCGATTTCATTTCCTTCCGAAAAAAATTTCAAGAAAATTTCTTGAAAATTAAAAGCTACCCTCCCCAAAGATTGTAACCATTGTACTCCAAGTACAATATCAACACTTCCTATTAGGATGGAAAGCATTGGACTATTCAATACATATTCCCCCTTGGCTAGCTTGATATTATGGAATTTTCCAGAGAAATTTTTAGTTCCTCTATTTGCAACCATCACTTGACATTCTGGTGTTGGGAATAGGAAACAATTCAATTCCTTGGCTACCTTACAATGAATAAAATTATGGGTATTACCCGAATCAATCAACACTATTACCTTTTTCTTCTTGATATTTCCTTCTATCTTGAGAGTTTGAGGATGGTAATTCCTACCAATTCATTACATGATATGGTCGAACTCATTTCTTCTTCTTCTAGGGTTGGTTCCTGGTGTATATCCTCTTCTTTTGAAGTTTCTTGTTAATTTTCTTCCTCCTCTTCACCATCTATGTAAAATAATTTCTTCTCAGAACACTTATGACCTTTAGTGTATTTTCTATCACAACTATAACAAAGCCTTTTTGCTCTTTTTTCTTCCAGCTGTTGTGGTGTCAACCTTGTAGGTTGTGGAATTCTAGGAGTAGCAACACTTACATCTTTATAGATGTGAGTGGTAGGCTTCCTTGTCGCCATAATTTTACATTCAATTTTTCTTCCCAACCTAAATGCATTCTCCAATGAATCAGGTTCCCAAATGTGAACTTCATGTTGGATGTTATCCTTTAAAGTCCCTATGAAGACATCAATCTTATGTTCCTCTGGAATATCAGTTACCCTTATATTCAATTTCTGGAAGTCCTCAATGTGCTCCACCATTGAACCTTTTTGTTTGATATTTATCAATTGGCTAAAGAAGGTGTTGATATTTGTATCCTCATAATGTGCTATCATTTCCTTCGTAAAAATTTACCAATTGAAAAAAATTTTATGGGAGCAAAGCCATCGATACCATACAAATGTATTTTCTTCTAAATGTGAAGTTTCAATGTGTACCTTTTGTGTGTTTTGCACATTGTTGAGATCAAAATATTGCTCCATTTGTAGTATCCATGTTACGGGATCCTTGCCATCAAACTTTCTCATATCCATATTTGGAATATGGTGGTTCTTAAATCCAATATTAGAGTTTATGAAATCACGATTAACATTTATTATGTTCTCATCATGAGTTTCTTCTACTATCTTTTCGCCATTAGGAATCATTTCTTGTATTAACTTTCACAAACCTTCCTTCAAACCTTCCATTTTTCTTTCCATTCCATTCTTCAAATCATCCATTTTTTCTTCCATACCATTCTTCAAACCATCCATCGTAGCTTCCATGCGTTTCTTCAAAACATCCATTTCATTTTTTGTTGCTCTTTATGAGAGCGAGATTTGGTGCACTTGCTCTTGTAATTTTGATATGTCATGTTGCATTTCTTCATCTTCATGAGCCATAGTAGAGCCTTTTGAAGGCTTAATGGGTGTTGAATTCTTTTTATGAGGCATTTTAGAACCCAATATTGATATCTATTCTACAATATGCCCTTGGAATCAATTCAAATTGATTCTTCAAACAAGACTTATGCAATTCGAAAAAAAAAAAAAAAAAACACATTTTTCTTGCTTTTGAGGAGCTCGATTATATTGAAATTGAATTATCTTTGTGATTTCAGATCTTTAATATTTGAAATTAGTCCTTGTAGTAGCACTCTAAATCTTCTTACGAATGCCACAGGTCTGTCCTAATTTGGATTCTTCAAGGCAAAGTCATGCCCAATCTCCCACAATGACCTAATTATGGACTGGTTTAGTAGAGTGAAATTGTACGGCGTTCCATGTGTCACTATTTCCTCCTTCGAGTTTGAAATTGATATAAAGGAAACTACATTCAATGTACTTGTGGCCGCTTTTTACAAAATTCCAATCTGACAGTCAGAGAGAGAGTTATGATGATTTTCCCACGGTCACCTCTTTGAGATGAAATTCGTGAGCCTGAAAAACCCTAACTTCTGCAGATCATATCTCTGAAAATATTGTGAAAAAACATCTGAAATTTCTATAGACGGTTCCACAAGATTTTGCCTTTTTTCTATAAATATTTCAGCTTTTGAACCTTGGTAGAAAAACAGTTATAGCGCAAATTCCACGATGACCTATTTTAGGTGAAATTCAGGAGCCTAAAAAAAGCCTAACTTCCACAGATCATATCTCTGAAAATATTGTGAACCAAGATATAAAATGTTTACACGAAGTTCCTCAGGATTTTGGCTTTTCTCTATAAAAATTTAAACTTTTGAACCTTCATAGAAAAGGAGTTATAGTGAAAATTCCCCGATGACCTGTTTGGAACAACGAAACCCTAGAATCCAAAGCTTTGACACCAAATGTTATGAAACCAGCTCCAAAAATAGAAGAAAAGAGAGATCAACACCTTAGAAATAAGCCACTTCGAGGGGTAAACCTCCAATACATTACATAAATGAACAATTATTTGATTATACAAATGACAAAACCTCCTTTCTATATATAGGATTCCATGGGGCCACAATGTAATCCTAGCTGACCTAACAATAATAATGTAAAGGCATAATAATAACAATATGGGGGTTACAGGGGTACAACAATAACAATAAGGGGGTTACACTAACAACAATAAGGGACTATACTAGTAATATAGGGACCTAAAAAAATTCAACCCAATAAAAGCCCCCCTTGGGGTCATAACATTGTGTTCAGATTTTAGAAATAGATGAAATTTAATCGTCGAAAATCTCTTGATGACTTGAAGATGAGGTTGATTTCAAAAAATAGCTTTAAGGTGGTTGAAGGAAGAGTAATTTTGATAACCCCATATCATTAAAATAATCTTGGATATTGGTTTTGTTCACTTCATACCTTTAAAAAGGCTTTGAGGACTACATGTATGACATTTTATTTACCAAAGATGCAAGACTTATAACTCTAGGAAATGATAATGTAAATACACTATCATTTTCTCCCAAAACATAAATAACCTACAAAAATCAAGACTACTAGCTTAGTCTATATTGACACGATTTCACATCAATGTATGTCAACATCATCAACTGTAAATAGAACATGACCACCTAAAATACCACACTAATAATCCATAAAAGGGTGGACTTCCACACTTACTAATTGCTTTTAGGTCTTAAAATGTTAAACTTATTTCCTTCTATCCAAAAAAACAAACCCTTAATTAATAAAATGAAAATTTAAATCATACTTCAAAACAAAAGATTAATTTAATCCAAATAATATTTAAATAAAAAACCATTATCCCCCTACTTTTAATAGTAATAATAACTAATCTAAATTTCATACATCATCCCAATAACTATGTCAATCACAAATAATTACCGACAGGGAACAGGGAAATGAATAATATGGGTTTTGGTGTGGCCCACCATCCTAAGATTTGGTGCCCCCACATGAATATTTGTTACATGAAAAACCATGCTAATGTGGTGCACTAAATCCTTAAGTACTTGCTCCTAATTGCACAATTCTGTGAATACAAATATGTTTGTCTGAATTGAACTAATGCATTGATTGGTTGGAAATAGTATGGTTAACAATGTGCCAACAATTTGCAATTTTTTTTTTCTTAAGACCAACATGACTCCAGGTAAGATGTGTTTTCATTTTGACAATGTTTTTCTCAAGTTGTCATGAGCACGAATACAAATCCTATGATAGTGACATGGCACCCTTGTCTCATATTTTTAATTCCTCATTGTCCATTTACCATTGATATTTACAAATCCTATGATAGTGACATGGCACCCTTGTCTCATATTTTTAATTCCTCATTGTCCATTTACCATTGATATTTATTTTTCATTATTTGTTCCAAGGATATGTACACTGGTTCTAAGTATACTAAAAACCACACCTTAAAATAAAGAACTGTGTTACTCAGTACATATTTTGCATATCTATTGTAAATGCAACAATTGCTAGAGGTAGAAATAGACTTCAAAAGCTAAAGCATGTCATTTGTTTTTTAGAAATTGAACCTTTACAAAATATTGTACCAACCTCAATACAATTTCAAAGTGGTAAAAAATTCAATCATAAAACTACTAAAAAAATTCAATATAAATGCATATTTCCACATTGTAAATAAAAACCTCTAAACAATATTTAGGAATTTCAAAACCAAATTACTTATTTTAACTTTTAATAAATAAAAGTAATAATACAAAAAATAAAATATCTAATTAATATCAAGATTTCAAAATTATATTTCTCGTGAATAACGACCTAAATTTGTAGTGTGTAATTAGTCAATGCATTCAATGTATCTCGTATATATTTCTAACTCACATGCTTCTGATGACTATGGACCACTTGCAAATACTAAAGGCCAAAGTTTTCTTTTTCAAATTACTTTTAAATTTTGAAAACCCATTTTTGCTCATGAGATCATAAAGATTCTTCCATCTATGTTTGGTTATTGATCCCCCTTCTTTTATCTCGGATGTGTCTATCATTTGTGTTTCCATTTCTCTCACTAGATGAGACTTTTTTTATGATATTTACTTTACAATATTAAATATCATTGAATAACATGCCATTAGTGCAACCGCCAAAACCCTACCTATCTTAAGGAGAGGAGATCAAATACTTCTTCTATTGAATTAGAATTAAGGTATTAAGGTACTAAAGGGAAAATTTTGTTCAAATTACTTTTAAATCTTAAAATAGAGAGGGGGAAAATACAGGGCAAAATCTCTGGGTTAGTGGGGTAACTGTTGTAGGGACAAAGTTTTTGGGGCAATTGGCTATTGTAACAGGGCCGAAATTATGTGTCGGATAGGTAGAGCGAAGTGTAGGATCAGATTGGGTGACATGAATTGGAGGAAAAGGTGAGGTTTGATCATAGGTCTAGGTTTGTATTTCATTTAACAAGAAGAATTTCTCTATTGAAAAAGGTTGTTGAGTTTTTTCCCTTTGTGGGTTTTCACAAGGTAAATATTGTCTTCTTTTTTATGTTGTTATCTCTATTGTTCCACTATTCTTTATGGTTGAATTTCTGAAGTATAATTTCTTAATGATATATTGAAATTAGTTAAAAAAATATCTACATCAAAATTAATTATTAAAATTTAAGAAATATTGCACTAACCCTAATTACACTAAGAAAATCAACACATATGCCACTCGATTCTTCTTGACCTTAATGTACTTAATCTTGAAATAAAACTCACTGATCATGGCCAACCATCTAGGTTGCCTGAAATTTATTTTAGGTTGATAAAACAAATACATCTTTTATGTGGAATTATGGATTATGGATAAAAAATTCTTCCCTAGATGTAGTGCTCATCTAGAACAACAGGTTAAAGACTTTGAAACTAATTTTCTAATTGTAAATAGACACACAGAATAGATCAAAGAACTTACTTGGACTCCAAGCGCTTCCTATTCTCCTTCTGTCACTCTTGCTGTAGCTTCAAATTTGAGTTAGATCACCAAAATATTTCCTGCAAAGATGAACACTAAACAACAAAATATAGAAATAATGCAGATGTATATTCAAGTTATTCAGTTAAATCAATAAAACATGAACCATATGCATCAAATAAGAATTCATAATATGAAAGACAGAAGCTTATATAGATACATATGTGGGAAATAAGCAGCAATATTTGTTAATGGATAGAAGGGGAGGTTACAACCCAATGATTGATTTAGTGTCACCACCTCCAACAACATCCCAGCCTCATCACAATGCACATCTCTCCTGCAACATGTCACTCAAGTCAATTCCTCAATTGAAATTCCACCATCATTTCTCTACTCAAATTCTTCCTCTTCAAACACTAAGATATGTGCTCAATTAATAGAGGAGCTGAAGGTAGTTTTACAATCAATAAATTTCTAATAATAGGAAATACATGTTCCCAATGTTAGAGGTATCAATTGCACACATGGATTCAAATTTTGACACATGTGAACTCTTCTAGAAGGCACTAGCCAAGTGGAGATTTCAGAATAATGAGAATTTCGCTCCCAGTGTGACCAATGCACCCTTGAATGTCGGGAAGTGCTTTGCAGAGCACCCTTAAGTGGGGTTACTTGCATATGCAATGCACTTAGTCCCTTTAGAGACAACGTTGGTGAGCTCTCATATGATATATTATAAACTTGAAATCTTGGAAACCTTTGCAAATGAAAGTCATGGATGATTTGTCTTGTTCTTTGTCTTAGGGCATGTAGAAACTGCAATGATAGGGAATTATAGACCCTATTCATTGGTTTTGGAGATGATGTCAAGTTAACAAGGTCATTGGGAATGGTGCCCAAATTTACAATAACAACATCATCCCTCCATTATTAGTCATTAAAGTGAATTTTCTGCCAAGGAGGTATTTCCTCCACATTTTTAATGCATGGAAAATGGAAACCAACCATAATTTGTGAGTTGCATATTTCTATTCATGCTCATTTAACTTATGGGATTCATAAAAAACTACATGTCATTATTGCATTAAGACTCCACCAATTCCCTCTATTACACGCCATTTTGTCACATCTGGTCAATATGTCTGCAAATCGAATCAATCAACATCCTTGAACATTTTGACATCATCCATTCACAAAGCCCTAAGCATCACTACTCCAAAAAGTTTGCTTTTATGGGACAAATTGCTCAAAAACATGGTTTTTATCCCTAGCACTCTTGCACTCTTGGCCACTTGAGTTCAGCACATGTTTCATTCTTTTTCACCAACGTTGGTCACCACATGTTATTCCCTTCTGTAGGTGCAATGATTCTATAAATTTAGGAAAATAAAAAATATCTCTCAATCTTCCTCTTCCAGAAGCTTCCAAGGGAGTTTTAACCATTTACATTGGGTAGAGATCCGAAATTCCTACCTATAAGGATCCATCTCTTATCATTTGAGCTCATCCTCCAATCATATGTGGATCTCAATCCCATAATGGAAAATCCTAAACAACCACACTTATCCTATAAAATTATTTCCTTCCATAGCATCAAGGTTGCCTTTTGGAGATTGAAAATTCCTTGATGTTGTTGCTTTGATCCTAAAGGAGTCATCATATTCATGCATTAGGGTTGATGGTGAAGTTTTTCTTTGTGACAAGTAAGGACAAGTGAACTTGGTAAGACATCTATAAATCAACTTCTATTTATGGTTGCAAACTCTCTCCTATATTTCTCAATACAAAAATTATATTGTTTTTCCTATATTTGTCGTGTAATGTTTGCACTCATGTATTTCAATGCCATGTTGATTCATTAAATAGAGATTTCAGATTATGCTATATGGATGTTGTGGATCCTTTTCTTGTTTTAGTTGTGTGTGTAGCTTCTAATTATAACACTTGGAGATAGAATTGGAGCTTACAAGCGAGGAGGAAAGGAAGGATTGCTATATATTCCAGGTAGGCTTCTTTGAATACTTTAATTTCTCTAAGGAAAACTTCATGTTTTTTTCTTTCTGTTTTTCTAGACCATGCCACTAGGTTTAGGGAATTCAAATTTGTCCCCATTCGTGAAAATCCTGTATAACACCCTCTTTGCAGGAATTTGTGCAAACTAAAAAATCTTTGTCTCGGTATGCTACTTTTAGCACTAGTGCATTCATGAGAACTTACTTCAACTAACTACTTTGAATTACATGAAATTGATGAAGTTGATGTTTAAATGAGACTGTTTGCAAAAACATTAGCTGGAGAAGTAAAGAAATGGTTTAAAGGTTTACCTACTGGTTGTATCACTGATTTAGAAGCTTCCCATAGATTGTTTATCAATAGACGGGGAATAAATAAGAATCCTTTACAAATATTGTCTGAATATGAAAACATAAGAAGAGCACCTACGGAAATTGTTCAAGACTATTGTACTAGGTTCAATAGTATTTATAATGCAATTCCTGCCAACTTCAAAACTCCACTTGACTTGGCCCTAATAAATTTCCCTGATGGTTTTGATACTAATATGTCATACCGATTGAGAGAAAGTAACCCTACCACATTAGAGCTAATGCAAAGTGATGCAGTTAGTGTAGAAGAAAACTTGTTAGCTAGAAGATCTAGAATGAGAAATGAAAGAAGAGTAACTATTAAAGATGAACCATCCACATCAGATAATAAAATAGATAGTTTAGCTAAAAGCATGGAGAGAATAATGGATAGATTAGAAAATAGGGAAAGAAAACCACAATGGGATAATCAACAAGGACCTCACATTAGAAATCCTAACTTAGGAAGAATCCCAATACTAGAAAATCTAGAGAATCAACACTTTATCAACAAATAAGACCACCTTTCCAAGAGAACTATGCTGAAATTTCTCACCAAAATGATGAAGACTAGGACACCCAGATTAACTTAATGGGAATTAATGATGAAAATACTATTTTTTTTACACAAGAAGAACAAGAATTATACATGCTGCAACAATTACAGTTAGAATCTGGAGAGTCTTTTGATTATAAGCATGGTTATGAATCTACAATATATGAATTCCACAAACAATATAGCCTTAGGAGTAAGAAAAACACATAAGCCCCTACTAAGAAAACTGTCCAAACTCAGACCAAGAAGACAGTAGAAGCTCCTGTGAGAAAATTTTTACAAATTCTCCCTAGGGAAAACCATAAACCTTCAAGCCCTAAGATTGTAGACATAACAGATACTGCTACTCAAACTACAACTGCTGCTAAAAACACCACTGCCACTCAAACAGTTCTTGATAAGAAATTTGAAAGTAAAATAGTGGAAATAGAAACTGAAATACCAAATGTAGATAAAAAATGCAAAGGTACAAGCTACAATTGGTAAAGAAGAAATCATTCAGTTAGGAAAAGCTCAAGTACCATTTAACATTCAAGTTGAGTTAGCTAAACTGAAAATACCAGTTCCTTTAACATAAATATTAAATAATGATTCCTACAAAGCCCAAATCACCGAAACACTCAATATAGGTGAAGGAGAATATTTTGTTAATCTAAATGATGATCAGCTAGCATTATTGTCTGGCCCTGAACTTAATGGTAAACATAAACAAGGAGGTGTCCCACCATTTTACATTAGTTTGAACATTCATGAGAAAATTTTACAAAATGCAATGTTAGATTCTGGAGCATCCCACAATTTAATGCCAAAAGTTGTCATGGAAAAAATGAATTTAGACATTACTATACCACACAAAGATCCGTTTTCCTTTGATTCTAGCTAGTTTAAATGTATTGTTTTAATAAAAGATTTGTGTGTCACCCTAGTCCAATACCTAGCTAAGAGTATTATCATGGATATTGTAGTTGTTGATATCCCTCCAAAGTATGGAACGTTGTTATCTCGCTCATGGGGAGAAAAACTGCAACGATCACTACAATTAGACATGTCTTATGCCATAATTTCAGTATTTGGTCAGCCCAAAAATCTTTACAGAGAGACTTTAATGAAATTCATGGTCAGTAGTACAGAAAAACCCCAAAATTACCCTATTTATTCTCTGCATTCTGATATGGATTCTTTCATTTTATACAATTCAGACACTGGAATTGATAAAAACATAGCAGTAGAATAGAAACATAAATAAGTTGATAGTGACAAAATATTTCACGAATCAATGTGGCACTTAGATTTCAATGGTTTTGTGAACAGATTAGGAGCAGGTGCAGGAGTTTGGATTCATAGCATGGAAAATAATTATTCTGAAGGTCATGCCTTTAGGTTAAACTTTAAATGTACCAATAACATGGCAGAGTATGAAGCTTTAAACTTAGGACTACAAATTGTAAGAAACTTAGGAGCCAAGAGAGATCCTATCATGGGTGTTGGAAATATGATGCAGAAGTGTTGTCCTTGATGGCAACCCACTGAATGAAGATGAAGACATGCGACTGTTGACATGTGTTGTCCTTGATGGCAATCCACCTGATGAAGTTATTCTTGACTTGATGGACTTGGTAAATGATGTAAATCTGATGTGATATGATGCTTGTTGATATTATGATGTTGAGTGTTGTCCCTGAAAGGCAACCCACTTGATAAAGATGATGACAACTTACTTGATGAAGTTGTGCTTGCTAGAATATGTTCTTGATGAAGAAAATATGATGTATCTACAGTGTGCACAGAAGGCAATGAAGAAAGGAATTCAGAATGTGCTCAAAGTATGATGAAAAGAGTATGTCTCTATGAATATGCGGATCTGTCTAAGGGAAGTCGCGTATGCATGCGGAAAAGAACGTTCCAAGTCGCGTATGGGAAAAAGCGCTCAAAAAGTGCAAAACCAGGGGTAACCACCATGGTATTGACCCATTGTATTGGGTAATGATCCGCCTAATTGACCCCGTCCAGGTAGTTTTTGGCTCATGGTATTGTTTTGGCCCATGGTATTGAAAAAGGGGCTCATGGTATTGAAAAGGATAAACCTATATAAGGAGAAGAAATTCATTGTGCAAATCATGAGTGTGGGTGCAAGATGTCTGAGCTTGAATGAATACTTCTCTCAGAAGTATATCTGAATGGAAAGGGTTACACTTGAATGATAAATCTGAATGTATGATGCACCAATGATGAAGAAGGGGATCTAGATCTGAATTGCACTTGCATCTACTAGATCTGCTGATGGAAGACTTAGATCTGAATTGAGGTGAACATCTGTCTGAAGTGAAAGGGTAAATCTGAACTGAACATCTGATCTGAGGAAGTATGCTGCTCTATAATGATTGAAGATCTATACGCTACTTCGCCGCAGAGGAAGCATGTATATACGCGGCTTCGATGAAGTGGAAGCGCGTATGCGCAATAAAATACATACAGAGGTATACGCTTGTTAGTGTGGACGGAAGCGCGTATATACGCGACATCAGTGAAGTAAAAGCGCATATGCAAACTAGGGTTCGCTGAAGTCTGTGGTAAGAAATGTCTGATCTAATCTGCTGTGTTGCTGCTATCTATATTTTACTCTTCTGAGTTTCCTGTATCAGTTTGGTTGTATGGTTGAGCTTGAAAGGATGAAAAGGGTCTAGTCTGAAAATATGGTGAAACGTGGCCTGCAAGTTGTGTTCTATTGAAGTTATTGGATCCAGTGTGAAAATTGATGAAACGTGGTCCAAGGTGGTGCTGAAGGTTGTAGCCTTTAGTCAGGGGGTTGTAGCTCCCTTCCAGGTGAGGCTGGTAAACGAGATCGGGGGTCGTAGCTCCCTTCCAGGAGAGGCTGGTAAACGAGTCAGGGGGTTGGAGCTCCCTTCCAGGAGAGGCTGGTAAACGAGCGCAGGTGGGTGCCTGCGTGCTGGTCAAGTCTGCGCCAGCATATATGTTGTAAGATGTTTTCTCTATAATAAAATATTGAAGGCTGAGCAACTGCAGCGGTGGTTTTCTCCCGATTTGGGTTTCCACCTAAAAATCCTGGTGTTCATGTGCGATGCTTTGTGTGATGGTTTATTCTGTTCTTACTGCACATGTTTACTGTTTATTGAACATCTGATGAATGAATGATGGAATAATATAAGTGAAGATTTAATGACAGATCTAGATCTCTGTGTATACGCTATTTTCATAAAGGGGATCCGCGTATATACGCTAGTTTACTGAAGGAAAGTAGCGTATGGGTTTTAAGGAATGAAAAAGTAAAAAGATTTGATTATGCAGTAAATACTGATTCACCCCCCCCTCTCAGTATTTTTCCCAACAATTGGTATTAGAGCAGTGTCCTTGTGCAGAAGCTTGATCGCTTAAAGGAGATGCGTCGCAATGGGAAGTCAAGAAGGAGTAATGTCTATAAAGCCACCTCTATTCAATGGAAGCAATCTGATATTCTGGAAGGTACGTACAAAAGCATATCTGCAAAGTCTTGGTGCAGATGTATGGGCAATCGTGGAAGAAGGTTATCAATACCCGGCAAGTATTCCTATTGATGCAGCAGAAAGGAAGAAGTATGAAACCAATGCCAAAGCAGTAAATGTCTTGCTAGGAAGCATGTCTGAATCAGAATTTGCTAAAGTGATGCAGCTACATTCAGCAAAAGAAATATGGGACAAAATCATTCTGAGCTATGAAGGAGACACAAAGGTAAAAAGTGCAAAACTTCAAACTCTTAGAATTGAATATGAAAATTTGAAGATGCATAGTGATGAGAGTGTTGCCAGTTTCTTTCTTCTTCTAGATGATATTGTAAATCGAATGAGAAATTTGGGTGAAACCATAACTGATACTACTCTGGTGGAAAAGGTCTTAAGATCCTTGACTTCTAAATTTGACTCTAAAGTTTCGGCTATTGAAGAAAGGCAAGATCTGCAAACTCTTTCTATTGTTCAATTGCATGGTATTCTGACTGTTTTTGAAATGAGACAAGGAGGTCCTTCTCAAATAAGAGAAGCTGCCTTTAAGGCCTCTGCAAAAGGAAAGGAAAAGGAATTTGTCAAAGAATCCAACTATGTATCCGATGAAGAAGAAGCAAATTTCGTGAGAAAGCTCCAACTAGGTACTGGAAGATTCAAAGGTAAGCTTCCCTTCAAATGTTTTGAGTGTGGAAAAGTTGGTCATTATGCTGCAAAATGTCCTTATAAAGGAAAAGAAGTAATAAGAAGGAATAAGAACCGATCTAGCTCTAAGAAAAGTTGCTATACTAATGAAGATAGTGATGGGTCATCTAATAGTGAGGAAGAATGTGAAGAAGATCTTATACTTCTCATGGCATTTGAACAAAAAGAAGAAAAGGATACTTTTATGGATGCTCTAGAGGAAAACGATTTTCTTGAAGAAAATAATCAACTCAAACTACGCTTAGAAGATTACAAAATTCTCTTAGAAGAACAAAAGATAATCAGAGAGACCATTGAAAAGTAGCTTGAAGAAGCAAAGAAACATATTGAAAAACTAGAATGTGAATTGGTAAGTCAAAGAAAAGAAGTTGAGAAAGCAAAAACCTTGAATCTTAGATTTGCTAAAGGGTCTGAAACCTTAGATGAGATCATCAAGGTACAACGTTCTCCTCTTATAAAGACAGGTCTTGGATATACCGGAGAGTCCTCTCAAACTTCAGCATCAAACTATCTAAAAGCAGTTACAGGTGGTTTACATCATTCAGCCACTCAGCAAGGGAATAAAGGATCTCTACAGGGAAAGCAGGACCATCTCAATTCAAGGAACACTAACAGGGATAGCTTTCAAAGACACTTCAACCAACAGGTAAATTCAAATAGAAGATTCCATGATCGCAGAAATTTCTACTTCAATGGGCAATGTTTCACTTGTCGCAATTTTGGTCATAAATCTATTCAATGTGTTGCATATAAAACCATCATGACAAGAGAAGCAAGAAAGAAAAGGTTGGATACTGAACCAAAGAAGAATACCTATAACAATTTTTCTCCTCTTCAAAGTGAAGTTGAATGTACTTATTGTAATAACTTTGGCCATGAAGAATCTGAATGCAGGAACAAGATCCAGCCAAAAGAACATGTTCCCTCGAGCTCTAAAGTGTGGAAAAAGAAAGAACCGCCAGTTGAAAATTGTGGGGTAGCATTATTTGCAGAAGGTGAAGAAAATCAATGGTACATCGATAGTGGGTGCTCAAGACACATGACAGGTGACAAAAGCAAACTTCATACTTATAATGCTCTAGAAAAGGAAAAGAAAGTTACATTTGGAAATGATACTCCTGCTGTAATTAAAGGAAAAGGGTCAATATTTCTAAAAGAAAAGGTGAAGGCTAAAGATGTCATGTATGTGGATGGATTAAGGCATAACCTGTTAAGTGTTAGTCAAATGTGTGATCAAGGAGCAAAAGTGGTCTTCAGTTCCAAAGAATGTGTGGTTCGTGATCTTGATACAGGTAAAATCATTATAAAAGGAAAAAGAAATCCAAGCAACCTGTATGTACTAAACGGCATAGATCAATGTTACTTAAGCAAGTCTTCAAAAAATTGGCTATGGCATAGAAGGCTGGGGCATCTGAGTTTCTCTCAAATCAACAAAGCAAGCAGACTTCAAGCTGTTCGTGATCTTCCCAAGGTCAATCTTTCGGAAAGTACCATATGCAAATCTTGTCAATTTGGTAAGCAGACCAGAGTACGATTTAATGCCAAAGAAGGATCATCAAGTAAGCCTCTTGAACTCATTCATACTGATATCTGTGGACCTATGAGAAAAAATTCATTACGTGGGGAAGAATACTATATCTTATTTATTGATGACTACTCTAGAATGTGTTGGATCGGGTTCATTAAACACAAAGATCAAGCACTTGAAAAATTCCAGAGCTTCAAAGCATTGGCAGAAAATGAATTAGATCTAAAAATCAAGTGTCTTATATCTGATCGAGGAGGAGAATATTCATCAAATGAATTCTTTGAATTCTGTGAACAACATGGCATTAAAAGACAGTTCTCTGTAGCAGGCACTCCACAACAAAATGGTGTAGCAGAAAGGATGAATAGAACAATTGTTCAAATGGCTAGAGCTATGCTTGCTGATTCTGATGTTCCTGACATGTTCTGGAGTGAAGCAGCACATACAGCAGTTAACATTCTCAAAAAGGCTCATGTTCGGGTAAATAGTGACAAAACTCCATATGAACTCTGGTATGGCAATTCTCCCACTGTGAAGCATTTTAAGGTTTTTGGAAGTAAATGCTTTATCAAAAATAATGATGAAAAGCTTGGCAAGTTTGAACCTAGATCAGATGAAGGGATATTTCTTGGTTACTCATCATCAAGCAAAGCTTTCACATGTTACAATAAAAGGCTTTGAAAGGTTGTTGAATGTATTGATGTTGTTATTGATGAGTCTCCTGCAGCTCCTAAAGAAGAAAAACAAACAACAAAAGAAGATGATAGCGACATATGGCCTTCTACATCAGATAGCAATGATATAGACAGTGGATCCAATGAAGAACCTGAAGATGATCTATCTGAAAAAGCTCCATCCAGATATGTTCAAAAGAATCATCCTGAATCTCTAATTTTGGGTGACAAGGAATCTGGGGTACGAACAAGGAGAACTCTTGTGGGATCTTCTAATCATTTGGCACTCATATCCACAATTGAACCACCCAATGTCAATCAAGCAAGCAAAGATGAATGTTGGAGGCAAGCCATGAATGAAGAACTTGATCAAATTGAAAAGAATGACACTTGGGAACTGGTACCAAGACCACATGATAAAAATGTCATTGGAACTAAATGGATTTTCAAGAACAAGCTAAATGAGAATGGGGATGTTGTAAGAAACAAAGCTAGATTGGTTTGCAAAGGGTATACTCAACAAGAAGGTATAGACTTTGAAGAAACCTTTGCTCCTGTAGCTAGACTTGAAGCCATAAGAATGTTTCTTGCTTTTTAAAGTTATCAACAAATCAAAGTTTATCAAATGGATGTTAAATCTGCTTTTCTTAATGGTGATCTAGAAGAAGAAGTATATATAGAACAACCGGAAGGATTCATTTTAGGAAATGATGCAAATCTTGTTTGTAGACTTAAAAAGGCTCTATATGGTCTCAAACAAGCTCCAAGGGCTTGGTACTATCGTCTTGACAAATATCTTCATCAACAAGGATTTTCAAAGTGGTCTGCTGATAGCAACTTATACACAAAAGTTGAAAATGATAAACTATTGATTGTGGTTGTATATGTTGATGATATCATTTTTGGGAGTAACGAAGAATCTATGAGTCAGAAATTTGCTTCTGTCATGCAGCAATAATTTGAAATGTCTTTACTTGGGGAACTAACATTCTTTCTTGGCTTGCAAGTGCATCAATCTACAGATGGTATATTCCTATCACAAGCAAAATATCTTAAGCAAATTCTAAAGAAGTATGGCATGGAAGATTGCAAACCTGTAAGTACTCCAATGATAACCGGATGCAATCTCATTTCTCATGATGATTCTCCCACGGTGAATCAACCAGATTACAGATCAATGATAGGAAGTCTACTTTATCTCACTGGGACTAGACCAGACATTATGCATGCAGTTGGGATTGTTGGACGATTCAAGCTAATCCAAAAGAGTCTCACCTTCAGGCTGTGAAAAGAATTTTCAAATATCTACAAGGAACTCAAGACTTTGGTCTATGGTATCCAAAGAATGCTGATCTTACTCTTCATGCTTACACTGATGCAGATTGGGCTGGAAGTGTTGATGATTGGAAAAGCACTAGTGGTGGTGCATTCTATATGGGACCCCGGTTAGTATCTTGGTTCAGCAAGAAGCAAAATTCTATTGCCTTATCTACAGTAGAAGCAGAATATGTGGCTGCCGCATCTTGTTGCACTCAACTCCTTTGGATGATGCAAACCTTACAAGATTTTCAAATCAAGTGTACACCTCCTGTCCCCATTATGTGCGACAATACAAGTGCCATCAGTATTTCAAAGAATCTTGTTATGCAAAGTGCCAATGATTAGCACCTTTGTTATGCATTCAAGACCGCTACACATTCCATCAAGTATCACTTTGAACAAGTGCTTGAACAAAAGGTGAAGTTGGTATGTTCCCTCCAAGAACAAGGAAGTCGATATTTTTACTTAACCTCTCAACAGTAGTGCTTGATTTCCTAAGATGGTCGTATATTCTTCAGCTACCAAAAGAACAATATGCATAAATTTAAAGAGATGGCTTGGGATACTACTTGAACACACAAACGCTTAGTTCCCCGCAGAAAACCGCGTATGTCCTATCGTCTATTTGGTTGAGTCGCCTCTCTCAAAGACAACTGGCAAGGTTGTCGTTTTGGTATCTCTGATATTGTTTGGTATCTCTGGTGGTGTTCCAGTTCTCATAATTCTTTTTCTAATGATTTAATGAAGATGCCTTGATGATTTGTTGATGAAAGTGTTCAGGATGCACAAACTAAGGGGGAGCCTTAGTCTTACGAAAAGAATGCTTGGATGCACAGATTCAGGGGGAGCATTAGCATTGCTGAGTATAATGCATTGTTGGCATTATGATGGTTCTGAAATATGTTCTCATTCTTGAGGATTTTCTGGTGTTGGTCTTAATGTCATATATGTAATTTGATGAAAAGGTCATGTTGAGACCCATGATGTGAATCTTGTAATATTCAGTCATGTAAGGACTTGTCAAATGTTGTAAACCCACTTGGTTGGGTAGCTAAGTCAAATGTGTAAACCCACTTGGTTGGGTAGTTGAGTCTCATATGTAAATCCACTTGGATGGATAATTGATGTAAGTATGAGTCTTTGGTGATAGAGTCATGTGCTTCATTGAAAAATATGTTTGAAAATTCAGCATGAACTCAGGGGGAGCTTGGTCACTTCAGTATACATCAGATCTGCAGAACGCTTCTTCCACATGAGGAGAAAAGGGGGAGAGTATGTTGGTTTTGATCCGCCCTTTGCCCTTGATGTCAAAGGGGGAGAGTGACATGGTGTTTGAATGAAGAATGGTGTCAAAAATGGAGAAAGTAACATGGTGTCCTTGTGACATGGTGTTTGAATACAGATAATGGTGTCAAAGAATTGGGAGAGTGACATGGTGTCAATGTACTTATCTGTTGTGGTAACCAAACACCATCGTGGTTGCCATCAAGTCCAAAGGGGGAGATTGTTGGAAATATGATGCAGAGTGTTGTCCTCGATGGCAACCCACTGAATGAAGATGAAGACATGTGACTGTTGACATGTGTTGTCCTTGATGGCAATCCACCTGATGAAGTTATTCTTGACTTGATGGACTTGGTAAATGATGTAAATCTGATGTGATATGATGCTAAGAGTTTTCCTTGAAAGGCAACCCACTTGATGAAGATGATGACAACTTACTTGATGAAGTTGTGCTTGCTAGAATATGTTCTTGATGAGCTAAATATGATGTATCTACAGTGTGTACAGAAGGCAGTGAAGAAAAGAAGTCAGCATGTGCTAAATCTTGATGAAAAGAGTATGTCTCTAGGTATACGTGGATCTGTCTAGGGGAAGTCGCGTATGCACGCGGAAAAGAACGTGCCAAGTAGCGTATGGGCTAAAGCGCTCTAAAAGTGCAAAACCAGGGTTAACCACCATGGTATTGACCCATTGTATGTTAAGTCCCTATATTAATAGTGTAGCCCCTTATTATGTTAGTGTAGCCCCCCTTATTATTATCATTGTACCCTTGTAACCCCCATTTTATTATTATTGTGCCCTTAAATTATTATTGTTAGGTCGGCTAGGATTACATTGTGGCCCACTGGGATTACATTATGGCCCCATGGACTCCTATATATAGAAAGGAGGTTTTGTAAATTGTATCATCCAAGAATTGTTCATTTATGTAATGTATTGGAGGTTGCCCCCTCGAAGTGGCTTATTTCTAAGGCGTTGATATCTCTTTTCTTCTATTTTTGAAGCTGGTTACACAACATTTGGTATCAGAGGCTTGGGATTCTAGGGTTTCGCTGCTCCAAACAGGTCATCGTGGTATTTTCGCTATAACTTTTTTTCTACGAAGTTTCAGAAGCTGAAATTTTTAGGGTGCAAAGCCGAAATCCTGAGGAAGCTTGTCTAAAAATTTCAGAGCTTGGTTCGCAATATTTTCGGAGATATCATCTGTGGAAGTTAGGTATTTTTTCAAGCTCCTAAATAGGTCATCGTGGCATTTTCGCTATAAAACATTTTCTACGAAGGTTCAGAATCTGAAATTCATATGGTGCGAAGCTGAAATCCTGAGGAAATTTTTCAAAAAATTTCAGAGCTTGGTTCGCAATATTTGTGGAGATATGATCTGTGGAAGGTAGTGCTTTTTCAGGCTCCTGAATTGCATCTCAAAGAGGTGATCGTGGGAAACGTTCAATAACTCTCTCTCTGACTAGTGGATTTGAGTGCCGTAAAAAGTGGTCACAAGTACACGGACTGTAGTTTCTTGGCTATCAATTTTAGAGACAAAGGACGAAACAGTGACACGTGGCAAGTCCTACAAGTTTGCTCTACTGAACCAGTCCAAAATTAGGTCATTGTGGGAGATTGGACACAACTTTGTCTTGGGGAATCCAAATTAGATCAGACCTGTGGCATTTGAAAGAAGCTTCAGAGGGATACTACAGGGCTGAATTTAAGATATTTAAGATTTTCAATTACAGAGATAATTCAATTTCAATATCGAGCTCCTCAAAGTAAGTAAAAGGTATCAATATTGGATTCTAAAATGGCGCCTAAAAATAATTCAACACCCATTATGCCCTCAGAAATCTATACTATGACGCATGAAGAGGAAGAATTGCAGTATGAGATATCAAAATTACGGTACCAAGTGCAACAAGTTTCGATCTTACGAAGAGCAATTGAAGATGAAATAGATGGTTTAAAAGCAGAAATGGAGGCTAAGTTGGATAGTTTTAAGGATCAAATAATAGCAAATATGGATGATAAATTAGTGGAATATCACATCGAGCATCAACCAAAAGTTCTCCAACTCTCAAAGGATAACCCAACTTTGGTGCAGAATCTAATGAAACAACAGGAAGATCAACATGACATAGAAAGAAGTTATGAAGTAGTCATAGAAACAAGAACTCGAAAAGTACGATCAATTTTAGAGTATCTCAGCAAGTGGAAGAAATTTCCTGTAGAAGATTTCACATGGGAGGATGAGAATTTTATACAGAAGCATCAAGAAATAATCAAGCGTTGAGGACAACACTTGTTTGAAGGAGAGGGGCATGTTAAGTCCCTATATTAATAGTGTAGCCCCTTAGTATGTTAGTGTAGCCCCCCTTATTGTTATTATTGTACCCTTGTAACCCCCATTTTGTTATTATTGTGCCCTTAAATTATTATTGTTAGGTCGGCTAGGATTACATTGTTGCCCACTAGGATTACATTATGGCCCCATGGACTCCTATATATAGAAAGGAGGTTTTGTAAATTGTATCATCCAAGAATTGTGCATTTATGTAATGTATTGGAGGTTGCCCCCTCGAAGTGGCTTATTTCTAAGGCGTTTATATCTCTTTTCTTCTATTTTTGAAGCTGGTTACACAACATTGTATTGGGTAATGATCCGCCTAATTGACCCCGTCCAGGAATACCATCGGAAGTAATGTAGTTTTGGGCTCATGGTATTGAAAGGGGCTCATGGTATTGAAAAAGGATAAACCTATATAAAGAGATGAAATTCATTGTGCAAAGCATGAGTGGTGGTGCAAGATGTCTGAGCTTGAATGAATACTTCTTTCTGAAGTATATCTGAATGGAAAGGGTTACACTTGAATGATAAATCTGAATGTATGATGCACCAATGATGAAGAAGGGGATCTAGATCTGAATTGCACTTGTATCTACTAGATCTGATGATGGAAGACTTAGATCTGAATTGAGGCGAACATTTGCCTGAAGTGAAAGGGTAAATTTGAACTGAACATCTGATCTGGAGAAGTATGCTGCTCTATAATGATTGAAGATCTATACGCTACTTCTCCGCAGAGGAAGCGCGTATATACGCGGCTTCGATGAAGTAGAAGCGCGTATGCGCAATAAAATACATACAGAGGTATACGCTTGTTAGTGTGGACGGAAGCGCGTATATACGCGACATCAGTGAAGTAAAAGCGCGTATGCAAACTAGGGTTTGCTGAAGTCTGTGGTAAGAAATGTCTGATCTAATCTGCTGTGTTGCTGTTATCTGTATTCTACTGTTCTGAGTTTCCTGTATCAGTAGCTTGTATGGTTGTATGGTTTATTCTGTTCTTACTGCACATGTTTACTGCTTATTGAATATCGGATGAATAAATGATGGAATGGTTTAAGTGAAGATTTAATGACATATCTAGATCTCTGTGTATACGCGATTTGCATAAAGGGGATCCGCGTATATACGCTAGTTTACTGAGGGAAAGTAGCGTATGGGTTTTAAGGAATGAAAAAGTAAAAAGATTTGATTATGCAGTAAATACTAATTCACCCCCCCCCCCCCCCCCCTCTCAGTATTTTTCCCAACAATGGGAGACTCAGAATTAATCATAAAAAAAATCAAAGGAGAATATATTGTGAACAATCCTAGACTAAGCCAATATAGAGAAATCGTTCTTGATTTGATAAAATGTCTTCTTGAAACTGACTTTGTTATTATTTCAAGGAAACGACATATGCAGGCACACAATTTGGCTACTTTTACCAGTACTTGCAGATTTCATTTTTAGCCTAATCACCAATATATTGCAGAGGTTATACATAGGCCCACTATTCCATAAAACTTGAAATATTGGCAGATATTTCCACAAGATTCTCAAATCTATAACTTTATGAATGTTGAGGGAGAATTTTAGAACTGTAACATAGATACTAATTGTACAGTAGATTATACTATAAATAGTGAGATTGATATTAGTGATGTGGATAAAGTAGGACCCACTAAATTCACTAGAGAATAAATAGATAAGTTAGAAATTGTAGAAATAGAAGAAATAGACAATGATGAATCAGAGATCTTCAACCTTAAAAATAACTTTTTTCCTAAGGGATTAGCCCCATTAGAAGATATTTTTGATTCAAATGATGTAGTTAGAAAACCAAAAATGGATCCTTTAGGATCAAACATAGAAGAATGTAACATAGGAACTGAAGAAAAACCCAAGTTTTTAAAACTATCTAAAGCATTACCCCCAGCTGGAAAGTTGAAATACATAAGTCTATTTATAGAATTTCAAGATTTCTTTGCCTGGAGTTATGAAGACCTTAAATCTTATGACACCATAATCATTCAACATAAAATACCTACCCAAGAAGATCAGAAACTATTTAAATATAAGCTTATGAGAATAAATCTAGTTCTTATGCCAATGGTTGAAAAAGAAGTAAAAAGGATGTATGTGGCATAAATCATAGCACCTATTAGATATTCTGATTGGGTCCCAAACTTAGTTCCCACTAGGAAGAAAACAAGGGAAATCAGAATTTGTGTTGATTTCCAGAACTTAAACAAAGTGTCACTAAAAGATAATTATCCTCTCTAAAAAATGGACCATATTTCATTGCTTGATGGCTTTTTTGGATACAATTAGATCTTATTTCAAACGGGAGATCAAGCAAAGACAACATTTACCACTCCATGGGGAACTTTCATGTATTTGAAAATGACCTTTGGATTGATGAATATAGGAGCTACCTTCCAAAGAGCTATGGCTATAGCTTTTTCCAAAGAGATTCATGAATTTTTAGTCATTTATCTAGATGATATAACAGTACTCTCCAAAACAGACAATGAACATCTAGATCATTTGAGAAGAGTTTTTATTAAATGCAGAAAATTTGGTATTTCACTGAATCCCAAAAAGACACTCTTTGGACTAGAAGAAGGTAAACTCTTAGGACACATAATTTCAAAGGAGGGAATTAGAATAGATCTAGATAGAATAGATGCAATTTTGAATACAAGTTAACCTCGAAACATCAAAGAATTGCAAGCATTTTTAGGTAGAATTAACTTCCTAAGAAGATTCATTTCTAATTGAGCAGAACTAATCATAGAATTAAATAACATGTTAAAGAAATATTCAGCACTTAAATGGAAAGTAGAGACTAAACAATATTTTGAGGCAATCAAAGAAGCTCTGACTAAGACACCTGTCCAAATAAGTCCTAATTTCCAAAAATATTTTATAATTTTTTCTTTTGCTTCTGAACATACCATTGCAGCAGTCTTGTTGCAAAATAATGATCAGGGTTATGTGTTGGGGTTCCTATGTTTTGGCCAGATTGGCAGGACCAAAAGATAAGACAACATCAAACCACTTTGGGATCCTAGGATCTAGCCCTCCCGGATCCAGAGAGGGATCTCTCTATAAATGTGAAGAATGATATATCTTTAAGGCTCGAATTGAGGTATTAGGCTAGCTATGAACCACAAGGGTTGTTTGTTTTTTTGGTTTGGTTGGAAAAATGTGTTTCATGTGGTATAGATAGAGCATGGGAATCTACAAGCCATTAGGCAATGAAGTCATGTGAAAGTCCAAATAGTTCTGACTGAGAAGGAAGGGAAACCAAAGGGAAAATATAACTTGGTCAAGGATCTGTTGAATAATATGGGTGAAATGGGATGGACATGAAGGACTAAGAGTGAAACACTAACTAAACCCTTTCTCAATGACTTAAAGGATACGAGGAATGCCCTATTTCCTCTAGTAAGCTCACTGCTTTGGACTTAGTCAATATAAACACTCAAAGGAAATAGAAATGCATAGTAAACCCTCTTTAATTAATTATAGGATTCGGGGAATGCCCTATTTCCTCCTATAATTTATTACTGAAGGCTCAATCAACATGGACATACAATTGCATTCAAAGAAGAGGGAATGCCTTAGACAACTAGGACTGCAATTATAGGGACCTTTAACACAACAGTCACAATAATAAACAGAGGGTATGATTGAAACAAGTTCCTTTGTCAAACTGTGAGCATTAATAATTAAAGGGAGATTTCAGATACAATATTCAGTGGTAAAGAAAGAGGGAACGCCTAAACATTCTTTAACCCAACCGAATTAACCATTTCTGAAATAAAACAAACTAAATATTCAAGAGAGCTATTAGACTACCCTATCATATTCAATAGCATAAAACATATAAATAGTGAAGGATAAACAGGTCAGAGGTGCTTCTAAGATACATTTCTCTGCCTAAACTTTTTATCCCACTGTAAGCAAAGCATGATGGATTGTAGATTCCCATGCTCTATCTATACCACATGAAACACATTTGTCCAACCAAACCAACAAAAAAAAACAACCCTTGTGCTTCATAGCTAGCCTAATACCTCAATTTCAGCCTTAAAGATGTATCATTCTTCACATTTATAGAGAGATCCCTCTCTGGATCTGAGAGGGCTAGATCCTAGGATCCCAAAGTGGTTTGATGTTGTCTTATCTTTTGGTCTTGCCAATCTAGCCAAAACATAGGAACCCTAACATTATGAACAACCTATTTCTTTTTTCAGCAAATCCTTAAGATATGCCACACTAAAGTACAACATAATGGGAAAAAAAGGAACTTTCTTTACTGAAGGCTATTAAAGATTTTAGAGTGTACATCTTGTATTCACATATAATGGCATATGTTCCAAATTCAGTAGTAAAGAACATTCTGACTCATAATGGGCATGATGGAAAGAGAGGCAACTGGATTTCCACTAATATGACATAGAAATAAAGCCCACAAGATTTATTAAAGGCCAAAGTTTAGCCAAACTCATGGCTGAATCAAACTGTTAGGCCTTAGATATTAATTTCATTGCTCAACTAGATGATCATGATGAGATGGCGACTCCACAGATCAGTCAAGCTTTCATTGACTCACCTTAGTGTGCAAATATAATATTTGTTTTACTAAATCTACAAGCTCCTCCTAGTTTATCTAGAACTAAAGCTAGATTTTTAAAATGAAATCGATGAAGTATTGTATCATAGATAATGATTTATTTTGGAAAGATCGTGGTGGTATACTATTGAATTGTTTATTGAAAGATGAATCTGATAAATAATGCAGGAGTTTCATGGAGGTGACTGTGGAGGACACCTTCACAAGAAGACAACTGCTAATAAAATATTGAGGGCAGATTTTTACTAGCCCACTCTTTTTGTAGATGTTAAAAAGTATGTGAACTCCTGTCACAAATGTCAGATATTTGAAGGGAAGAAGAAACTATTACCATTACCCCTCAAACCAATCTCTGTTGAGATGTCATTTCAGCAATGGGGTTTGGACTTCATTAGTGAAATTCACCCACCCTCCTCAGCCTAGCATAAATCAATTTTGACAGCCACTGATTATTTCACCAAGTGGATAGAAGCCATTCCTTCTGGACAAGCCATTAACTTTGTCATTATCTCATTCCTTGAAAACAATATCCTTTCTAGATTTGGATGCCCTCAGAAGCTCATTACTAATAATGCTGCTTCTTTCAAATCTAAGAATATGGTAGACTTTTGTAACAAATACCGCATCAATCTTGGCCATTACACTACTTATTACCCTCAAGGTAATGGTCTTGCAAAATCATCCAACAAAATACTAGTAAATATCATCAAGAAACTGTTAGAAGAAAACAAGAAGTCCTAAAACAAAAGGTTGGTTAATGCCTTATGGGCAGACAGACTAACTACCAAAAAGTCTATTGGTACATCTCCCTACCAACTGGTATATGGAATGGATGTTGTTTTTCTATCCTCATTGGGAGTGTTAGTGATGAAGATGATTCAAGAGTTGCAGGTAGAACCAAATGATATCCAAAGGAGGATAAACCAGACTATTCATTTGCAGCAAAATAGGGAAGAGGTTTACATCAAATCACAAGTGATCCAAGATAAAATCAAAAATATATTTGACAAGAAAACCAAATATGGTGATTTTTACATAGGTGATATAGTATTTAAGTGGGATTCCAAAAGAGAAGAAAAAGGTAAACATGGTAAATTTGATTTTCTATGGAAATGCCCCTATATCATTTATGGTTACAGAGGTAACAATGCATTCTTCTTGAAGGAAATATATGGATCAAATCTACCAAGAGGACTAGTCAATGGTAGGATGCTGAAGTGCTACTTTTCTCCAGATTGACATTAGTTAATTTTTTTATTTTACTCATTATGAATAACATTGCAAATTTTAGATTAGATTGGATGACTATCTTTTGAAGTTGAAGCCCAAAGAGAAGGCCCTAAGCTTTGAAAGGTATAACATCATATGATTGAATAGAAGGGAGTTCAGAAAGTATTTAAAAGGCAAGCACCATCAAATTTTCAAGGCCACTGATCTTAAAGTTCTTGAAATCTCACCCAGAGATGCCATCCCCATGTGGAGCCACCATTAGGATCCTATAATAATAGGGATCATAATTTTGAATTGACTATGATAAATTCTTGTAATATTGTACTTACGTTTTCTTTCTGCAAAATGTTTTCCCATATTAAAATAAAAAATGTAAAGAGGGTGAAGTCCTAAAAGAAAAATCAAAGAACTAAAAAAGAAAAAGATCAAAAAATAAAATAAAGTATGAACCCCATACAAAAATAAATAAAAACAGATCATGAAAGTGTGCAAATTCAAATGCCACTACTTTAGTTACTTTTTCAAAATAAAAATTGTGTTCAACTTGTCAAAAATGCCACAATTCATCATGGTCAAACAACTTAATCTTGACTCATTCATGCATTTAAATTTCAAAGTATTGATAGATAGTGAATAAAGATCTAGCCAAACCATTTAATCTTGGTATATCAGTAGTTAGGTAGAGAACAAAAATGAGCTCATTAGTTTAATATGAGCCATTGGAATTCATAAGGTTAGAATTAGACAGTTTACTTATAAAAGAAAAATAAAAGGATCAGTAAGCTCAAATGCACCCAATAAATGAAGCAAAATGTTAGGGTAAATGGTGGGTAGGCAGAAGCAGTTTTCACAAGGCATGGACAACATCAATTGGTCATTTCATATCACTAATATCCCCCAAAATACCCTTCCCCTTGCTTAAAATCCTTTTTCCACTTTCAAAAAGGAATTTTCCCTTGTAAAAATACCCCTTTCCCTTCATTTTAATCTTTTCCCCTTACTTCACTCATTTTCCCTTACTAAAACCCTTTTCCCTAGTTAAAATCCATTTTCATTTGAAAAAATTAAATTCATTTACTAACTCCCCTTTTCATTAAAATACACCCCAAAAACCACTTATACAAAATGTTTTGTTTAAATATATTGAACCCTACTGAAAAACCCTCCCCGATACTATTTTTACTTATTTCTAGTGTACTATTAACATCTTGTTTATATATATATATTCCTGCACATATTTATTACCGCATACATATTTCATTAACTTCTCATATCATATATTAATTCCATTTATATTAATTTAACCTATAGTTTAAATTCCCCGAGTCCCAATATCCTTTAAACTCCCCACTTCATATAAACTATTCCATTATAGTTTAACCCCACTCCTTTGTATTAAACATTTTCACATATATTACATAACCCATCGCATATATCAATTAAACCAATCGTTTAAAATATTCTCGACCCCACCTATCAATCCTCCCTATTCACCCATTCGTTTGATCTTCATTTATTAGATCCTGTGACCAATAAAGACTTTTGCACCCTCGGCCGCCCCACCTTTAACTCCATTGGGGGTTGAAAATTGAGCAGTTTCGCAACCCCACTCCCTTGCTACGTGGAAACCCCACAATTTATCACGCTGCCTCGTCTGAAACCATTTACCAGCTTCTCGCGATGCGAAAACCGCCAAGTTGTTTCTGCCTGTTGCAAAGATACCACCCTTATTTGAATTTAACCCCACACAATAAGTTTAACCATTGCTGGTTAAAAAAAATTAAAACCCGCCCTTTACAGTATTTTCACCATAATTCTATTGAAGTTTGTGAAAATGAAGCCTCTACTAATCCATTTTAAAGATAAAGAACCTCTGTCGACCCATTTTTAAGCAAATTTTAACCAGAATTTAGGCATTTTGCTACTAGAAACACTGCAAACTTAGTTTAAAGCTTATAAAGACCAATAAAGCCCTTGGTGCTTCCAAAACCCCTTCTTCACACCAGAACTCCATTTTCACAGGTATTCTTAAAACCCTTGAAGCCATTTCTTAAGAAAAAGAGTAATAAATTGATTAAAATAAACAAATCTATGGCTTCCCAAGGCATTTTGATAGTTAATCCCCTACAACCTCCCATTCTTGATGTTGAACATACCCCCCTTGCAGACAAAGACTTCAAAATCAGTGATCCTGTCACTGATTTCAACCTCCGTGAGCTCCATTGCTGGAGCCATGATAAATTTATGGACTAGGTTGATGATATCCACCTTTGGGAATCAAATTTGACCAAATATATCTTCCCCTGTACTTTCCAATTTCCAGAAATCATTAGACTCTATCAAGTTAATTATATGCCCAATGAAAGAGCCCTAGTAACCCGTAGTAAGGAGATTTTGTTCACAATTACTGTTGAATCAATAAACCAAATGTTGCAAATCCAACCCAAACTTGATGAAGCCCCTTTGTCTATTGAAATCCTCACAGAATTGTTTCTCAAACTGTACTTTCCCAAAAGGTTTCAAATCTTCCAAACATTCTTACCACCATCAGTTGAAACCCAAAGAGTAACCCTCCTTACTCAGCCTCAATTTTTTCAGAGAGAATAAGACATATTGTTACTATGCTGTCTTGCATTCTAGGTTATTTTACAAATGAGTATGTAGATGCTTCAATTTTAGGTTTTCTGTCCATTTTCTGCCCAGGACAACCCCCACCTTTCACATTTAATTCTGCTCAATACTTATTAGATGCCATCCATGAGAAATTGGTTAAATTACCTTAGGAGGGAGTGTTTAAATATTCATCAATCTTGTTTCATTTATTCATGTACTTCCAATATGAAAGGTTTACAGTCAACCTTCAAAAACTAGTCACTGAGGGTAATCCCCAATCAGTTGTTTTCTGGACTTCCTTATTCACGAAATATTCCACAGATTTCACCTACAAGGACTTCATTAATTCATTTGTTCACCCAGTTGTCAACATGCTAAGCAGTAGCAGTGAACCTAGGATAAATGAAGAAATAAAGAAAGTATTGCAATTATCTGAACACAGTAGGACAGGAAATTGGTATTTATACTAGTACCACACTGAAATTAGGGTGTATGGATGTCAACTCACTCCATATAAGCTACCCAAATACCTCCCAATGAGTTTATTTGCACTAGAATATATCAGGAAAATCCTAAATTTAGATGAGGTGAATTTCCTGTCAGCGAAGAAGAAAACTTAGTTTAAAATACAGAACCAGCTTGGTCCTTTCATTTGCAATAATAGGAATGTTGGTCAACAGGAAGAAAAATGTTTACAGGAATTCAAGTTCAGTGAAAGTTTCAAATGGCAGTATGATCCTTTAGGAGTTATCAGCAAAATAAGAGTCAAATTTAAATTAACTCCTTTTGTCCATGATTCCAAACCAGAGATTGAGAAGTACTCCAACCAGTCAGAGTGGTTGGAGAATACTTTGAAAGAACTAGAGAAGCAGGTTGAGACAATTTTTTTCCTACAGACTCCAGCCTTACAAGATAGGAATTCTAAGAGGGAAAGAGAATAAGGTTCATATTCATCTCAAACCACTACTTAGATTAAATTCAAACTAATGTACAGAAGAAGCCCAAGCTAAATCCCGTAAATGAACAAGTTGCAACAATTGAAATTATTGATACAGACAATGGTTAAATAAAATGCACCTCCAGCAGTTTCAGACGAAACTCACCAGCCTTCAATCTCTAATACTCAAATTATTCAGAAGCAAAACATTGTTGATGTATCTTCTTCAAGTAAACCATTAGAAAAATAACATGACATAATGGAGAAGTACAAAGAAATCAAAATCAGGAATGAGGCATTGAAAGCTATCACCTATGCCCAATATTGGAAACAGACACCTAGTGACCAGAACAGGTTACTTTCTGCCTTTGATTACAAGACTAGAAAGATACAGATGACCTTCTTGTAGCCAACAGTGAAGGCTCCAAAGTCATCATCAGACTATAAAAAAATAGCATTTGAAGTTCAAGCCAAAGATCTACATCCAATAGATCAAATTGAGTTCCATAAGCAAGCTCGAGAAATTTTATATTCTACTATTACCAAAAAAGCTCTGAGTGTCCAGAAATTACAAAATAAAATAGAGAAGGCTTCCTCACAATCCAAGGACAATAGAATCAAAACACTTGAAGAATTGGTCATAGAGATAGGATATGATCCCAAAAATGTCAAAGCAGCTGAAGAACTCATCAAGGAAAAAAAATTAGACATTGATGCATTGAAGAAGAGGCTGAAATTACCTCCCACTGAACATCCACAAGAAAAATAAGTCTTAGAAAATGAAGAAAAAAAATATGAAATGATGAATCTCATCATTCAGTTGACATCTCAACAGAAGGAGATGGAGAATTAGATGGATAAGTTAGTGTAGGAGAAGAAGGCCAACATGGAAGCAATTCTTGTCACTGCTATTCCTACAGTTACTACAATAGATCCCTATACTTCATCAGTTCCATTAGCAACAACAATTCCAGTGACTACAACAATTTCAACAACAACAACTACTACATCAGCTCATCCCAGTGATGAAGCAAGTAAATTGGTTAAATCTATGCAATACATGTCCATTAACAATCTAATAATTTCCCAGGGTTGTTATCATTGTTCAAGAAATATTAGAGGTAACCACAAACCTAATTTTGAGATCAGTATCTAGCCTTCCTAATGCTTAGAGAGGGCTCCCTCTTTATGATTTAAATTTGTTGTTTTTAGTTGATTTTAGGCTATTTATGAAATATTTATTGGGTTTGATGTTTGATTTGGTTTGGTGGAATAACTGATTCAGATGGATAATTGTATTTTCTACTTTTCCATTGGGGTATGGAGTCAAATTTTCAAGAAAATAGGACAAGATCAAGTTCTAAAGGAAGTGTTCACAGGGCAGGGTAGCTGAGCAAGATCAAATATTTTAGGTTGAGCGGTGAAGTGGTTTTAATCGGGATAAAGGAGCAGTTAAGGATTCCTTAAACTAGAATGATGAATGAAGGAGAAAGAGGTCAACTGATATGGGAGAGAAATTAAGGATTCTCAGATCTAGATATTAGAAGAAAACATTAAAATGAATAACATTTCAAAACAGAGTGTACTTAAACAATTTCTTCAATAATATTCCTGTTATAACACTTAACTTTGGAAAACATACAAGTTTATGGATTAATTAAGATAAATAACTTTGAACAATTGAAATGTACTTCGTTGAAGTGGCTCAACACATGAATCTTATAATGTAATGCCTTTATTACTTGTCCACTCTATTGACTTAAAAATGATATAGTGAACCCTCAAGTATTTTTATCAATAAAAACTATATAAATGTTCATGATTCCACACTCAATACTTCAAATTATGAAGTATTTATACAAAAAATAATACAAAATATCCTAAACTGATTTAGGAATTATTCAAGGAAAAATAAAATATCTTCATACAAGAAGATAGAGACACCTAGGAGACTAAGTGCTAGCTGTCCCTTCTTATTTGGATTGTTGTTTTCTTTACTGATATTTTGCTACTTTATCTCTTTTGTTGTTGTTGTACGTTGGTTGCCTTTGACTGCCTTTTATGCTGCTTTTTCATCTGATTCTCTTTAACTCTATCTTTCATCTTTAACCTAACTAATATGCAAACTATATTGTTCACTTTTATCTGAATGCTTTGATACTCTTTAACATTAAATGCCTGATTACATGCTTTTACTTTTCACAATCACAGTAAATGTCACAACTTTTCCCAAGTATCTTCATATGGGATTTTAAACTTCATCATCCTTCTGTAAATTTCATCAGCTTCAATGTATTTGGTGAATGTAGGTTTGTTCACAAAAAGGTGATTTACCTCATGCTGGAGGTGTTATCACCTGATCTGAACCTCAGGCTGAAAAGGCAAATTAGGGTAACATTTAAACCACGGTCAACCTTGTAGCTAGCCCTACAAGGTCAGGAGAGGGCTCTCTCCATGAAAATATATTCAACAAAGTACAATTATAAACTAATTTTAGGCTAGGTATAATAAATGGGAAATGTTTTAATAAATGAATTTTTCAGGGATGTATGGAACAAATAGGACAGTTTCGAATCAGGGGAATTAAATCAGGGATACAGGGTATTTCGTGGGGCAAGGTAGGCAGGAAATTTTAGCAATTAAGTTTAAATAATGATGGAATGGAAAGACTGGTGAGGAGCTGAAAAGGGAATGGGAGATGGATCCTTTTCAAACAAAAGAAATCACAGAATATTGAATGATCTCCCAAGGCAGAGCATTAAAAATGGATTCTACCTATCTATCTTGAAAGCATTCAACCAGAAAAGTTTATGGATGAAAGATGAACATAACAAATTACATATGAACACAAAGGAGAGAACAAATGCTAAATTTCATACCACATGGATCCCACAAATCATAGCTGCATTTCTTATTAATTCCCTGTCCAAAACTGTTACAGTGCAGCAAAGAGCGTCCTCCTTGGTTTCCCCACTTTTCCCTTACTTACTGTTTTACAGACTGCTTTACAAATGATTCAAAATTACATTAAATAGACTGAAATGTGGGGAAATAGATCCACAGAAAAAGGGAACTATTTTAATAACTCAAGAACTAAAATCTGAATATGGGAAAGAAACCAACATATTGCCCCTGCAAACAAGGAACAGTGAGACATTTTGACCATCTTGAGATTCATTGATACATCCAACAAATGAGTAGAAGAAACTTGTAGCATAAATCCCTTTTAAATCATTTTCGAAGATGTCTCACTGTTTCATATTTAGTTCTCGGCCTTTGACTGTCTCTCATTGTTTTTATTCTTTGAAGAAAACTGACTTTGAAGAAAATTTCCTTTGAAATAATAAAATGAAATGATGCCTTTACTGAAGGGAAAAACCCATTTTTGAATAGAAGGAGAAAAGGGAAAGGAGGTGGGGCCCAAATCGCAATCACAATCACAATCATAGGGGAGGAAGGGGGTGGAACATATAATAGAACATTTAAAAATACATGCTGCGATGGTATCATCGCAATCGGGATCAGAGGTTTGAATATATTTCAAAACAAGGCACAAAAGCTTCGATGCGATTGGAATTAATGAAATAGGGATAAGCTAAAGGGTAAATGGGGCAGAAAAAAAATAATGCTAAATGTTTCGGTGCTTTGGAAAGGAAAAATGATTTTACATTAAAAATGGAGAAGGCCTTTAGGTGGGACCGGGGTATAAATCGCAATCAGAATTGGGAGGGGAGCAGGGCAAAATGTGACATGCCAGAGGATTTTGTTGATGCGATTGAATAATATGATGGTGCATGGGGAAATCCCTTGTAAAACGAAATAAAATAAAATTTGAGGTTTACAAAGGGAAGGGTGCTCTTATTATGAATGGGCGGAAGTTTATATGGTGGGACCCAAGGTCAATCGGAATCGGGAGATTGGAGGAGGGCGGAGGGAAGGTTTTATTTAAAAACTCCGATTGCGATGGGCGTGACGGCTTGTCGGCCATTCGATCGGATGGGCAGATCGATGGTGGAGGTGCAATCGGGGGTTTGCAATCGATGGAACACAATTGGAGGGGATCGATCGCAAGCGCTGATTGGGATAGAGCGATAAAGTATGGCCTGTCCGATCGTCGATCGAATCAACGGTCAGGATGTAATCGGGCGGGGTTCAATCAGAAGGGACTTAATACAATCGCATCGAAGTTTTTACAAAGGGCCAATCAGGGCGCACAATACGTATGGTGTGATTGCGATCAGAGGGGGGTATTTATAATATAAAACATTTAAACTTTATTATAAATTTTAAAAGGTATGGAGGGGAAGTGGTTTAACTAAATTGCATATGTATTTAAAATATTTTAATAATGCGATTTTGCCTTCGGATGGGGGAAAATGGTGTTTTATAAAAGACAAACATAAAACTTTAATGAAATAAAGTTTAGGAAGAAAGGGGAAAAGGGGTAGGTTTAGGGTATAGGGGACTTTTGTTCACTTGGGCATAAATTTCAATCCAGAAGTCAGTTTTGAGAGTGTAATATACCGTTGGAAAGCTCTTTCTGGGCTCTTTCTGCTGAACATACTTAGAACATGATTCTGAACTAAAAATGTTGTGGAAAACCTCTCTAAAGGGCAAGGTGGTGACTTTGTAGAGATAACAGCTTTCTGAAGTGTGACTTATTACATATGATGACATAAAATTACATAAGAGATGATAATAAAGGAAAAGTATCATGTTTTCACCTCAAAACATGGTTTTGAGGTGAAAATTACATCAAATTGAATAAAACATTTCTTTGATCTTCCTAGGTGCCGTGACTTTGAGTTTATTGATTTCCTCATGACCTTGCTGATATTTATTGACACTTAACTTATGAATTTGACCATGGTGAGATCCTAGAACCTAATGAGACCCATCCTATGACCTATTAATATGGATTTGAGAGTGAAAGTGACTCATGACTAAAGACCATAGAGAGGATAATCAACAAGTTCACATGAGGGAAGACTGATGAAAAACCACTACCATCAATGAATCCATGACCTAGCGGAATGGTGAAAATTTATGGTATGGGACTCCTAATATGCAAATGCAAAAGAGAAATTTTGATTACTGATGGCAGTATGACTAGACTGACACTAACATTGGCTCCAGTGGGGATGGTAGCTCCTTGTAGGTGCCAAGAACACCATAGACCAAGTAGCCTTATCCATTGGGCATGGAGTCAAAAGTACTAAAAACTGACACTATGCAGACTGACTCTGATTCAAGACTAAGACTGAAAACTGAAATAAAACCAAACCATACACATATCATTCAAGTTTTATAGCCTTCACCTCGGGCCCCAAACTCTAATGACTGTGCATTTGAACTCTGACCAAAAATAACATGGTATATACAATTATTGTGACATAGTTTTTGATCCATTATCTTCAGCAATGGTAGTGCTTCAAAAGCCTACCATTCACTGCTCCTCCTGGGCAATCTTGGCCATCCATCTCTGAAAGCAAGAAAGCATTCTATCCCCTATATGTTTAAATCTTGTATGGTCCTTTCCATAGGTTGTCAAACTTACCATGCTTCCCTTTGTCCTCATTTCTTGCATCCCATCTCAACACCACATCATCCAACTGAAATTTTTCTGCTTTGGTATTTCAGTCATAGATCTTCTTTATCTTCTCCTGCAACTGAATAGCATTCTGTGACACTTCCTCTCTTTTTTGCTGAAGGTGGATCATCTAATTGATTCTTCGTTGATTTTCATCATCTTCACTACCAACTTCTTGCAATAACCTCATGACCGGAACTGTAAGTGATGTAGGAAAGACAACATCAGTACCATAAACCAGTTCAAAAGGTGACCACCATTAAATGCATTGATGAGCTTTGATAGCTAACAGACATACCTATGGAACTAGTTTATGGTTTATGGTACTGATGTTGTCTGTTAGCTCATCAAAGCTCATCAACGCATTGTCAACACCTTGTTAGCTGTAGTCTTCCAAAACAAATGACCACCACAATCACCTTTGTGAAAGTTGTGCATTACCTTCTGAGCCTCTTCTTCAACCAAACAATTGAGGAGAATACCTCCTGGATCTTTCCAATAAAGAGCACTATTTAAAATACAGTATTTAGCAGATTTAAGTTTCAATGATCTACCTTTACCTTTAGACATGCCTGGAGGTGGTGAAAGATGTTGAAGAACATAAACAATATCTGAATACTATGGGGATTGTAGAAAAATATCTAAAACTAGAACAAGAAAACCTTCATCTTCATCTTCTGACATTGCTGTTATGAGATTTATATCCAAAGCACGCGGGTTTGATTAGGCCATCAATTTTGCCACACCTTGGCCTTTGATCAACTTAGTGGGCTTGATCTCCAAATCATACTCTAACATAGTTGCTATCCACTTACCTCTTCGTCCTTCTGGATCAGTTTGCATCAGGACCTCATTTACTGCGGCATTAGGAACATATTCTATAGTATGTGAATGGAGGATATAGACCCTAAAATCCTTCAATTCCTTTATAAGAGCCAACACTTGTTTCTCAATAATATTATACCGCAAGGCAACATATCTAATAGTCCTACTGAAAAATGAAATTGGCTTTTCAATCTGATCCCTCTTTTGCATCAAAACAATAGCCATAGTATGCTCTGATGCAAATGAAAATATAATAAAATCTTGAGTGTAATCAGGACTAATCAAGACTGGGGCATTGGACAAAGCAAACTTTACTAGATTAAATGACTTGATAGCTTCTTCACTCCATTTGACAGTGCTATACTTCTTCAACATGTTAGTCATTTCTCTTAGATGTTCAGCCAAATTGGGTATAAATCTACGCAAGAAGTTCATCTTACCATTAAATGCTTGAATCTCCTTTTTGTTTCTTGGAATGTCTATGTGTTGAATTTCCTCTACTCTAGATGGATCGATGCGGATACCATATTTAGAGATGATGTCCCCCAGCAACTTTCCTTCATCCATGGCAAAGAGAATTTTCTTTGGATTGAGAGAAATCCCAAACTTTCTGCATCACTAAAAAACAACTCTCAAATGGTGCAAATGCTCATCATCAAAACCAGAAAATATTGTCAGATCATCCAAATAAACAACAAGAAAAACATCTTTTTCATTGGCAAAAGCAATGTCCATTGCTCGCTGGAAAGTAGCTCCAGTGTTCTTCAGTCTGAATGGCATTTTGGCATGCTGGAAGGTTCCCCAGGGTGTTGTAAAGGCAGTTTTGTCTTGGTATTTCTCATGCACCAAGATCTGGTTATAGCCTGAGTAGTCATCAAGTAGTGACATTCTAGATGTTCCAACTACTCTTTGCAGAATATGGTCCATCTTCGAAAGTGGATAATTATCATTTAAGGATGCTTTATTTAGATTCCAAAAATCTATGCACAACCTTATCTCTCCTGTCTGCTTACGTACTAGGACCAAATTTGAAATCCAGTCAGAAAATCTAATTGGGACTATGATACTAGCTTTATACAATCTATTTACCTCTTTTTCAATGGATGGTAGCAGCTTTGGGTTGATTCTTCTCAACTTCTGTCTAAATGGCTTCTTATCCAACTTGATGGGAATAGTACGCTGGATTATGTTTTTGCCATACACCTTCAAATCTAAATAATCCCATGCAAACACATCAGAAAATTTAGAAATCAATTTAACATATTGTTCCTTTACCTCAGGGGATAATGCTTTTGATAACTTCACAAGCTTGGGCTTGTCTGCTGTCCCAAGATTCACATCTTCAACTCCTTTCTCAGTAGGCACCAAGCTTGGTTTCTTTTCAAAATCATCCAGATCAAAAATCTCTTCTAAAGGTATAAAACCTCTAGGAATTACATTGTCTTTCAGCTACAGTATGTCCATCTGATTTACTTCAATTTCTTGATCATCAACTTCATACTCACCTTCCATAGGAGTATCCTTGAATTTTCCTTCACTCTGCAAAAAAGAATTGATCTCATTGTCATCCCAAAACACTTTCCAATATCTTAAATTGTCAGGAACAACAAGCCTATGTTTGACATAAATCTCAAACTTGTTGCTGGAGTTCATCGGAATCTTCAAGTTGCTTGCAGTAGTGGCAAGAGAATCAACAATAATGTTCTGCATTCTTGGTACTGCTGTCAAAGTGTACTTAGGAAATGTCTTCAAGATGTCTAGGACTACATTTCTGTATGCCCTCAATCATGGATGCTTAGCTTGGTACTCTCCTTTAACCTGTTTGATTATCAGCTCTGAATCTCCATAGACAAAAATCCTCTCTGCAATCAAAGCTTCATACTCTGCTTCATTTTTATAGTAGTCAAAAGCCAGCTTATAAGCACATACTCTAACATTACTAGGAACCTTTTCCGGCTGGAAAATAGGGCTTCAAATCCATATTCCTATACCCGCTTTGTCCTTACCAACAGCTCCATCAAAGTCCATGCTCCAAAGGCCTTCTTCTTCTTGTTGTAGATGCTAGAATTTTGCTTATTTCTCTACTTTACCTTGATTGATTTCTGCATCTTTTTGTTGTTCACTGCCCTTTTGCTGCTGGCAAGTAGGAGGCTCAGAAGTGCTTGCTACTTTATCTTTTTCCTGTTTGAGGACTTCCCTAAAATTCTCTGAAATCTGAAGTATCTCATCTACTTGTACCAACTGAACATTTTCATCATTAAAACTACCATCTGAATATAAGACAAAGGACTCTAAATCTGTGTGTACTGCATTAATGGGATGATTAACTGGATTCTCTTTGCTAGTGATCATATATTTCATTTTCTTCTCCCTATATAGTTTTCTCAATTGGCCAAACACGGGAATGGTGGCATAAGAGAAGTCAAGCTGCATGGTTCCTTTAATTTTTGCACCCCAAGACCTGGATAGAAGCATTCCAAATCGTGGAGGAACATCGGCAACAACTACATCCATCAAAACATTCTTGGCTGGGATTTGATCTAAAGATACTACCAAGTCTTTGATAAGACCAATACAATGGACCCTACCTGAGTCAAAAGAATACAAATAATGGTATTTACGGGTGATATCAAGTCCTAACTTCTCCATGATGGCTTTGGGCATCAAATTATGTGAGGCTCTGAAGTCCAACATAGCATTATGTAAGATGAACTCATGTAATCTAAGACTTAGGTAAAAGGGAGGGACTTCACTTTCCTCAGATTGATCTTCTGTGGCTGGACCAAAAATGAGCTCAGGGTAGTCATATTCTACATTAACCATATCTGATACAGAGTCTATTTGCAGAATTCTAGACACCTGATTTTTATAAGAAATATTTTTCACCAACTCAGTCAAAGGCATAGACACTTTCAGTTTAGAAATTTCGTTCTCCAAATTAAAATAAGGGACTTTTTCTACCTCTTTAATGGGAGGGTATTTATTTTCTTCTTGCTCCTTTGCTGCACTTTGCTGGTTCTTTTCAATTGCAGTGTTAATCGTTGAAGATGTTTTGTTGGAGGAAGGATCGGTCGGCTCTTTTCCTTTCTTCTGAGAATCGTTCTTCATTTGGAGCTCTTTTCTCCTCTGAATGGGACTGATCGTAACATCTCTATTCCTCAAAGAATATTGCTTATCTTGGGCCGATAAAGCGTTCATGTATCCTCTTTGGAAAACATTGGACTCTTCTTCTAACACTGTATCATTAGCCAAAATGAAATCTTCATCTTTTTGAACGCTGCAATCACTATGTATTCTTAATCTTCAGTAAGAAATATGGGCACACCATCGGCAATGAAGAAATGATTGGCTTTGATCACAGGATCATCATCATCTGTCTCCGTTCCTTGAACATAATTCCGTTGCAATGGAGTCCTAATCTGCTATTGTGGTACTACTTGGTCCTATGTTCTATGTTCTCTCTGTTTAATTCTGAATTGCGGCTGTTGTCCTCTAAAATTCAGATTCCTTATTTGTGCTTCTAGCCTATATGAAATGGTTAATCGATCAACCATATTTTCCACTGTTCGGATCAAAGTGTCCATATTACTGTCTGAAGGGGACACTTCTTCTTCCATAGTGACTCTCTTTTCAGCTCTAGCCTGGGCTCTTTTGGCTAGAAGATTCACTTCTACACTTACAACTATCTTTTGCATGTCTTCAAGTGTAGTGGGATCTCTCTCTCACAGTTGATATTCCATATCAGCATCAAAACCATATGGAAAATTAAGTAAGGTAATCCCACAGGAGGTTTTAGGTTAGCCAGAATAGCATTGTATATAGCATTGAATCTTAAACAATAATCCTGTATTGTTTCACCCACATTTCTTTTAATATTCTCATATTCAGACAAAATTTGGAGTGGGTTGTTCTTTACCTCCCACCGGTCTAAAAACTGTGTATGTAACTCCTGCAAAGTGCGGATATAGCCTGCTGGTAAGGCTCTGAACCACTTTCTAACTTCACCTTCAAAACTTTGGACAAACAATCTTGTGGTTACATTCTCTGCCTCTACCTCATGAAGATCAAAAAAGCCATTCATCTTATCAACATGCTGCTGGGCTATGGTGCTTTGAGTGGCATCAAAGATAGGAATTTTACTTTGATAATCAGCAAGCATATCATTGAGAACCTGAGGTAAAACTAGGGGTGCATAGCTGGTAGCCATGACTCGAGGTGGATTTACAACAATGTTTGTGATACTGGGATTTAAAGGAGGTGTTGATGGAGGAGATGAAAGATGAGAATTGACTGATGGGAATGTTGATGAATTAGGAGGACGAAATGATGTTCCTGATGACTCTGAAGGCTCTGGGATATTAGTTACAGTGATAGATGACTGAGGGGAATTCAAAATATAATCATCAATTGATGTATTTTCCCTTTGAACTTCGATATCTACAAGAAATTCTGGATCTAAAACTGTGTCATCAAGTGCAGTTTCAGACTTATTTTTAAACAAAGAAAGCTCAAAACACTCATCAAAAGAAATATCTTCTACAAAAAACCACTCACTGGGCATGGGATCTGAAAATAGGTCTAGGACTTAGTGATCCCTCTTGTCTTTTGACTATTCTTGGGATAAGATTAGAATTTTCAAACATAGGGGGAGGATTTAGATCAGGATTGGCCCTTGTGTATCTTCTTGAAGCCAGTGTGGTAAAGTTTCTATTTTACAAAATTTTATTTCCAGCCTAACAAACTCTTAACATCATTTTCTAGAGTGCAGGAATTTACAAGGGAAATATTACTGGGATGATGAATCTTTTATGCTAAATTCTTCCCTAATGGAGTTGCCAGAAATGTTATCACCTGATTTGAACCTCAGGCTGAAAAGGAAAATCAGGGTAACGTTTAAACCACGCTCAGCCTTGTAGCTAGCCCTACAAGGTCAGGAGAGGGCTATCTCCATGAAAATATATTCGACAAAGTACAATTATAAACTGATTTTAGGCTAGGTATAATAAATGGGAAATGTTTTAATAAATGAATTTTTCAGGGATGCATGGAACAAATAGGACAGTTTCAAATCAGGGGAATTAAATCAGGGATACAGGGTATTTCATGGGGCAAGGTAGGCAGGAAATTTTAGCAATTAAGTTCAAATAATGACGAAATGGAAAGACTGGTGAGGAGTTGAAAAGGGCATGAGAGATGGATCCTTTTCAAACAGAAGAAATCACAGAATATTGAATGATTTCCCAAGGCAGAGCATTAAAAATGGATTCTACCTATCTATCTTGAAAGCATTCAACCAGAAAAGTTTATGGATGAAAGATGAACATAAAAAATTACATATGAACACAAAGGAGAGAACAAATGCTAAATTTCATACCACATGGATCCCACAAATCAGAGTTGCATTTCTTATTAATTCCCTATCCAAAACTGTTACAGTGGAGCGAAGAGCGTCCTCCTTGTTTTCCCCACTTTTCCCTTACTTACTGTTTTACAGACTGCTTTACAAATGATTCAAAATTACATTAAATAAACTGAAATGTGGGGAAATAGATCCACAGAAAAAGGGAGCTGTTTTAACAGCTCAAGAACTAAAATCCGAATATGGGAAAGAAACCAATAGACTGCCCCTGAAAAGAAGGAACAGTAAGAAATTTTGACCATCTTGAGATTCGATGATACATCCAACAAATGAGTAGAAGAAACTTGTAGCATAAATCTCTTTTAAATCGTTGCTGAAGATGTCTCACTATTTCATATTTAGTTCTCGGCCTTTGAATGTCTCTCACTATTTTTATTCTTTGAAGAAAACTTACTTTGAAGAAAACTTCCTTTGAAATAATAAAATGAAATGATGCCTTTAGTGAAGGGAAAAACCCATTTTTGAATAGAAGGAGCAAAGGGAAAGGAGGTGGGGCCCAGATCGCAATCGCAATCAGAATCGTAGGGGAGGAAGGGGGTGGAACATATAATAGAACATTTAAAAATACACATTGTGATAGTATCATCGCAATCAGGATCGGAGGTTTGAATATATTTGAAAACAAGGCACAAAAGCTCCGATGCGATTGGAATTAATGAAATAGGGATAAGATAAAGGGTAAATGGGGTAGAAAACAAATAATGCTAAATGTTTCAGCGCTTTGGAAAGGAAAAATGATTTTACATTAAAAATGGGGAAGGCCTTTAGGTGGGACCAGGGTATAAATCGAAATCGAAATCGAGAGGGGAACAGGGAAAAATTTGACGTGCTAGAGGATTTTGCCAATGCGATTGAATAATATGATGGTGCATGGGGAAATCCCTTGTAAAATGAAATAAAATAAAGTTTGAGGTTTACAAAGGTAAGGGTGCTCTTATTATGAACATGCGGAAGTTTATATGGTGGGACCCAAGGTCAATCAGAATCGGGAGATCGGAGGAGGACGGAGGGAAGGTTTTATTTAAAAACACCGATTACGATGGGCACGACGGCTTGTCGACTATTCGATCGGATGGGCAGATCGATGGCGGAGGTGCAATCGAGGGTTTGCAATCGACAGAACTCAATTGGAGGAGATCAATCGCAAGTGCCGATTGGGATAGAGCGATAAATTATGGGTCCTCCGATCGTCGATCGGATCAACGGTCAGGATGTAATCGGGCGGGGTTCAATCAGAAGGGACTTAATACAATCACATCGAAGTTTTTACAAAGGGCCAATTAGGGCGCACAATACATATGGTGTGATTGCGAACAGAGGGGGGTATTTATAATATAAAACCTTTAAACTTTATTATAAATTTTAAAAGGTATGGAGGGGAAGTCGTTTGGAACGGCGGGGATTATAATAAAAACTTTAAACTTTATTATAAAGGGGTATGGAGGGGAAGTGGTTTAACTAAATCACATATGTATTTAAAAGATTTTAATAATGTGATTTTGCCATCGGATGGGGGAAAATGGAGTTTTATAAAAGAAAAACATAAAACTTTAATGAAATAAAGTTTAGGAAGAAATGGGAAAAGGGGTAGGTTTAGGGTATAGGGGACTTTTGTTCACTTAGGCATAAATTTCAATCCAGAAGTCAGTTTTGAGAGTGTAATATATCGTTGGAAAGCTCTTTCCGGGCTCTTTCTGCTGAACATACTTAGAACATGATTCTAAATTAAAAATGCTGTGGAAACCCTATCTGAAGGGTAGGGTGGTGAATTTTTTGAGATAACAGCTTTCTGAAGTGTGACTTATTACATATGATGACATAAAATTACATAAGAGATGATAATAAAGGCAAAGTATCATGTTTTCACCTCAAAACATGGTTTTGAGGTGAAAATTACATCAAACTGAATAAAACATTTCTTTGATCTTCCCAGGTGCTGTGACTTTGAGTTTATTGACTTCCTCATGACCTTATTGATATTTATTGACACTTAACTTATGAATTTGACCATGGTGAGATCCTAGAACCTAATGAGACCCATCCTATGACCTGTTAATATGGATTTGAGAGTGAAAGTGACTCATGACTAAAGACCATAGAGAGGAGAATCAGCAAGTTCACATGAGGGAAGACTGATGAAAAACCACTACCATCAATGAATCCATGACCTAGCGGAATGGTGAAAATTTATGGTATGGGACTCCTAATATGCAAATGCAAAAGAGAAATTTTGATCACTGATGGCAGTATGATTAGACTGACACTAACAGGAGGCAAAACAGATTTTCAAATATCTGGTAGAGTACCTTCCCTATTGGAATTCCTTTCAAAGATGAATTGTTGGACTGTTCTTTGGCCATTTCTCTGATCGTCTTGTCATAGTCTTCCTGCTTCATTAATTTGTCATTGATGACCAAAGGATTAGGCAGACCTTTCTGCCTCAAAACATCAAAATTGAGCATAAATCTGGTTATTTCTAACTCCATATCTTGGCACTTATCTTCAAGCTATACCATTAAGTTTCTTTTTAAAATTACCTTCTTAACTTCTAAAATTGTGTCAATCCTGTCACTTATGCCAATTTCTTCTAACTCATGCTTGTTCTTAGAGTTTAGAAACTCAATTATCTCTGTGGCTTCTTCTAGTTTTTTGTCGAGTTCTTCTTTAACCTTCTGGATGGCTTCAGTGGCCTCTTTAATCAATTCTTTCTGCTCAAATATGACTTGGATAGACGGCCAAATATCATTAACAGAGTTAATGATATTGGCCCATAATTTTTGTATGGCTTGGGCGAAAGGTTCTACCAATGCCAACTCTCTTTCTAACTTCTGAACTCTATCAGTAAATCTACTTGACTTCTATGCTTCGGCTGTATGCCTCATTTGTGCCAATTTCTTCTCATCTTCAAGATTATTTACTTGTTATTTCAGTCTATTAATTTTAGTATTCTATATTGACATGTCTTGCATAGCTTTAATCATTCTACCTTCTTCATCACTGGGATGAGCTGTTGTTGTAGCTGATGTAGTAGTTGTTGTTGTTGAAATTTTTGCAGTCACTGGAACTGTTGTTGCCAATGGAGCTGATGAAGTAGAGGGAACTATTGTAGTAACTATAGGAATAGCAGTGATAGGAATTTTTTCCATGCTGGCCTTATTCTCCTGCACTAACTTATCCATCTCATTCTCCATATCTTTCAGTTGAGTTGTCAACGGAATGATGAGATTCGTCATTTCATCTTTTTATCCTTCATTTTCTAAGACTTATTTTTCTTGTGGATGTTCAGTGGGAGGTAATTTCAGCTGCTGCTTCAATGCAACAATGTTTGAATTATTTTTCTTGATGTGTTCTTCAGCTGCTTTGACATTTTTGGGATCGTATCCTATCTCTATGACCAATTCTTCAAGTGTTTTGATTCTATTGCCCTTGGCTTGTGAGGAAGCCTTCTCTAGTTTTAACCGAGCTTTGATATTCTCTATAAAATTTTGTAATTTCTGGTCACTCATAGATTTGTTGGTCATAGTAGAATATAACATTTCTCCAGCTTACTTATGGAACTCAAATTGATCTATTGGATGTAGATATTTGGCTTGAACTTCAAATGTTGTTTTTCTGTAGTCTGCTGATGACTTTGGAGCCTTCACTATTGGCTGCAAGAAGGTCATCTGCATATTTCTAGTCTTGTAATCAGAGGCAGAAAGTAACATGTTCTGGTCACTAGGTGTTTGTTTCCAATATTGGGCATAGGTGACAGATTTCAATGCCTCATTTCTGAGTTTGATTTCTTTATACTTCTCCATTATGTTCTGTTATTTTTCTATTGGTTTACTTGAAGAAGGGACCTCAACACTGTGTTACTTCTGAATAATCTGAGTATTAGAGGTTGAAGGATGGTGATTTTCCTCTGAAACTGCTAGAGGTGCATTTTCTTTAACCATCGTTTCTGTATCAAGAATTTCAATTGTCTCAACTTGTTCATTTACAGGATTTAGGTTGGGCTTCTTCCTATACATTATTTTGAATTTAGTCTTAGTAGTGGTTTCAGCTGAATATGAACCTTCTTCTCTTTCCCTCTTGGAATTCCTATCTTGTAAGCCTAGAGTCTGTAGGACAGAACTTGTCTCAACCTGCTTCTCTATTTATTTCAAATTATTCTCCAACCACTCTAATTGGTTGGAGTACTTCTCAATATCTAGTTTGGAATCATGCACAAAAGGAGTTAATTTAAATTTGACTCTTAATTTGTTCATAACTCCTAAAAGATCATACTGCCATTTGAAAGTTTCACTGAACTTGAATTCCTGTAAACATTTTTCTGCCTGTTGACTAGCATTCCTGTTATTGCAAATGAAAGGACCAAGCTGCTTCTTTATTTTAAACTAAGTTTTCTTCTTTGCTGATAGGAAATTCACCTCATCTGAATTTAGGATCTTCCTGATATATTCTAGTGCAATTAACCTCATTGGGAGGTATTTTGGCAGCTTATATGGAGTGATTTGACATCCATACACCCTAATTTTAGTGTGGTTCTGGTATAAATACCAATCTTCTATCCTACGATGTTCAGATAACTGCAATACTTTCTTTATTTCTTCATTTATCCTAGATTCACTGCTACTGCTTAGCATGTTGATAGCTGGGTGAACAAATGAATCAATAAATTACTTGTAGGTGAACTCTGTGGAATATTTCCTAATTAAGGAAGTCCAGAAAACAACTGATTTGGGATTACCCTTAGTGTCCAATTTTTGAAGGCTGACTATAAACCTTTCAGATTGGAAGTACAAGAATAAATAAAATAAGATTGATGAATATTTAAACACTCCATCCTCACGTAATTTAACCAATTTATCATGGATGCATCTGATAAGTATTAAGAAAAGTAAAATCTGAAAGTTGGGGGCTGTCCTGGGTAGAAAATGGACAAAAAACATAGAATTGAAGCATCTACATATTCATCTGTAAAATAACCTAGAATGCAAGACAACATAGTGAGAATATGTCTTTTTCTCTCTGAAAAAATTGAGTCTGAGTAAGGAGGGTTACTCTTTGGGGTTAAACTGATGGTGGTAAGAAGGTTTGGAAGATCTGAAACCTTTTGGGAAAGTCCAGTTTTAGATACAATTCTGTGAGGATTTCAATAGACAAAGGGGCTTCTTCAGGCTTGGGTTGGATTTGCAACATTTTGGTTTATTGATTGAACAGTAATTGTGAACAAAATCTCTTTGATATGGGTTACTACAGCTCTTTCATTGGGAAAATAACTAACTTGATAGAGCCTGATGATTTATGGAAATTGGAAAGTCCGGGGGAAGATATGTTTGGGAAAATTTGATTCCCAAAGGTGGATATCATTAGCCTGGTCCATAAATTTACCATGGCTCCAACAGTTGAGCTCAAGGAGGTTGAAATCAGTGACAGGGTCACTGATTTTGAAGTCTTTTTCTGCAAGGGGGGTATGTTCAACATAAAAAATGAGAGGTTGCAGGGGATTAACTGTCACAATGCCTTGGGAAGCCATAGATTTGTTTATTTTAATCAAATTATTACTCTTTTGCTTAAGAAATGGCTTCGAGAGCTTTAACAATACCTGTGAAAATGGAGTTCCAGTGTGTAGAAGGGTTTCTAGAAGCACCGAGGGTTTTCCTAGTCTTTATAAGCTTTATACTGAGTCTGCAACATTTTTGGTAGGAAAAGGCTTGAATTCTGGTTAAAATTTTCTTAAAAATGGGTCGACAGAGGTTCTTTATTTTGAAAATAGGTCGACATAGGCTTCCTTTTCGCAAAATTTAATAGAATAATGGTGAAAAGATTGTAAAGGGTGGGTTTTAATTGTTTTTAACCAACAATGGTTAAACTTATTGCATGGGGTTATATTCAAATTAGGGTGGTATCTTTGCAACGGGAAGAAACAACTTGGCGGTTTTTGCATCGTGAGAAGCTGGTAAATGGTTTCGGGTGAGGGAGTGCGATAAAATGCGGGGTTTCCACGTAGCAGGGGAGAGGGGTTGAGAAACTGCTCATTTCGCAACCCCCCAATGGTGTTAAAGGTCGCGCAGTCAGGGGTGCAAAAGTCTTTATTGGTCATAGGATTTGATGAATGAAGATCCAACAGATGGGCGAATAGGGAGGATTGACAGGTGGGGTCGGGAATATTTTAAATGATTGGTTTAATTGATATATGCGATGGGTTATGTAATCTATGTGAAAAGGTTTAATACAGAGGAGTGAGGTTAAACTATAATGGAAGGTTTTATATGAAGTGGGGAGTTTAAAGGATAGTGGGACTTGGGGAATTTAAACTATAGGTTAAATTAATGTAAAGGGAGTTAATATATAATATGAGAAGTTAGTGAAATATGTGCGAGAATGTATATATATAAACAAGATGTTAATAATACATTATAAATAAGTAAAAATAGTATCGGGGAGGGTTTTTTCAGTAGGGCCTGATATATTTAAACAAAGAACTTTGTATAAGTGGGTTTTGGGGTGTATTTTAATGAAAAGGGGAGTTAGTAAATGAATTTATTTTTTCAAATGAAAATGGATTTTAACTAGGGAAAAGGGTTTTAGTAAGGGAAAATGAGTGAAGTAAGGGGAAAAGGTTAAAATGAAGGGAAAGGGGTATTTTTACAAGGGAAAATGCCTTTTTGGAAGTGGCAAAAGGATTTTAAGGAAGGGGAAGGGTATTTTGGGGGATATTAGTGATATTAAATGACCAATTGATGCTTTCCATTCCTTGTGAAAACTGATTTTACCTACCCATCATTTAATCTAACATTTTTTCTTCATTTATTGGGTGCATTTGAGTTTGCTAGCCCTTTTATTTTTCTTTTATAAGAAAACTATCTAATTCTAACCTTATGACTTCCAATGGCTCAGAGTAAACTGATGAGCTCATTTTTATTCTTTACCTAAATATTGATTTGCCAAGATTAAATAGTTTAGCTAGATATTTATTCACTGTGTATCAATACTTTGAAATTTAAATGCATGAATGAGTCAAGATTAATTTGTTTGACGATCATGAATTGTGGCATTTTTGACAAGCTACACACAATTTTTATTTTGCAAAAGTAACTAAAGTAGTGCCATTTGAATGTGCACACTTTCATGATCTGTTTTTATTTCTTTTTGTATGGGGTCCATACTTTATTTTATGTTTTGGTCTTTTTCTTTTTTAGTCCTTTGATTTTTCTTTTAGGACTTCACCCTCTTTACATTTTTTATTTTAATATGGGAAAACATTTTGCAGAAAGAAAAAGTTTGTGCAATATTACAAGACTTTATCATATTCAATTCAGAATTATGATCCCTATTATTATAGGACCCTAACAATGTCAACACGGACTAATGAAATTAATATACTAAAAGAACATGTAAAGAATCTTGAAGATGAGAAGAAATTGGCACAAATGAGGCATACAACTGAAGCACAAAAGTTAAGTAGATTGACTAAGAGAGTTCAGAAGTTAGAAAGAGAGTTGACATTGGCAAAACCTTTGGTCCAAGCCAAAAAAAAATTATGGGCCAATATCATTAACTCTATTAATGATATTTGTCCATCTATCCAAGTCGTATTTGAGCAGAAATACTTGATTAAAGAGGCTACTGAATCCATCCAAAAGGTTAAAGAAGAACTTGACAAAAAACCAGAAGAAATCACAGAGATAATTAAGTTTATAAATTCTAAGAACAAGCATGAGTTAGAAGAAATTGGAGTAAGTGATGGGACTGAAACACTTTTAGAAGTTAAGAAGGTAATTTCAAAAAGCAACTTAATGGTACAACTTGAAGATAAGTGCCAAGCTATGGAGTTAGCAATAACCAGATTTATGGTCAAATTTGATGTTTTGAGGCAGAAAGGTCTGCCTAATCCTTTGGTCATCAATGACATATTAATGAAGTAGGAAGACTATGACATGAAGATCAGAGAAATGGCCAAAGAACAGTCCAAAAATTCATCTTTGAAAGGAATTCCAATAGGGAAGGTACTTTACCAGATATTTGAATATATGTTTTACCTCTAGCATGAGGTAAATCACCTCTTTGTGAACAAACCTACTTTCACCAAGTGCACTAAAGCTGATGAAATTTACAGAAGGATGATGAAGCTTAAAATCCCAGATGAAGATACTTGGGAAAATTTATATGATTTACTGTGATGGTGAAAAGTAAAATCAGGTAATCAGGCAGTTAATGTTAAAGAGTATCAGATCATTCAGATAAAAGTGAACAACAGAGTTTGCAGATTAGTCAAGCTAAAGATGAAAGATAGAGTTAAAGAGAATCAGATGAAAAAGAAGCTTAAAAGATAGCCAAAGGCAGCCAATGTACAATAACAACAAAAGAGATAACGAAGAAAAATATCAATAAAGAAAAAAAAAATCCAAATAAGAAGGGACAACTAGCACTTAGTCTCCTACGTGTCTCTATCTTCTTGAATGAATATATTTTCTTTTTCCTTGAATAATTCCTAAATCAATACTTTATGATATTTTGTATTATTTTTTGTATAAATACTTCATAATTTGAAGTATTGAGTGTGGATTCCTGAACATTTGTATAGTTGTTATTGATCAAAATACCTGAGGGTTCATTGTACAATTTTCAATTCAGCAGACTGGAAAAATAATAAAGCCACTGCATTACAGGATTCATGTGTTGAGCCACTTTAGCGAAGTACATTTCAATTGTTCAAATGTTATTTCTCTTAAGTATTCTATTAAACTTGTATGTTTTCCAAATTTAAGTGTTATAACAAGAATATTATTGCAGAAAATTTTTAAGTACACTATGTTTTGAACTGTTATTCATTTTAATGTTTTCTTCTGATATCTAGATCTGAGAATCCTTAATTGCTCTCCCATCTCGAGGCCTCTTTCTCCTTCCTTCATCATTCTGGTTTAAGGAATTCTTAAATGCTCCTTGATCCTGATTGAAAACCACTTCACCACTCAACCTAGAATATATAATCTTGCTCAGCTACCCTGTCCTGTGAAAACTTCCTTTAGAACTTGATCTTGTCATATTTTCTTGACATTTTCTCTCCATAGCCCAATGAAAAAGTATCCAATACAATTATCCATTTAAATCAGTAATTCCACCAAACCAAATCAAAAATCAAACCCAATCAATTTTTCATAACTACCCTAAAATCAACTAAAAACAACAAAGTTAAATCATAAAGAGAGATCCCTCTCTAAGCATTAGGAAGGCTAGATCCTGATCTCAAAAGTAGGTTTTTGGTTACCTCTAATATTTCTTGAACAATCATAACAACCCTGGGAAATTATTGGAGTGATAACAGATCCTATGTACACTTTGGGCCACTTCTTGGATTATTTCGGTTTCATGAATGTTGAACAGCTTCGACCCAACAATTTTATGTTGTGGTAAATCCTTCCTTAGGTCATTTTCCCCACAAGTCCAACAATTATGTGGTCCACTACCAAAATTATTGATCTCTTCTCTTGTGGGTTGGGAAATTTGACCTCTCTACTCAGAATTAAATTTCTACTGGGGTCGTATCAGATTCTCTATAGTTTGGTCTTTCCTTTTGTCCATAGCTTGCAGCCTCTGCTCCTTATTATTCTCTTTTCCCTTTTATATTAAACTGACTCTCAAATTCCTATCACTCTTGGATTTTGGATTATGTTTTGATTGTTCATAATAGAGCTTGAAATTTTAGATTGCATCTTCCAATGTCTATGGCTCATTGAATTCAGTTATTTATTTGAACGACTATGGAAGACCATTGTTGAATCTCTAAATCTTTTCCTTTTTCTCCTTGAGGTAACACACATAGGATTGTAGCTCCAGGAATTTAGTAATATAATCTTCAATAGAAATTTTTCCCATTCTAATCTCATAGAACTCCTTGGCTTTGTTGTCATAATATATTTCAGATACATATTTTCTCCTAAATCTCCCTCAAACTCACTGCATTATTGTTATTCTTATCTTATTCTTTTTACATTCTTTAAGTCTTCCCACCAGATTTTAGTTTTTCCTTTCAGGTTGAAGGCAACCACCTTTGCTTTCATATTCTCCAAGTAGTCATGAACCCTGAAGAAAATTTTCATCCCGAGTAGCCATCCTTCAACATCTTTTTCTTTCTTTTCCTCACCATAAAATGTAGAAAGTTTGGATTTCTTAAATTATCCTGGTACATACTCTTTTCCTTTTCCCTTGTCATGATTATGATGATAATGATGAGGTTGTCTATGAATATAAATAGGTCATTTCCTTTGGTGGTTTGTCCTTTATTTTGGGGTATCCAATAGAGTAACCCCTCTTACAGTGTCCTCAATTGACAACATATGCCTTTTCTTGGATATGCCCTCATTTGATCCATTAGTCTTTCCTTCTTGTTATGTCGAACTCTACTTGCTATCTCCCAACTCATGCTGCTTTTTCCTCTGTAGGTTTGAGAGGCTCTGCAATATGAGTACATTTATTTGACAAGCCTTTTTTTTTCAACCTTGCAATTTCTTATTTCTTCCTTTAAAATCCTTAGGCTATCCATTAATTTAGGAGTTTCTACCCCTCCTCCTTTTTCAACTGATTTTTCTTCTTTCCCATGCTATTAGTGGTCGGAACTATACGCTACCATCTTGTTGTTCATTTCTTATCCCATTGGTTTTATGTTGTACCATATTTTGTTGTCCTTGTGGTCTTTGAATTTCATCTCTTTGGGCCTTATCATATTTTATTTTTTTCATACACACATCAATATTATATTTTAACAAAACTCAACTACATAATAAACACTATCACCTTGTCTTACTAGTGAAAATTTTTTGGTATAAATCTAGCTACAACATTACACCTCGATTATCAACTTATAATCAATAAAAATCAAATACATTGTTAGTACAATGTTACATGCATATAATGACACGCCAACCCATACACACCATCAATCCACATCAATAATCGGGTTCCTAATACCTATCACGAGGCTTTAAGGCCTTGTTGGATCTTCAAGGTCTAGTGTTGAACCTTCGCTTGGCTACTTCTGTGATAGAGCCCATCTAGTCCAAGTGTTGAACCTAGAAACTCTGATACCACTATGTAACATACCCCCTACTATCCCTACCCCTACTAAGGGGATAAGGAATAAGTTACTAATATGACCCAATAGGTATAGTTATTGAAATGGGATCTCAAATTTTGACATTTTTTTACTTTCTCAAAACTTATAACTGATGACATCATTGTGTTTTTATTTTCGAGACCTTTCCAATGATATAATAATTTCTCCAATCCAACTCCAAAATAAAAAATATGGTCATTCAAATATTAGCTTATCATTTAGTGCCACGTCATCTAACCTGCCATGTGGCACCAGCATGGTCCTCACATGGTTCCCATGTGATTACCTGAGTCATGCATCATTTCACCACCCACGTGGAAGTTTTTCCACTTACCTTTGGCTCGTTCATGACATCTCATTACTTACAAGACACAATTCATATATTTTTGCATTAAAATGTCACGATGTTAATTACATAGGAATTAGCCCACAATGCCGCCTTATCCCATAGATAAAATATTTGGAATTCCTTGTGTGGTCCTCCATCAAATCTTCTCGGGTAAACCTTCCAAGGCTATGTGGATCCTCATGGACCCCACTTCCAATGTGTCACAATACCCTCACTCGACCACAACCTTCCACATCACCTCAGTCATAATTTCCCTTTGTGATACAATTCGCATTGTTGAGATAACATGGCCCCCTTAAAATTTCGGGGTGATGTATTCAACCTAAAAATTTTCCTAGCACCAATATGACACACCCACTAGCCCACCTTTCCATGTCCTCCCAAATATAAAATCCCAAGTGTTCTCCATATTTCCTCCACTCAAAACCTTTGGGGAAAATGTTATGGGATACGTGGATAGTGAAAAATTTCATCTCAGTTCAATAATACATATTTATCCAACCTTCACACTTGGTCATAGTGCTTGAATGCATGGTCTAATAGACTCAAGCCTCCTTGCTCTTAGGGTCCCTAATCTTCCAGCCCTACATCATATGTATTACATGAATTCTTGGGCTTTTACTGCCCTAAAATCTTATTCATGGTGGTTCTATTACACATGGGTCGATTGTGACTTAGCACTTGGTCCCTTAAAGCATCGAGTCCATGCTCATTCCATATGTGTATAGATAAGCTTAAATATTGGACCTGGTGGTTTTCAAGGGACTCTGCCCCTTACATATATGAATTTCATCCATCTGAGACTGTAACTAAGAAACTAGGACCCACTAGTCTCAGTATTTCTTTTAGAGCTAATTAATTAATTCACATACGTTATCTACCTCTTTGTACAAATTTTATATAGGCCAATCTACAAACCTAGGAAAATTTTAAAAATGACCATTTCTAAATGAAAACATTTAAGAGTCTTTTTTCACACAAATTTTTCACTCCTGATTATCAACATGTGTTAATCCATAACACAAAGACCAAATATACAAACAGGTCAATACAAATAAATTACCTACCTATAGAGATTCCAAACTTTTCATGTTCAATTAGGCTTAAGTTGTTTCAATATGGGTACAACCACTAGCAATGATCCATTTCATTGGATCTTTAGACAATTATTTACATTCCTCATTATGCAAGAACAACACTCCTCAGTGTTAGCATAACATTATTTCCATGCAATAAATAGTGATGTAATGAAAAACACTAGCATAAAACATAAGAGTGAACTTTATAAGAGATCTGGAATATGAGAGTGGGACTCTAATTCTCCACCCAAACTTAGATAAGATGCATCTAATCATTTCTTGCAGTTTTCACTTATGAGCCAAATTCCAAAGCTTGAGGAGGCATGCTTAAAAAACAACAATTCAAATGTTTCAACTCCAATAGGGTGTACCAAGGCCACAGTTTCTTCACCCACCAGAGTTCAATAACAATATTTTCAATTCATAGGAAGGTTCAATATCAAAAAATATACCATGGGAGTGTGGAGATCACCATTTAGGTAGTTCCAAAGAGAGAGAAAGCACTAGTATTCCCAACACAGGGCCACACCAGGTGGTTTAATATTCCCTCAAGTACCTTGGTGTCTCTAACTCCTGCCCAATAGGTTCATCAATTTGCAAGATTCATAGTGAGTTCAACAACCCTTGAGCAAGCCACACACAATGGGTTCAACAACCTCAAGGAAATTCATTTACTTTGTAATTTTTGTTCTCCCAACTAGAAAGCCACACACAATGGGTTCAATAATTTCATTACTATAGAGGGAAATATCTCCCTATATAAATGAAATTCGTTCCAATTCTAGGAAGAACATATCAAAAAAAAAATTGAACTGAGTAGCACAACCCCCGAACATAACCCCCTTACTCCAATCATCGATCTATTAAATAATTACCTCCTTATCCTATAAATTTTTATGTTTTCCCCTTCTTGGTGTGTAGATATGTTGGCCTCTTTGATCATGTTCAAAGGTGTTTTCCTCTTCAGTTGAGCGCAAAGGTAATTCTATTTTTCATTAATTTCTCTCGCTAAAGGCTATCACTGCCATTTCTAGTTATATGGGCATAACCTCTTTGTTGCCCCTATCAGTTTGTAGACACAACAAAGCTTCCATTTAATTCCCATTCTCTCTTGTAGATATTTTTATAGGGTTATGTATGGTTCTCAGTCACTCATTTTTTCGTTGAATTTATTTGAAATAAATTCATTTAAATACAGAGCATATGGAACTTATATAATCCTATTTCCTGGAGAAATTATCCTTCATCAAACTATAGAATATATGTCCCAATTTTATCAAGTATTTTTAATTTGAAAAAATAGAGATAATTATAATTACAACTTGAGGGAAATTTATAGGGTTGTCATAGAAGGAAATATAGGTTCATATCCACCATTATTGAGATATGTTACATAGAATTACAAAGGAGTACTTCTAGGAGTACAGATGGATACAGGAAATAGACACAATGGTAATTATGGCTATTGCACCTCATCTTCACATCAATCCCCATGGAGTTGGCTCATTTTTGAAGTTGGATTGTGAGTTGAGTCATGGGTTCCTAGGGTGGTACCCATGTAGCAGCAGTAGATTGATGTGGGAACTTGGATGAATTGAGGTTGAGGGAATTGCACTATGTGAGACATGATTTCTTATGAAACTTGACATGATGATAATATTAGTTACCTCATTATTTGGGAAACACATGGGGTATATGTAAGGGAGATTTCCATTAGATGTAGTCATATACATAATTTAGAGAGGTGAAACTTCATGATACATAATTTAGGGAGATGATGATTGGTGGGTTATGACCAAGAGCATTACTAAGAATGGAAATAATTTTGAGTGGGGGAGGATGTCATGCCTATTGTTGAAAAAAATAGTAGGACTTTTGAATAGGAAAAAGGTAGAGGGCACAAAAACACTTGGAACAAAGGCCCACTGTCACCAAAGCCTAAGTCCCATGCTCTTCTCATATTTTCACCGATGGAAGGATTCCAGTAATACTCACTTGTGATAAAGTATTCCCTTCATAGGTTTTAAGTGAGGAAAGGTGGCTCATTCAATGGAAAGGTTCAAAAAAAGCATGAGATCTAGGAGACGCTAGTATGACTTTACTCAAAATATCACTTTCAAAGATGGCTACTTGAGACCTAGGGTTGATATATATAACAATATATGATTGCATCCTAGACCAAGGTAGATAAGAGAGAATGAAATTTATGGTTTACTTCACCAAGTACTAAATAAAATTCCTTCAAAGAATCCCCAAGTTGAAGGATTATCTTCTAGGGCTCCCTCTTGATGTGACAACTAGGGAATCAAATTTACGAAGAATCCACCATAAGAATTCCACCAAAAATTAAGAATCTCTAAAGGAGACACTAAGGATGAATTATGTCCAAGCGAAATTTGAAATTCCTTCCTCCAAAATATTTCACACCAAGCCCCAGGGGAGCCTGCATATCCTTAAAGGGACAAAAAATAAGAAGAGAAAATAAGGAAATTTTATGGATTAAATCCAAATTTGAACATCAAGGGACCTGACTAGTGCCTAGGCCATTGGCAGTATGGAGTCATGGATGTTTATAATGGGCTCAATTGACCTTAAAGGAGGTTAAAAGAGGAATCGCTAATTACCCCTTTCAAAAATTGCCCTCTTTAGCATTAATTAATGGAGTTTCATGGATTAAATGCAATCATTATCCACTAGGAACATTCTTTCCATATTATCAATGAGGAACACATGCAAAATTTTCCAAGATTTAAATTTTGAAAGATATTAAATAAAATAAAATGTGAATTATTATCATGAGAACAAATTCCATGCGTTAGAAATTATTTGCAAGATAATTTCACCATAAAGTGTTGTGTAACCAACTTCAAAAATAGAAGAAAAGAGATATCAACACCTTAGAAATAAGCCACTTCAAGGGGGCAACCTCCAATACATTACATAAATGAACAATTCTTGGACTATACAATTTACAAAACCTCCTTTCTATATATAGGAGTCCATTGGGCCATAATGTAATCCTAGTGGGCCACAATGTAATCCTAGCTGACCTAACAATAATAATTTAAGGGCACAATAATAACAAAATGGGGGTTACAAGGGTACAATAATAACAATAAGGGGGTTACATTAACAATAATAAGGGACTATACTAGTGATATAGGGACCTAACATGCCCCTCTCCTTCAAAAAAGTGTTGTCCTCAACGCTTGAGTAGCTCTGGGTGCTTCTGTATAAAATTCTCATCCTCCCATGTAGAATCTTCAGTGGGTAAGTTCTCCCACTTGATGAGATACTCTGAAATTGATCGATTCCGTAGTTGTCGAGTTCTTGTTTCCATGACCGCTTCAGGTTCCAATATGATTTTTCCTTCCTCATCAAGTTCTGGCAATATTGTTTGAACTGGAAGATTTTCACCTATAACCTTCGTTATAGAATTGAGTGGTAGGCTTCCTTGTCGCCATAATTTTACTTTCAACTTTTCCTGCCAACCTGAATGCCTTCTCCAATGAATCAGGTTCCAAAATGCGAACTTCAAGTTGGATGTTATCCTTTAAAGTGCCTATGAAGAGATCAATCCTGTGTTCCTCTGGAATATCAGTTACCCTTATATTCAATTTTTGGAAGTCCTCAATGTGCTGCCCCACTAAACCCTTTTGTTTGAGATTTATCAATTGGCTAAAGAAGGTTTTTCTCTTTGTATCCTCATAATGTGCTATCATTTCCTCCGTAAAAATTGACCAAGTGACAATTTTTTTACGGGAGCAAAGCCATCGATACCATACAAATGTATTTTTTTCTAGATGTAAAGTTGCAATGCGTAACTTTTGTGTGTTTTGCACGTTATGGAGATCAAAATATTGCTCCATCTGTAGTATCCATGTTACAGGATCCTTTCCATCAAACTTCCTCATATCCATTTTTGGAATATGGTGGTTCTTCCCTCCAACAATAGAGTTTATGAAATCACGATTAACATTTATTTTTTTCTCATCATGAGTTTCCTCTACTATCTTTTCACCATTAGGAAACATTTCTTGTATCAACTTTTCCAAACCTTCAATGTCTACTTTTAGATCCTTCTTCATGTTTTCCATGTTGTCTTTCATTTTTTCATCGATCTTAGTTTCCATGTCATCCATCTTAGCTTCCATGCCCACTTCCATGCCATCCATCTTAGCTTCCAAACCATTCATCTTAGCTTCCACGCCTTTCTTCAAACCATCCATCTTAGTTTCCATGCCTTTCTTCAAAACTTCCATTTCATTTTTTTTTTCTTTGCGAGAGCGAAATTTGTTGCACTTGCTCTTGTCATTTTGATATGTCATGTTGCCATTCTTCATCTTCATGAGTAATAGTAGAGCCTTCTAAAGGCTTAATGGGTGTTGAATTATTTTTAGGGGCCATTTTAGAATCCAATACTGATATCTATTCTACAATATGCCCTTGGAATCAATTCAACTTGATTCTTCAAACAAGACTTATGCAATTCGGAAAAAAATACACACCTTTTACTTGCTTTGAGGAGCTCAATATTGAAATTGAATTATCTCTGTAATTGAAAATCTTCAATATTTGAAATTAAGCCCTGTAGTAGCTGTCTGAAGCTTCTTTCAAATGCCACAGGTCTGATCTAATTTGGATTCTTCAAGACAAATTTATGTCCACTCTCCCACAATGACCCAATTTTGGACTGGTTCAGCAGAGCAAACTTGTACGACTTTCCATGTGTCACTGTTTCATCCTTCAGATCTGAAATTGATATCCAAGAAACTAAAGTCTGTTTTCTTGTGACCAATTTTTATGGCACTCCAATCTGATGCTCAGAGAGAGAGTTATGAATATTTTCCCACGATCACCTCTTTGAGATGAAATTCGAGGGCCTGAAAAATCACTACCTTCCACAGATCATATCTCCAAAATTATTTCTAACCAAGCTTTGAAAGTTTTTTACAAATTTCCTCAAGATTTCAGCTTTGCACCATACGAATTTCAGATTTTGAACCTTCGTAGAAAAACATTTATAGCGCAAATGCCATGATGACCTGTTTAGGAGCCTGGAAACATACCTAACTTCCACAGATGATATCTCCGAAAATATTGCGAACCAAGCTCTGAAATTTTTAGACAATATTCCTCAGGATTTCAGCTTCGTACCCTAAAAATTTCAGCTTCTGAAACTTCGTAGAAAAAAAGTTATAGCGAAAATGCCACGATGACCTGTTTGGAGCAGCGAAACCCTAGAATCCAAAGCTCGGATACCAAATGTTGTGTAACCAGCTCCAAAAAGAGAAGAAAAGAGATATCAACGCCTTAGAAATGAGCCACTTCGAGGGGGAAACCTCCAAAACATTACATAAATGAACAATTCTTGGATGATATAATTTACAAAACCTCCTTTTCTATATATAGGAGTCCATGGGGCCATAATGTAATCCTAGTGGGCCACAATGTAATCCTAGCCAACCTAACAATAATAATTTAAGGGCACAATAATAAGAAAATGAAGCAGCAAGGGTACAATAATAAAAATAAGGGGGTTACACTAACAATAATAAGGGACTATACTAGTGATATAGGGACCTAACATAAAGAAACACTTGCAGGACAATGTAGAGTATATCCATCCATCAACAACACATTAGACGCTCCAAAAATATATCAATAAATATAAAAACATCAAAGTGAATCCAAAAAACATCCAAAATTCTCCTCCAATTGCAGGTATGAATTCTCTAATCAACTGTGTGAAAATCCCAAGTGTGATGGTTTAGGATGAGACTAGGTCTCACCTATTTATACAATTATCATGAGTTCAAATTACAAAAGAAAAAACCCATTTACATTCCCAATGTGCTTAGTAACCCACCCATGGTTACAATCCAAACATGATAGCTTTAAAAATTATTTTACTTCTCTCCAAAGCCCACGCAAGGTTGATGTCATGCATGTGTGGAGGCCTAGAGAGGCAGCGTGAAGGCCTCTTATGCTAAAAAAGTGGCAACCTCAAAAATCATGATGAAGAGGGTCATATGCTGCAAAACATCTCTGGGACCCCTATTTTGGGTTTGGGGGTCCAAAATGGGTCCCATGGGTCTCCAAGTGGCTTTGTAACAACCCTCGTGAAAAAAATCATGTAATAAAGTTAAAATAATAACCACAGATGATGGGACACTTATTCCAATCTTAATGTTGGCAAAAAATCCTAGGGGGTGTTCATTTGGTTTATTATGGCTAAGGAAATCAGTAAAGGCTATGGCTAAGGCATTAAAGAGATAAAAGTATTTTTGGGCACATTTATTTATGAAAATAATGCAAATTAGGAGCAAAGGAAGGTAAAAGGTCATAGGTTTCATGTGAGGATGAAATTGAAGAAAAATAATGGAAAATGAATAAAATAGAGGCCTCTTCTATAAAAAGGCTTCTGAGGATGAGTTGGTAACTTTTGTTAGTGCATTTTTGGAGCTCTCTCATTATTCTCTCTCTCTCTCTCTCTCTCTCTCTATGTCATACTCGGATACTTAGAGTTTTCTTGGAGCACTCTTGAAGAGTGTGGATATTTGGTGATTTGGAGAAAGAAGGAAAAGGAAGAGAAAGAAAGCATAGGTGGACATCGGGTAGCAACAAAAGGATTTGGTTGCAGGTACTGAGTTGCATGTATGTTTTCCTCATTGGTTTTGGCATGCATGGTGTATGCATGTGTATTTTCCTAGCCTTGCCATTTCCTGGACAACCATGGTATTTTAGGTTTATATCCATTGATTGTTTTTTGGTTGGTTATCATGATTCCTTTAGCTGTTGGGTTGAGTTATTAAAGGTTATCGATCTTCGGTTGGACAAATGCTCTAAAGCCCAACAGCATAAATGGTTAAGTGAGTTACTAGTCTTGGAGCCTTGGTTGGAAAAAAGCTCTAGAGCCCTAAGTGGGTTAAGTTACTAGTCCCGGATCCTTGGTTGTACAAACACTCTAGAGCCTAGGAGAAACTAGGGTTGAGTTACTAGTCCTAGAGCCTTGGTTGGAGCAAACACTTCGGAGCCCTAGAGTAGCTTGGATAAAGATCAGTCCATGATGTTTGTGATGTCTGACCGTGAGGTGGAATAAATGGTTTTTTGTTTATCTGGTTTGGTCTCTAGAGCCATGGTTTGGTGTTGATTGATGTGTTTTATTAAGTCTCACATTCATGCTTGAAATATGGCACAGGGGTGATTGGCTGAAGTGAGACTTGGCTCATCTAATCTATGGTTGGGTGGGACCTGGAAGTCACATGTGTTGGTGTCTAGATATGAACAAGAGTCAATCCTTTTTCCACATAAATTATCAACCTGAGGGCGTTAGTTATTTCAATACTAACGGCAAAGTATATGAAAATACAAGCACATGGTCCGCTGTAAATCACAGGTTTAATCTATAACACAAATACCATTGTAACAACAATAAATGAACTGCAGAAATAAAAAGCATCCACAGCAATTAACATGATTGTAATAGCAATTAAATAATCACACAAAACACAATACTGCAAGAAAATAAAGAAGAATGCAGCACCTCATCACAAGAGTGGGCCCTACCCTTGGATCAGGGCTACGGAAACTCAAAGATTACAGGAGAAACAGCAAGTTGTTGTATATTCAATTAATAATAGAAATATTAATTACAAAATCTATATATGTGTAAAAATCTCTCGATTCACAGCCCGTAGGATTCTTTATACCATAGTCCTGAAATCCCCAATTCCTCCCAACGACTCCATTGTTACAAAAATACATATTGTTACAACAGCAACCAGATTTCCCAACAAGAAATTGTAAGAAAGCCAAAGATAGCGCTGATGCATCCATGGTTGTCACGTTGTAGCAGCAAATAAGGGCGATTCTGGAAATGATGGGTTGTGCCTTGACTTGCGGCCACGACGCGCCTGTTGTAGCCAAATCTGAAGAAATATAGGAGTTAATACATAAAAAGGTAAAACCTCCATGACAAGTATGTCATTAATAAAATATCCCATAAAATATAGGAAGAAGGGTTTTACCTCATGCTTTTAAGATAAATAATGGCACAAAGAGATAGAAAGGTAGGGTAAGAATGAGAGAAGAAAGTATACAAATCCTATGGCTCAACATCTACCCCCAATCGGTTCATTCGTATGTCCCTCACAACTCGCCATCTCCTCGCATCCGATTGACCGAATTGTTAGAAATTAAATATGTATCAACAACACATAAACAGTGCGGAAAATACAAGCACACAAACACATAAAACTAGAGAGACATAGATATACGTAGTTCACCCAATTTGGGCTACGTCCACCCCGAGAAACCAATCCTTCCTTTCTATTATCCAGCAAAATGAAGAGACACAACCTACAATAGATCAGTTGTGATATCCTCGGTTCTTTATCATAGACTCCCTATATGTTTCTCACTTTGAGAATACACATACAATACACAACCACAATACAATACGCTCATACAAAACAAGGGTTTTCCTTCCAGGGAAAAAAACCTTATGTTAAGCATAACTTCTACCATCAAATCATCCACCTAATGAATGGCCTAAATTGACTAGAAATTACAATAATTTTACAAGGCAATTTTACATCTGTTTTTAGCTTCGGGGGCGCTGCCCCCGAAACCCCCCACAAGTGGGGGGGGGGGGGGCTCCATAAATTCGCTACCGCCCCCCTTGGACCCCCCACGACAGTGATTAATTTATGGGCGGCGTTGCCGCCCCATTTAAGGTACAGTGGTCCAATGTTGTGATACAATGTAAACAAGAGAATCAGGCTCCACACCCAACAATCTCCCACTTGGTGACTGATTGTAGCAACTCCACTGCTACGTCATTTGTTGGACAATGACTCCTCTTTGGACCTGGATATTCCTCATCTTTATCATCATCCTTGAATACCAATTGAAACTTAGCACATTTTCAGTTTCTCCCTGGTTACAACTTTTGTTAGAATATCTGCAGGATTCTAGTTAGTGTGTATCTTTTCCATCTTCAACTCTCCATCTTCCAATACTAACCGTATGAAATGGTACTTGAGATGTATGTGTTTAGTCCTGGAATGAAATGTTGAGTTCTTTGAAAGATGAATGGCACTTTGGCTATCAATGTATAACGTGCTCATATCATGCTTCTTACCCAATTCACCCATAAGCCTTTGTAACCAAATCATTTATTTACTAGCCTCTATAGCAACAACATACTCTGCTTCTATTGTTGAAAGTGCAACAACACTTTGGATTTTTGAAACCCAACTGACAGTTGTTCCACCTACAGTAAATACATATCCTGTAGTGCTCCTTCTGTTATCTCTGTCACCTGCCATAATCGCACTGTAACATATCCCTATAGAGAAGTGTTTGAACCACCAAAGCATAATGTTTGATTTGTGTACCTCTCAAATATCCGAGAATCCACTTCGATCGCCATCCAATTGTTCTTTTCTCTCGGATTATTCATGTACCGCTTACAACCTCCACCGTACGTGGCAATATCGGTGCCTTGTGCGTACCATTTCATACATTAAGCTTCCAATTGCTAATGCATATGGAACTTAGACATAATCCCATGTCTTCGTGGGTCTTGGGGCACATCTCCTTACTAAGTTTGAAATGGCTAGCAAAAGGTGTACTAACTAGTTTTTCATTCTGCATATTAAATCTTTTCAACACCTTTTCTATGTACTCATTCTGAGATAGTGTTAATTTGTGATTTTTATTGTCTCTAGTTATCCTCATACCAAGGATTTGTTTTGCATCTCCCAAATCCTTCATTGCAAATGAATTTTTCAATTTTCTTTTGAGTGCATTTATTTCCTGCATGTTAAACCCTGCAACAAGAATCTCATCTACATATAATAAAAATATAATATAGCTGCCATCATTTTGTCTTTTTAGATAAACACAATGATCAGAGTGACATCTAGTATAAACTTGTTCAGACATAAACTTGTCAAATTTTAGAAACCACTGCCTTGGAACCTGTTTTAAGCCATACAAGCTCTTCTTTAACATGCACACCAAATTTTCTTTCCCTTTTACCTCATATCCTTCTGGTTGTTGCATGTATATATCTTCCTCCAAATCTCCATGCAGAAATGTTGTCTTTACATCTAACTGTTCAAGATGTAAATCTTCCGTTGCTACGAGACTTAAGATAGTTCTGATTGAAGTCATCTTAACAATAGGAGAAAATATTTCATCAAAATCAATACCTTTCTTTCTATGCAAACCCCTTGACCAAAAGTCTAGTTTTGTACCTCTATTTTCGCCCATCTTTTTCCTTCAGCCTGTAAACCCATTTATTCTGCAATGTAGTTTTACCTGCAAGCAACCTGACTAAGTCCCAAGTCTGTTTATGCACTAAGGAGTCCATCTCTTCTTCCATGGATAGCTCCCACTTCTTCTTGCTTTCAACTTGCATTGCTTCTTCATAACATTCACGTTCACCAAAATCAGTCAACAATAAATAATATAATGAGGGAGAGTATCGTTCAGGGGGTCTACTTATCCTGGTAGATCTTCTAACACCACTTTTAGGTGTTTTAGGTTCTTGTTGTTGTTGTTGTTGATTATTATTATTTTCAGGCTCCTTTAATTTTTCTGTGATCTCATCAAGAATTGTGTATACTTTTTTTTCTTTTTCTTGTTTCTTTTCTTGCAACTTATTCTTATACAAGACCTTTTCATTGAATATTACATCTTTGGTCCTAATTATTTTTTGATTTTCATAATCATATAAGCAATAACCAAAATCATTAACACCATATCCAATAAAGGTACATTTCTTTGATTTTGCCTCAAGATTGGTTCTATTTTCTTTATTAATATGGACAAAGGCCTCACAACCAGAAGGCTTTAAAGAAGAGTAGTTTAGCTTTTTAGTTTACTTTTTTACCCGTCCATACTTCCTCCGGAATACCACCATCCACAGAACTTGGAAGGCCCCCCTATTAGATAAACAAATAAAGATTTTAAGCAACATCCGTCCAAAAATTGTAAAGGCAATCATGCTTGCAATCTCATGCACTTGTACGTTCCATGATTGTTCTCGTTCATCCTTTCCGACACACCATTTTCACAGGTATTTTGAACCCGTTCTTCTTCTAATAATTCCATGCTCCGAACAAGACCTATCAAACTCTTTGCCGCAATATTCAACTCCATTATCTGATCTGAGACACTTATACTTCTTTCCTATCTCAATCTCAACCAAAGCTTTCCATTTCTTGAAAATATCAAATACATCAAATTTATTCTAAATACAATAAATCCAAATTTTTCTTGTTGCATCATCAATAAAAGTAACATAATAGTGAGAGCCACCAAGAGAAGATACCTGAGCAGGTCCCCATACATATGTATGCACAAGCTCTAATTTTTTTCTCTTCTTTTCTTTCCCAACTCTAAGAAATACGACTCTCTTCTATTTTCCATAAATGAAATTCTCAGAGAAATCCAAATCAACATTCTTCAAACCCGACAACAAATTTCTTGAGTGAAGAATCTTCATCCCCTTCTCACTCATGTGTCTGAGCCTATGATGCCATAATGCTGCATCTACTCATTTGGAAGTTAAAGCATTAACAGAGTTAGAAATACCATTGCATAAATACAATGTACTAACCTTTTCTCCTTTTGCTATTACCAGGGCTCCTTTGGTGACCTTCCAAGCTTTATCCTGTGAAATTTGCCACACAAATCCCCACCGCCTATCTACCCTATTGAAATCAGATTTTTCTTTTAGATTTGGAACATGCTCATCTCCTTTAATAGCCACTTCTATTCACGTTTTACAAGAACTCACTTCCATTCCAACAATTTTAAGGTGGTTTATCATCACCCATAAATGAACTTGTCCAAAATCTCCCTGAATACAGTCATGAAAATATTTCTTATTAGGTGTGGCATGGAATGAAGCCTCTAATCTACAACCCAATAACGAAAGAAAGAATCAAATTATCTCAGAATACATCACCTATCACATTTGCTTCATGATTTTTGTCTGCTGTGTGTCTCCTTCTTTTTCCTTCCGAGATCTGCAGTCTCTTTCTTTAGGTGTCCTTTCTTTCCGCATTTTGGAAGACACTATCCCCGTAGTAGGACTTGGATCTGCCTTTCCTTGATTTACTGCGATATCCCGAGCTCTTTCCTCTTTCCATTCTTCTTCCCCTAGACTCTACACTCAAAGCATTACCCGATGTCTCACCGAAGCTTTTCCGTCGCATTTCCTCGCTAAGGATAGCACCGAAAAAATAATCAAACTTTAAAGTACTAGATCTAGAGACAGAGTTACTAATGGCCATTACTAAACCATTCCAACTCTCTGGCAATGAGCACAAGAATAATAGAGCTCTAACTTCATCATCAAATTTTACCCCTACAGAACTTAACTAACTGGTAACTGTATTAAAATCATTTAAATGGTCTGCAACAGATCCACCTTCCGACATCTTCATATTAAATAGTCGTTTCATAAGAAATACCTTGTTTGAGGTCGAAGGTTTTTCATATAGTTTCACCAATTTCTGCATCAAACCCTTTGTTGTTGTTTCCTTCGAAATATTGAAGGTGATTGACGCCGCAAGGCACAACCGTACTGTTCCGAGTGCCTTTCTATTGAGAATGTTCCATTCTGCGTCTGTCATGGCCGCCGACTTCTTTGTTTTTCCGCTCAATGGTAGGTATAGATATTTCTGATATAGATAATCTTCCATATGCATCTTCCACAGCGAGAATTTTTGGCCATTAAATTTCTCGACCCTAAACTTACCATCTTCTGCCATTGCTCCCACTCGAACCAGGAACCCTTCTTTCCTGCGAGTTTATTAGCCAAATATACCTTTGGCTCTGATACCACTTTTTAGAAAATTAAATATTACAGAGCAATGCAACACATAAAATATGCGGAAAATATAAGCACACAAAACACATAAAACCAGACAGACACAGATATACGTGGTTCACCCAGTTTTGGATACGTCCACCTCGAACAGCTAGTCCTTCCTTTCTATTATCCAGCAAAATGAAGAGACACAACCTATAGCAGATCCACTGTAATATCCTCTGTTCTCTCTCACAGTCTCCCTCTTTGTTTCTCGCTCCGAAAATACACATACAATACACAGCCACAATACAATACCCTCATAAAAGCAAGGGGTTGCCTTCTAGGGAAAAAAACCCTAAACAAAACAAAACTTCTACCGTCAGATCTTTTGCCTAATGAATGACCCAGATTGACTAGAAATTACTATACTTTTACAAGGCAATTTTACATCTGTTTTTAGCTTCGGGGGCGCTGCCCCCAAAACCCCTCGCCAGGTGGGGGCTCCATAAAGTCGCTACCACCCCCCATGGCAGCAATTAATTTACGGGCGGCGTTGCTGCCCCATTTAAGGTACAAGGGTCCAATGCTGTGATACAAAGTAAACAAGATAATCAGGCTCCACACCCAACATGATTGTGATCGGCATGAAGTTGTGTGAGGTCATATTCTGCAGCCATCTCTGTTCCTGCTGGCTTATATCCTTCTGTCAAAACAACATCTTTCCATCAGTTGGGTTCAACGTTATAAGCAGGAGTATATTGTTTAGCTGGTAGCCATAAAAGGGGAAATTGAAATCTTAATCCCATCCATCTAACCCCACAGGTATGAATACATGCCACATAATGCGACATTCTTTCTAAGGCACGTGCAAAGTTAGGTGCCCCAAATGGTTCTCTTCCCTTGACGGCTGAAGAAGACAATATCCATCTTTTCTGACAACTGTCCAGGGCTTCTTTGCGAAATTTTGTAATTTGGCTGACACACAGGTAAGCACACCACTTATGAATTGTTTTCATGTGTTCCTTACAGCCCTCAATCTGTAGAAAGGTATAATGCTTGTTGTAAATGTTTGAGGACTGATCATGCTCTCTTCTCAGCATTAATGGCTTTTCGGCTTGATTTTCTTCAAATGTATCCCAAGCCTTTCTCCATTTAATCTAATTGATGGTATAGGAGGTGAAAGCCCTTAAGTGGATGTCTCCCATGAATGGAATGGGGTTAAAGGACTGATCATGCTTTAAATAATACCCATGCATGTATAGCTCGCACATTAAATGTTGTCCTATAACATCATGAATTTTTAAAATACGGAGAAATTGAATGGGGTCCTCAATTTCAACCACATCTCCTTATACATACTTTCAAGACAAAAGAAAAGAAATTTTTCATGAAGGAATAAGACATAGCTATGTGCAGGAGGTCTGCAGGCCATTACCTGCTGTGCTAGGGAGAACATCTTCTCCTTATCTGTCTTTAGCAACTGAACTTGTTCTTCCAACTCTTCTATCATGGCCTTCTGTTTGGCCTACTTCAGTCATGCCTTGTATAACTAATCTATGTACCATGTAACGACTCCAGCAACTTATTCCCGAAACCTATGTAATATTCCAAAATTTGCACACAGCAATTTAGAATATTAGATTTATCTACTTTCACCTAGGAGAGGAATAAATGGGTAAGGAAGCCTATGAATAATAAAAATATGAATAAATTCCACCTTTGTAAGGAAGGAGATCACCTTAGCAGCTGGTTTTACACTTCCAAGTGTGAACAAGGGTAAATAAGATGGAGATATAGTCAAGTTTGACTAAGTCAACATCCATTCTTGAGGAGGAAGAAATCACTTAAGAAACTAGCTCAATGTGAACAAGGATCAACCTAGACACACATATGAGAACTGGATTGAAGATCCCTTAGTGTGAAAAGAGGCATTGCAGGTGTGTTTGTCATCCATAATTTTGACTTTATCCAAAGATGACTAAAGTTGAAAAACTCATATTTCTAGAAACAATATTTGAAGAAACATTGTGAGTTCTAGAAATCTCACTGCCTTCATTAGCCTAAGTTCATCAGTTCACTTAAAGCTTCATATATGTATTCTAAAAATTTATCCTGTTGTTTCAATAGAAGCTTATTTCAGGCTATTTATCCATGTTTTTATTGGTCCATTTCCCTCTGAAAATCTCCATTTTTCTCTCATATCATCATTCCTACCCCTGTTTTCTACATCAATATTTTTCCCTCTAAAAAGACCTTTTTTCTCTTCATAAAACCTCCATTCCCTCTGAAAATATCCTTTTTCCCCTTCTCATTACCCCTCAAAACCCTCAAAAAACCTTCTAAAAACCCTTTTTAAACCATAAAAACTCCATTTTTTGGTTTAAAACATCCCTTTTTACCTATCGGAAGCTTTTAAAAAACCAAAAAGCCCAAGTTTTTAGCCTATTTCCGACCATTTTTTATATAAGGCATTAAGCCCCTTTCGGCTTAGCCCTAGCCCATTTCTTCTGCCGTAAAACTGCGCCTTATAACCAAGCGCTAGGCCCATTGGCCCATTGGCATTGGTACTTCCTCATTCCCATTTTCTTTTCCACCACTGATACGATCCCCCGAGGGCTTAGATTCTCCGCCCTTCCTCCATGTGACCCCGCCCCATGATCGACCACTGGGCCTATCGGCATATCGGAAATCCCCGTTCATTCATTCCCAGACCCTTTCTTCGCCGATATGTCGATCCCCTGATGAAACATACACCGTTGATCTTCCCCAAAGATCGAACGGACAATGCTTCATCGCCATCGCGCATGGGCGTTTCTAACTCTTCTTTCCCCTTACCTTTTCTTACCCGATGGACCGATCTCTCGAGAGCTTAAATCCCTAGCCCTTCTTTCCTCTGCTCCCAGTTTCTTGCTTCTCCACAGGACCATGCCCCAGCACCAAGATTTTAGCCCCCATCAGCATCGACAAATAATATTTTTTCTTCGTTTCCCTTTCTTTTCTCCTCTGCCAATGAATCAACTCCTAATAAGATTTGCACCATTGATCTACCAAGATCAACGGTTGTCATTACTCTTCCCCTTTACCCCGTTCCATTGTTTCTTTAGGCAAATCCCACCATTGATCTTATTGATCCAACGACTTCCCTTCCTCCCGACCTATTACCTTTTCCCCTGCTTTACCACTCCAAGGGGAAATCTCACCTGTTGATCATATAAATTCAACGGTGATCATATCCTCTCTCACCCTCCATCCTCCCAACTAATACCTTTCCATTCGTCCCCGCAAACACATCTCCACCATTGATCTGGGAGATCTTACGGTTATCCTTAGCCCCTTTCCCTCATTATTTTTTATTCTGCACTATGCATTCCCCTTAAGCGACCTTGAACGCCGATCTCATCGATCTGACGGTCATCGCATGTCCCTCTCATCCTCCGATCACCCAACCATCCTTCCTCGTGCATCTATGCAAATGAATCTTGACTGTAGATCAAAGGCCTCAAGCCTTGATCTAACGGCTACCATACCTCTGCTATGAGACAAACTAAGTGATGTCACCATCGGTCCCACCTCCTACTACTCCACTGCCTGCCCAATCTCCGTCTGCCACCTGGCCTCCACTACCATCCTTTCCCAAGCATCTTCCGCCCTCGTGCTAATCCTCTATCGTTGGATCTACACTCCTAGATCCAACGATCTACATCCACTTTCGCGCGGATTTTGGTGTCAGGATTTAACAACCCGAATCTACGCGAAACATGCGGTTTCAAGGTGGACAGGTGTCATCACCTGTGTGGTATCGCATTCAAAACATGAAAAACCACTAACCGCCCAACTACAACGTGAAAACTGTCGGTGGTTTTCGCAAAACCACTTTCTCATTTCGCGCTGAAATACAAATTTTAACCCATTTTCTTCATATTTTCGCCTCCCTCCACACATTTCTCCTTTCGCTTCACTGCTCCTTCTGCCTCCTTTAAGCCTCTACTAGCAGTTTAGCCCCAAATTCACAGGTTTTAGATAACAATTATGTGTTTGGTTTCAGGTTTTAAAAGGCGGATTATTCATAAAATAGTCTCACATTCAAGGAAACAGTGGCACTGAGCTGAGGATCACGATCCTTAAATCCTAATCAAATGCAGAAAAGAAGCTTCCAGGATGTGAATTCTTGGTTTTCATCAATGTTTCACAGGCATTGGTTATACAATCAAACCCTCCAGCACACTAAAAGCCACCTATACACTGACAAAGAAAACAAAAGAAAGAATAGTGAAGAAAAAGATTAAAGATAAGGGATTATGCGTAAAGTTGAAGGTTAAAGGCTTAAACCAAGCAACTTATAGATAAAGCGCAGTGTGATGGCAAATTTATTAAAGAAAAACAGTCAGTGGAAAGGATGAAAAGCTCGAGGATGATTATAAAGGCTGAAGGTCAAACGGATAAAAACAAATAAACAAAGGTTTAAAGCAGTGAATAAAGGGAAAGGGGACAACGATGATCAATTAAAAAGGCAAACATAGGCTAAAGGGCCTAAAGAGCAGTTTTATGATTAAATAAAGAAAAATTAGGCTAAAGCAGCCTTGGATACATCTAAAAGGAGCAGTTATTCCCTTAATATATCAAACTGACACCTTTTGCCCACTTTCTATCCCAAAGGGAAAATTGGCAGTTATTACACTAAAGAAGATATTTAAACTGTTAGGACAGATATTGTAAAAAATAAGATAAAGCCTTAAAGTCAATCTTTTCCACTTATCTTTATCTTAGAGAGTAAATACTGAGTTATTAAAATAGAGAGGTATCTACAGATGTTCCTACCTTATGCCTTGCATGGTTATCAAGGTCAGGAACGCATTTACTCTGTCATAAATGACATTTGAACCCTGAAACATAGTTCCACCTCCTCATTTGCAGTATAAATACTGCACTGGAAATCATTGTAAATGTTGGATTTTGATGACTGATGCTATAATAATACATAGTCCTTTGAAGCTCTTGAAGAGAAATTTGATGCCTTGGAACTCATGCATGATCTGATTTGCTTGTTGATGGAGAAGGATAGTTTGTAGGATCCATAGGCTTGGTTGATGGTGAATTTTTCTTCTGTTTATGTTTTTCTAAGTTTTCCACTATGTTTTCCATCTTGCTATGTTGCAGTAGGACAAAGAATTTAGATTAAGAAATGTTTCTAATGGCACCTTCAATCTGTTTGTCCTTCACTGCCTCAATGTTTTCTTCTACAAGGATATATTAGAGAATTCATCTTTTTTCTCTCTAGCAAGTTATATGCTTGTCTATTTCATGAACAATTTAGATTAGTTAGCATCAATTATGATTTATGGTTAGCCCTGCATATTGTTTCCACTGAAATATTCTGTTCTTGGAATCATCTCTTTAAAGCAATTTTGTCTAGGTTTGTCAAAGAAGTCCGTTTAAAATCATGCTCTTTGCCTTTACTTAGCTAAAAAAAAATTTAAGGAAGCCTTATAGCTGTAACTTTGGATCTTAGAGTTTTCTCTCTTTCTATGGTTATAGTTACTTATATATCTTAAATGTTTTTTCTCCTCTAGATGATAAAAGCACTGAAATTTGGATAAGTTATTTGCCTTTATGTGTTTTTATTTGAATGTTTGTCTTGGTTAATTATCTGTTTTTAGTCTGAAATCAAATGTATTAGGTTCTACTTATGCCTTTGATTCTCTTTTTGTTCTTATCCATTTTCCAACTCCCTCAGTTTACAAGTATATAAAGGATTTTGTTTCATCCCTTTATTACTTTGTTGTTCTCAATCTTTATGTCCATTTCATAAATCCATCATAACCTTAAAAGATCCACCAGCCAAGTAAACTTGCCCTGCACATGCTCCTAAAACCATTGATAAACTCATCTGGACCTTGTTAGACTCCATTTCCTAATGAATTAACAATATTCCATGTTTCCTATCTAAAATCTATCAAATTATCATGCCCAACCAAACCCAAACAAACAAACTTTCACTTAATAACTAGCCTAAAATCAACCTCTTGAAAGCATCAAGCTATATCCTTACAAACATATTGAGAGATCCCTCTCTGAGACTAGGAGGGCTAGATCCTAGAACTCTAAAGCTCGGTTTGATGTTGCCCTTGTCAATTTGTATCTCAATCAATCTAGAAAATTACGAGGAGCTAACATAGTGGCGATCACGGTGGGACCCCTAAGTTCATAGCAACCTGAAAAACTCTTATAGGATTATATACATCCCTAGTTTGACTTAAAAACCAACCAATAGCTAGAGTAGAAACTAGTTACTTCATCATCCTATCAAGATAATGACTTAGTTAGGGGATACTCATTGACCTTAAGGCTGCATAAAGAAACTAAAAACCAAAAAATACTCCCTAGATTGATATTTTACCAAGAATTTTATGGTCGATCATAAAACATTTTACCTTTAGAAAAGCTAAAAATTTCCACCTGGTGACTCCACTAGCCTCTAGTAGGCCTTCCTCATTTCACTAGTCCCATAGATTGTTCTAGGATTGTGTCAAATCAATCCAAAAATGTCTTTAAGGCCTAGTTATACCTTGTGAGAATAAAGAGATTTGGCTCCACGAAGGACCTATACCAGATCACACCCAGATCTAAATCCTCTTGAGATAGTTGATAATCCAAAAAGTATCCTTAGGAAATCCCCTAAATCCAAGACTTCAACTATTGTTAGACCAATTCATAGAGCTAATTCTGTCCCTAAAAATATCTCAGCTCTGCAAGATACACAAGTTGAATTACCATTCATAAGAAACCCATCCAGAACTAAGTCACTTAGTGATATAGATCAGATAGACTTTGAGTCTCCACACTCACCCTAGCATAGCAGTGAACATACTGATAGTAGAGAAACATCTCCCCCTGATCTTCATTTCATTCATAACTTTGGTTTCTTTCATCCTAGATCTGCTCAATAGTCTCTCACTGATCCAAGTACTTATGTTATCCATACACCCACTGTTCAAACTACTCCATTCCATCCTCCCCCTCCTTTCATAAACCCTCCAGTTGTAAACCCCCCATTTTTTCCACAACCTCCTATCATGGCAACATGGTATGCTCCTCTATTCCTTCCTTTAGCTTTATAAAATTTTCCACAGGACTATCAGTCCAAGATTCCATTATATGATGTTAATAGTTCTATTACTGCTTCACAACATGTGGACAAGATGAATGACTATTTTGATAGAAACGAGATAGATGATGAAACCATTAAACTCAGATTGTATGCTCAAAGTTTCGGGGGAGAAGCAAGAAAATGGTTCAATAACTTGACTCCTAATAGTATAAATGATCTCCCTTCTTTACTTCAAACATTCATAAACAAATAAGAAGTTAGGAAGAACCCTCTCCAAATACTTTCAGATTACAACAACCTCAAGAGAAACACTGGGGAAAGTGTTCAAAATTATTGCACTAGATTTAATAGTGTTTATAATGCACTACCCCCAAGTTTGAAACCACCACAAGGCTCAGCTTTGGCCAAATTCCCTAAAGGATTTAATCCTGAAATGGCCTATCAGCTAAGAGAAAGGGACCCCTTAACTTTAGAAGACATGCAGAAGAGAGCTCTTCGTGTAGAAGCAAATATGATTGAGAAGAGAGCTAGAATGAAGACTAAGAAGAGGGTATCATTTAGGGATGAAGTTGCACCTTCCACATCTGAATCAAAAATGGAAAGGATGATGGAGGAGATGATGAAGAGAATGAGCATATAGGAAAGATCTCAATCTAGAAAAAACTTAACACCTCCTCAAAATAGAAACCAATCCCAGAATCAAAATTAGAACTTTAGGAGAAATCAACCTCAAATCAAACAAAGAGAGATTGACCAACAAATAAGACCCCCTTTCCAAGACAACTATGTAGATGAAGAAGAAAGAGAGCCTGAGCAGTTGGAAGAAGACCATGTAAATGTCATAGGTTCAGATGATGAGGATAACACATTCCTTACTGAAGAAGAACAAATGATGTTTTCTTCAAAACCAAATGAGAAATCATATGAAGATTCTGAAGACTATAGATTAGGATTTGAGAATGCCATAATGGAAGTCCATAGGCAGTATAACCTTAGGAGCAATAAGAGTCAAGATGTTCCTAAAACAAATCAGCCAAACACTGCTGTTAGAAAAACCTCTGAACCTATCCCTAAAAAGACAGCAAAAAACACAAATACTATGGCTAAAAAGACTGAACTAAACAAGCAAAATAATAGCCAGCCTAGTAATGATTCAAGTTGCCCTAGTACTTCAAATAGTGGCCCTGAAAAAACCTTATTGTCCAAACCTTCAAATTAGAATCAAAAAATTAAAAATGTAGAAAATTTCATGGCTGATAAAACTGATGTAAATGTAATAAAGACACCCGTGCCTTTTAGTTTTGAGGGGGAGATTGCCAAAATCAAGATCACTACACCCCTCACTGAATTAGTAACCCAAGAGGTATATAGATCCCATATTTTCAAAGTATTAAACATAGGCAAGGATACTGATACCTTGAACTTAACTGATGATAAACCAGAACTGTTGTTTGGTCCTGAAGTAGAAGGAAGATATCAAGAAGGAGCATTCCCTCCTTTCTATGTCAGTCTAAACATACATGACAAAATTCTGCATAATGTTATGCTAGACTCTGGTGCCTCACACAATCTCATGCCAAAGGTTGTGATGGAGAGATTGGGCCTAGAAATCACAAATCCCTACAAAGACTTTTATTCTTTTGATTGCAGTAGGGTTAAGTGTCTAGGCCTAATCAAGGATCTGTTTGTCAATCTGGCACAAATCCCTGCTATGATTCTAGTCATGGATATAGTTGTGGCTGACATTCCCCCAAAGTACGGCATGCTTTTATTTAGATCATGGGGGGCCAAACTTTAGGGCAGCCTTCAAATGGATATGACCTATGCCACCATCCCAGTCTTCAATCAAACAAGAATATTGTACCGGGAATCCCACATGAAATACATGGTGAGTAACATAGATAGGCCAAATAACACACCACTTTATTCCATTCACTCAGACCTTGATTCCTTCATCCTGTACAATGAGAATGACATAAATGAACAAGTGAATGATAATGAGAGAGAACTAAGTCCTCTAGAACAATCAAACCAGCTCTCTGATCAAGAAAGTGACCCCCAAAAATCTAGCAGCTTTGAAGTACAGAACATTGACAAAAATGAAATTGACAGCCTTTGGCATATGAGTTTTGATGGTTCTTATGGTAAGGTCGGATCAAGGGCTGGTGTTTGAATCCACAACACAAATGAAGGCCATTCCTATAGGTTATATTTTCAATGCACCAATAATGTTGCAGAGTATGACGCTCTCCTTATTGGTCTATACTTACTTAAAAATCTCAAAGCCAAGAAAATATTGATCCAAGGAGATTCTAAACTAATCATCAATCAAATTAAGGGAGAATATTCAGCCAAGAACCCTAGGTTAAGGGAATATAGAAATTCTGCCCTAGACCTTCTCAAAACCTTTGAGAAATATGAGCTTACTTTCATCCCTAGGGCCCAAAAATGCCTTGCTAATGAGCTTGCCTTTGCTACCAGCAATTGCTTTTTACCTTATGAAAATAAGAAATGCCTCATAAAAATAAAGAACAGGCCTACTGTACCAGACAACTTGAACCATTGGCAAGTGTTTGACAATGATGACCAAATAGATGATTTTCTGCAATCCAAAAATGACTTTTCAAGCATAAAACAGAGTTTGAGATTTGAAAGAAATAGTTCTACTAAAAAAGAAACTCCCAAAACAGAGCTGCCCTTTGATGATGATATAAACCACCTTCAAAAGCCCTGTGTTGCGGATAAATTAGATCAAAGAGAACTTGAAATTTTGCAATACAAAGATGACACCTTGCCAAGAGGCCTTGCACCACTAGAAGAGTTGTTTGATTTTAATGATGTAGCTAAAAAGCCCAAGATGGAACCCATAGAAACAAATGTAGAAGAGTGTAACATTGGAGGGCTGAAAGAGCGCAAAATAATCAAGCTGTCCAAAACCATCCCATCTCACACAAAACAGAAATACATTGAGCTTTTTAGAGAATTTAAAGATGTGTTTGCTTGGGGGTATGAAGACTTGAAATCATATGACACCAAAATCATCCAACATAAAATTACTCTCAAAGAAAATCAGAAACCATTTAAACAAAAGTTGAGAAGAATAAACCCCCTTTTTTTACCATTAGTTGAGAAAGAAATCAAAAATATGTACGATGATGGGATCATAGTCCCTGTCTGATACTCAAAATGGGTGTCCAACCTTGTGTTAGTGAGGAAGAAGATTGGGGAAATTAGGCTTTGTATTGACTTCAAAAATTTGAACAAAGCCTCCTTGAAAGACAATTACCCCTTGCCTAAAATGGATCACATACTCCAAAAATTAGTTGGTTCACAAAGAATCTCATTACTAGATGGTTTCTCAGGTTATAACCAAGTTCTAGTCTTTCCAAGTGACCAACTTAAAAATGCGTTCACTACACCTTGGGGTATGTTCATGTATGTTAAAATGCCATTCGGTTTAATGAATGCAAGGGCTAATTTCCAAAGGGCAATGGACATAGCTTTTTCAGAAGACATAAGTTACTTCATAGTCATATACATGGATGACATCATTGTCTACTCTAAGACTGTTGAGGAGCACTTAGTCCACTTGAGAAAAGTCTTAGAAAAATGCAGAAAGTATGGCCTGTCCCTAAATCCTAAGAAAAAATTGTTTGGCCTTCAGGAAGGAAAAATCTTAGGTCACATCATCTCTGAGGAAGTAATCAAGATAGATCCCAAAAGAATAGAAGGCATCTTACAAATCCACCATCCTAGGAACATTAAAGAGCACCATGTCAAACCAGGAGGTAACTCCTCAAAACTAGAATGTGTATTAGCTGAAGAATGTACATGCTTATATAGATGGGAGGTGAGGCTATTGGGATTCAGCTCCCAATGACTCTTGGCCTTCCTTATTTCCTAATAATAAATAATATAAAAAAATACATATGCACACCCATCCATAGGATTAGGTGTCAACATTCCCCCTTTAATCCGAAGGGATGTTGGTGAGTCCAAGCATCGATCTGAACTTTTCAAACTTTTCTCTTCCAAGTGCTTTGGTGAAGATGTCAGCAGTTTGCTCATTTGTGGAACAATGATGTAGATGGATGGTTTTGGCTTGAACATGATGTTGAATGAGATGGTACTTTGTATTGATGTGCTTTGTTCGATCATGGAACTTTGGGTTCTTGGCCAACTTTATTGCAGAAGTGTTGTCGATCATGAGTGGAGTGGAGTACATTTGTTTCATCTGCAAATCTTCCAGGATTTTCTGGAGCCACACAATTTCCTTTGTTGCTTCAGCTGCTGCCACATATTCTGCCTCGGTCGTGGAATCTGCTGGAACTGACTGTTTGCGTGATCTCCATGAGACAGCTCCTGATCCAAGACTCATGGTGTAACACATGGCCAGACATGTTTCTTTATGCCATCAGTCAGAGTGAGTATCCCGGTCAAGATAAGTCGCCTACACCGTGTATGTTGGTCAAAGTCTTGAGTCCCTTCTCGTACCTGTGTGCTTTCTTTTTACGATCGTCCAATCAAAGGAACAAGGTTTTTGCATGAACCTTGAGAGGATTCCAACAGCAAATGAAATGTCAGGTCTGGTGGTGGTCGGATAGATAAGACTTCCTACAAGCTGTCTATACTTAGTTGCATCCTCAAATTCCTTCCCTTCAATAGATGTGAGCTTCAAGTTTTGTTCCATTGGAGTGCTTAAGGGTTTACAGTCATCCATGCCAAATTTGTTCAGGAGATCTCCAATGTACTTCTTCTGAGAAAGAAATATGAATTTAGGATGTTGAATTACTTCAATACCCAAATAGTAATGAACATGACCCAAATCAGTCATTTCAAAACCTTTCTTCAACTCTTTCTTCATGGATGCAATATAGCTCTCATTGTTTCCTATTATCAAAAGATCATCTACATATACCACAAGATATACAACTTTTTTTCCAACTTTCTTAACAAACAAAGTTGCATCATCAAGATCAAAATGTTTGAAATCAAGTTTCAGAAGATGCTCGGTCAATTTCTCATACCAGGCTCGTGGTGCTTGTTTGAGGCCATACAAGGATTTTACAAGTTTGCAAACTTTGTGTTCTTGACCCTTTATCACAAATCCTTCTGGCTGGGACATATAAACTTTCTCCTTTAGATCTCCATTCAAGAAGGTTGTTTTTACATCCATCTGATGGACTTTCCATCCATTCTGAGTTGCTAAGGCAAAGAGAGTCCGGATGGTGGTCCATTTTGTTGTGGGAGCAAAAGTTTCTTCATAATCGACTCCTTCTTTCTGTGCGAATCCTTTTGCCACAAGCCTGGCCTTGTGCTTGTCAAGTGAGTCGTCTGCTTTGTACTTGTTCTTGTAGACCCACTTACAGCCAATTGGTTTCGCTCCCAAAGGCGGATCAACCAGCTTCCAAGTGCCATTCTTTATCAAGGAATCATACTCCTTCTGCATCGCTTCTTTCCATTCATCATGAGAAGCGGCTTCTTTGAAGGAAGTTGGTTCATGATCTGTAGACAAACTCAACTCACAGTTATAAGCAATATCCATATCAACAGGGGAATCAGAATTATCTACATCACCTTCAATTTCTTGAGTGGAACTTCTTGTTCCTGTTTTTCCAACCTCATCAGGATGAACATCCTCCAGTGTCTTTGTCAGCCATTTGGGGGGACCTTTCTGAGATGGCCCTGGCTGGTCACTTGATTGAGTTGGGATTGATTCAAGATTCAATCTCCCAATTCTGTCAATCACATCATCCAATGTGTCATCCGTGGTTGTTTCTTCATGTGGGGGAGAGTGTGGTTTAGGAAATGATTCCACAGTTTGATTCAATATCGGAATCCCCCTTCAAGGTGTGGAATCACATTATCAAACTCTTGGAAAGACTTTGCATGTGTGAATCTGTCCAGGCGATCAAGTTGCCGCTCAACAACCTTGTCACTCTTGGAAGATTCAAGAAATATGACATCTCTTGCTATCACAAACTTCTTATTTGCTTCATCATAGAGACGATATCCTTTGGAGGTATTGGAGTACCCCGAGAAGATACATTTTCTGCTTCTAGCACCAAGTTTGTTCCTTTGACCCTTGGGTATCAAGGCATAACAGGTGGACCCAAAGACCCTGAAATGCTTTACCGAAGGAATGTGGCCATGCCACATTTCAAAAGGAGTTTTGTTTCTAATTGAAGTTGAAGGACACCTATTCTTTATGTAAACAGCACATAGAACTGCATCAGCCCAAAACATCAATTTTACATTCTTGAAAAATAACATGGAGCGGACCATATTTAAAATGGTTCTGTTCATTCTTTCAGCTACACCGTTCTGTTGTGGATTATATGGCACAATTGTTTGATGTTTGATTCCATGTTGACGAAGATAATTTTCAAATTCGTTTAAGTGTATTCTTTTCCATTATCAGTACGTAGAGAGCCAATATGTGTTTGTGCATCATTTTCAATCCATGCATGAAAATTCTTGAAAGTTTGAAAAGCATCAGACTTATTCTTCAGTAAGTAAATCCAACACATTCTGTTGTAGTCATCAATAAATGTCATCATGTATTTGTTTCCATTTGCAGAAGCAATAGGCATAGGGCCACATAAATCTGAATGAACAAGTTCAAGTTTTCTATGTGCTCTGGAGTGTGAATCATGAAATGGCTGTTTGCTATGCTTTTCTAGAATACAAGCATCACATTCCTTAGGTTTTCTAGGAATTGTAGGCAGTCCATTAACACCATTTTTCTTCAACAAACGAAGGCTTTCATAGTTGAAGTGTCCAAATCTAGCATGCCATAAAAGACTTGATGGGAATGTACCTTCATCATGATGTGAACTGAATGCAAAGTTTTGAGCATGAGCAGATGAACCTTTCAGCTTCAAGAGTCTCCCTTCTTCTATTCCCTCCATGACAAGTGAGTGATGTGATGCTGATCTGACCTCTGCCTTGCCATCAAACAAGTGAACTGAGTGTCCTTGCTGCCGGATTTCGATCAGGGACAGCAAGTTTCTCTTCAACTCCGAGAGGTATAGAACCTCATGTAGGATATGATCAGGAAGACCAGGCAATTTAAGCCTGACTGTGCCAAGCCCTGATGGCTTGAGTTTGGATTTATCTGCGAAATATACTGCTCCATCAACTTTGTCAGTGAAATCTTCAAAAAAATATTTTCTAAATGTCATGTGACATGTTGCTTCTGAATCTAGCAACCAATCATCTCTCCATGAAGTAAATGAAACATCAAATAGGTTTTCAGTTACTCCATTGTTACAATGTGCTAGAACATAGTGAGCAGATTCAGGTGCTTTACCTTTGTCTTTGTCATTGGTTTTACCTTTGTCTTGATTTCTGTGCTGCTCAATTTTGTTCCATGGTGTTCTGAATTTGGATGCATCATGTCCATCTCTATTGCACCATGTGCAATGAAGATTGGATTTGTCAGCTTGTCTGCCCCCCCTTTCTGTGAAGTTCCTTCTTCCTCTTCCTCTTCTGCCACCTCTTCCTCTGGATGAATCTGGAGTATGACTCTTTTCTCTATGTGCCAAGTATGCAACCTCTTCGGAAGATGAAGGGACTATCATCTTCCCAAAAGCTTTCTCTCTTTCTGCAAACTTTTTCTCAAGTGTATCAAAGGTGATATGCTGAAAGTTTCCACTTGCTTGCAAAGACTCAAGATAATGTGAGTAAGTTGGATATAATACCTTAACATATGCTATGAGAGGTATGTCCATTTTTACACCAGTTTTTTCAATGTCATGCATTATAGATCTTACTTCTGAAGCTAAAGCAAGGGGATCATCATTCTTCATTTCAATACTGAATAGCTTAATCATCAATTGAACATTTTCTAATTCTGAATGTGAGTCATAGAGTTCTTTTAGCTTCTTCAAGGCTTCATAGGCATTTGAGAATGATGAAATATGGCGACTCACCTCTTCACTTACGGAGGCTGCAATCAAGGCATAGGCCTTGCAGTTCTTATTTTCCCAAATGGCAAGCTCTTTGTCTGAAGTGGGCTTTGCTGGTGGGTTTTCTTCTTGTCCTTCATAGATTCCTTTCCACAGCTCATTAAAAATGAGTGTGTGTTTAATCTTCCGATACCATTCAAGATAGTTCTCTTTGCCGGAGAGAACTATCCTAAGTGAATGAAGATAATTATTGTTTGGAAAAAAAATCTTCGGAAGAGGAAACAAGTCTTGCTATAAAAACTTGAACTCTTGGGAAATATTTCAAATAAGGGGCAAAAACTGTGTGGAAAAGAAATATTACGAGTTTAAAAACTCTTTCTCTTGGAAACTAAAATGCAGCAAAACTTTCTTTGAAAGTGAATTTAAAAAACACTCTTTGTATAAAAGGCCAGTTTTGCACAAAAATATATTTTTTTTTTGTTTGAGAAAAAAATTTGTATGTGAAAAGAGATGGAATGATAGTGAAAGGGAGGGCGGAAATATATAAGGAAATGGTATTGTAAAGGGTGGAATGGTATTGAAAAGGGCATAATATTTGTATGAGAAAAGAGATGGAATGATGAAAGGGAGGGGGCGGAAATATATATGGGAAATGGTATTGAAAAGGACGTAATAGCATGTGAGGGGCGGTATATATATAGGAGGCGGAGATATAAGGCAAAGCGCTATATTAAATGATGGGAGGGGCGTGGTATTAAATACAGAAGGGGCGCGGTATTACGTGGGAGGTTCGTGGTTTTAAATATTGAACAGTGGTATGACTGCGCGTGGTGTATTGTGAACAGCTTGATATATAAATGACAGCGTGAGACAGCGTGGTGTATACAAAGTGAACAATTGACAGGGTTTAATGTGATTGGACCGCTGTATTAAATGGCGGTAGTTTTGTAAATAGCATGGACAGACAGCATTTATATACATCGTTTATATAAACAATGGATAGGCGGTATACATAAACAACGTGGTATGTAAAACTGGAGTCGAATACCCACGTCAAATAACACAGCGTTTGAATAACACAGCGTTTGTATGACAAATAACACAGCGATGTATTGTAATATGTAACGCAGCGTATTACAATTTGAAAGGGCGGACTGTGTTTATATGCAAAGGAGTTGTATGACAAAGGAAGAGCAAACAGTGTATGGACGCAAATAGTGATGGAGTGACCAGCGTTCAATGAAAACCGGCGTTCATTAAAACCGGCGTGGATACCATAAAACCAGCTCGGAACTGTTCAATACGCAGCGTTTGACAGTGGAATGCTTTTGCAGGGGCGTGACTGTTATATGGAGGGAGCGCTGTAATGCAATATTGAATATAGGGAAGGCGTAGATGAAAGTGCGTAGGGAGGAGATGGGTAGGTCGAGCAGAGTTGAGGGATGGAGATGTATGCAGAGTGAGGGAGATGAGTGAGGGTGCAGGGAGAATGGAGGAGGGAGGTGTGAGTGAATGGAGCGTAGGGATGAATGAGGAGGCTCAAAAGGGCGTTACATAAAAAATTTGAACTTGAATCTGCAGAAGACAGAGTTGCAGGACTGCTGGAATGGCAGAGCCTGCACCTAGCAAGAGGGGATGACGAGGCCTCGGTCACAGAGCCGGAGTCAGTAAAATGTCAGCATATTCAGGGAAAAAATGTTAATATCGCCTAGAATGTTAGGAGCGCAAAACTATTAAAAAATATTGACTGAGCAAAGGGTAGGGAGTTACACCACAGGGCAGAAATGCCAAATGTGGAGCTGGCTCTGATACCATGTCAAACCAGGAGGTAACTCCTCAAAACTGGAATTGTGTATTAGCCGAAGAATGTACATGCTTATATAGATGGGAGGTGAGGCTATTGGGATTCAGCTCCCAATGACTCTTGGCCTTCCTTATTTCCTAATAATAAATAATATACAAATACATATGCACACCCATCCATAGGATTAGGTGTCAACAAGCTACACTCTTTCGTTGGAAAGATTAAATTCCTAAGAAGATTCATCCCTAACCTTGCTGAGCTCCTAAGAAATATCACGAATATGTTGAAAAAGGAAGTAGGAGTGAAGTGGAATATGGAAGAAAAACAATCTTTTGAGCTAGTAAAACAAGCACGCACACAAACACCAGTCTTAATCAGCCCCGACTTCAGTAAGAACTTTTACATTTTCTCCGTTGCCTCTGAACATATTGTGGCAGCAGTATTGTTGCAAAAGAACATCATGGGGCAAGATCAGCCCATAGCTTTCTTCGACAAAGCCTTAAGAGATGCCCCTCTAAATTATAACATTATGGAGAAACAAGCCTTTGCCTTAATCAAAGATTTGAAGGATTTTAGAGTTCATATTTTGCATTCACATATCATAGCTTTTGTCCCAAACACGATTGTCAAAGATACACTTAATCAAGACCCTGATGGTAAAAGGGGCAAGTGGATTGCTACCATTTTAGAATACGATTTGGAAATCAGACCCAATAAATTGATTAAAGAACAAGGACTTGCAAAACTCATGGCTGAGTCAAACCTCCAAGCTTTAGATATGAACATGATTGATGTTTTGGAAGAGATAGAAGAATGCATAGCACCATTCATTAAAGAAACATTCATGAACTCTCCTTGGTATGCTGACATCATATATGTGTTGCTTTATCTGAATGCTCCTCCTTCTCTGTTAAAAACAAAAGATAGATTTTTCAAACAGAAGGATTTAAATTATTGTATATTAGATGGAGTTTTGTATTGGGGGAATGATGTTGGAATATTGCTTAAATGTTTGCTTGAGATTGATGCAGGAAAAATCATGTATGAAATGCATGAGGGAGAATGTGGAGGACATCTTTACTGGAATACTACAACAAATAAAATCCTAATATCTAGTTACTATTGGCCCACCCTTTTCCTAGATACTCAGAAGCTTGTTATGTCTTGCCATAAGTGTCAAATTTTTTATGGCAAGAGAAAAATCCTACCTTTACCCTTACATCCCATCAGTGTTGACACTCCCTTTCAACAATGGGTTTGGATTTCATTAGGGAAATTCACCCATTTTCTTCAGTCCAGCATAAATGGATCCTCACTGCCACTGATTATTTTACCAAGTGGATAGAAGCCATACCACTAGGAATGCTACTGACTCTGTCATTATCAAGTTCCTTGAAACTAACATATTACCCAGATTTGGTTGTCCTAGAAAAATTATCACAGATAATGCTACTGATTTCAAGTATAAAAAACGGTTGAATTTTGCCATAAATATCATATCACATTGGGTCATTCTACTACCTACTATCCCCAAGGGAATGGATTAGCTAAATCCTCCAACAAAATCCTTGTCAATATTATCAAAAAACTGTTGGAGCAGAATAAAAAATCATGGCATAGTAAGCTTATTCATGCTATATGGGTTGATAGATTAACCACCAAAAATTCAATAAATATGTCTCCCTATCAGTTAGTTTATGGTATGGATGCAGTCTTCCCAACATCCTTAGGAGTTCCAGTCATGAAACTTTTTCAAGAAGTACAAGCTGAAGAGAATGATATGCAAAGGAGAATCAATCAAACCATTCATTTACAACAGTCAAGAGAGGAAGTATACAACATAACACAAATAGTCCAAGAGAACATCAAGAAACTATTTGAAAAAAGGACTAAAGAAAATGATTTCCAAGTTGGAAATGTAGTTCTAAAATGGGATTCTAGAAGGGAAGAGAAAGGAAAACATGGTAAGTTTGAAAATCTATGGAAAGGCCCCTATATCATTGATTCAGTGAGAGGCAACAATGCTTTATTTTTGAAGGAACTTGATGGAATAGATCTATTTGGAGGTTCTGTCAATGGAAGGATGCTCAAGCACTATTTCTGCCAAGAATCTTAGTTTCAAAAAAATTTCATTGTATATAACATTTCTCTTTAAATTTGAAAAAAAAAAAAAACACAAAAACAATAGAAAATGAAAATAGGGCAGATTAGTAAAAGAAGAAAGGTACAACCCCATACCCAAAAAAGAGAGTTTATGAAAGTGAGCTAGTCTAAATGCCACTGCTGATTCAAAATGATATCTTTTTCAGCCATCTAGCCTAATCATGGCTGAACATGCTTTAAATTATGTTGATAAGTTAGTAGAAACTTTGATTGATAAAACACTATTTCAAACTTAACTTATTCAAAGAAAGATAGATTAGGAGATTGAAAAGATACTGGTTCCACATGCTTAAAACATAACCAAAGAGATAGATAAAGATGCCTCACAAAAGACAAAATCATGGCCTTATCTTTCTGATTTAATTTTATGCAAAATAATGTTGGTGTGCAAGCTCAAATGCCACTACTTGTAAGTATTCAATCATACAGCCTAAACATGATTGAGTAAATTTAAATTTCATGCTGATAGGTTAGTGAAGAAGATTTTCCAAACTGTATAATCTTGGCTTATCAGTAGAATAGGTTAGGATAGAAAAGAATGGTTCAAACAGACTCAAAATCTAAACCAAGGAAAGGAAAAATATGGCTCTAAATAGATCAAAACCAGAGCTGGAAAGAGAATAGAAGGATGTTTATAATTTTCAGATCTTAAGCCTTCACAATTTTGTTTTATTTTTTCTGCAAATAAAGTCTATGTGCAGCTTGTACATACAGCCATAGACACCATAGCAAATCAGACAGTTTAATCCTGATTTAGATATATTTTAAATTTTTGTTTTAGAATGTAGAGAATAAGATCTATCTTACAATTTAATCTTGACAGATAGTAGTATAGGTAGAAATAAAAAGAGTTCAATAGCTTAATCTGAACTCTTGGAAGAAATAAGGGTAGATTTAGATTAGTTTTTCCTGTTTTCAAAAGAATAAAATGATGTTGGAAGGGTTTGCAAGTCCAAGTGCACCTACAGAGAAAAAAATGCTAGGACAAGTAAGATTGGATAGGTGGAGATGATGTTTTAAAAGAGATTACATGTTGCAGATTGATAAAATTATCTTTTTTCAGAGAAAGATCAGCAAGAAAGAAAAGATATTTTTCCCAATGGATGAGGCACTAGTCTTCTGAATGCCAGAAGATTGATAACTGAGGTTCTGGACACCTAAAAAGACAACTTTCCTCCCCAAGTGGAGCCACTGTTAGTCATCCATAATTTTGACTTTATCCAAAGATGACTAAAGTTGAAAAACTCAGATTTCTAGAAACAATATTTGAAGAAACATTGTGAGTTCTGTTAGTGTCAGTCTAGTCATACTACCATCAGTGATCAAAGTTACTCTTTGCATTTGCATATTAGGAGTCCCATAATAATCAATTTCACCGTTCTGCTAGGTCATGGATTCATTGATGGTAGTAATTCTTCATTAGTTTTCCCTCATGTGAAACTTGTTGATTTTCCTCTCTATGCTCTTCAGTCATTATTCACTTTCATTCTTAAAATCATATCAGTAGGTCATAGGATGGGTCTCATTAGTTTCTAGGGTCTCACCATGGTCAAATTAATGAGTCAAATGTCAATAAATATCAGCAAGGTCATGATGAAGCCAATAAGCTCAAAGTCATAGCACTAGGAAGAATTAGAGAGACATTTTATTCAATTTGATGTAAGTGAAAACATGATATTTTGCCTTTATTATTATTCATTATGTAATTTATATTATCATATGTAATAAGTCACAATTCAGAAACTGCTATCTCCACAAAGTGATGTCCTTGCCTTAAAAATAGTTTTCCGCAGCATGTTCAGCGCCAAATTATCCTCCAAGTAGATCCATCACAAAGATCCCGGAAAGAGCTTTCCAACGGTATACTACACTCTCAAAACTGACTTCTGGATTGAAATTTATGCTTAAGTGAAGTAAAATTCCCCTATATCCTCAAAAGAAATCCCTTTTCCCATCCTTCCCTTAAAATTTATATTATTAAAGTTTAATATTTTCTTTATAAATCCCTTTCCCCCCCCCTCCCTCCGATTATAAAAATGCATTATTATATTAAATCTGATCCCAAACCACTTCCCCTTCATCCCCCGTTGAAAACCTTATGATAAACATTTCGAAGGTTCATATATATATACCCCCCCCCCCCCGCCATTCCCAAACCACTTCCCCACCATACATCATAATATAAAGTTCAAAGGTTTTATTATAAAACCCCACCGACCATCCCATCGCAAATCGCAATATTTGAACGATGCTTCCGATTGGAAAATCACAAAAACTCCGATGCAATTGTGACGTTCGATAGCCTACCTCCGATCGCATCGCACCATTTAAAGCCCATCGTCGATTGAACCCTCCCCACTACAAAACTCCGATGTGATTGATCGCAAGCCGCTCCTCTGACCTCCCAATCGCATCGCATGTTTGCGATCACATCGCAATTTTTATATTCAGCATTTTAAACCGCTCCCCACCTCCAATGCGATTGCGATTGGTCGGCCCCACCACAGTTCCTTCCACCTTTTCCCAATTAAATGGGTTTTATCCTTTGTTAATGCAATAAATCGATTTTTCAAAATATTTCAATCGCATCGCATTATTTCTTTCTACCACGGAACTTTGCTCCGCTCCCTCCTCAGATTCCGATGGCTATGTGGACCCCATCTCCCTCCCCTTTTCCCATTAAAATTACATTTTTCCCTTCACGTAAGGCATTATTTCATTTCATTTCTGTTTCAACAACATTAATAAAAAGTTAGTTTTCTTCAAAACGGAAAATGGAAAGCGAAACGTCAGAGGCCGAGAACCAATTTTGTAACAGTCACATCTTCAGTTACGATTCAAAGGATCTACGCTACAGGTTTCGCCTCCTCATTGGTTATCAACAAATTTCAAATGTAACACAGCTCTTCCTTTCGGAAAGATTATTGGCTCTTGTTTTCTATCTTTAGTTTTCAGTTCTTGAGCTGTTATAAAAGCTCCTCTTTCTGTCGATCTATATTCCCACAAATCAGTTCTATTTAATGTAATTGTAAATCATTTGTAAGCGGTCTGAAAGTATGAGGTCTGAAAACTCAGAAGTAGGGGAATAGTGTGGCAGTGAGCTCTGCGCTCTGTTGTACAGTTTGGCAGGGAATTAATAAAGTGATGCAGCTCTGATTTCTGGGATTCATGTGGTATGAGTTTTAGCATATGTCCCTCCTTTGTGTTTCATATGTACATTGTTATGTTTCACCATCCATTCATAAACATTTCCAGTTGAATGTTTTCAAGTTAGAAAGGTAGAATCCATTTTATATGCTCTGCCTTGGGGAATCATTCATACTCTGTGTGTTTTTTTCTGTTTGAAAATGATCCATTTATTGTGCCCTTTTCAGCTCCTCACCAGTCTTTCCATCCCATCCTCATTAAATTTTATTTGCTAAGTTTCCTGCCTATATTGCCCCGTGAAACACCCTGTGTCCCGATTTAATTCCCAGTTTCAGCTGTCCCATTTTTGTCCCACACATCCCCGGAAATTCATTTCATTTTATTCAAACCTTTTATCCCTATCATTTTACCTAGCCTAATATCATATTTATATTTCACTTTATTGAATATTATTTTACGGAGAGAGCCCTCTCCTGTCCTTGTAGGGCTAGCTACAAGGCTTAGAGTGGTTTAATTGTTACGTTGATTTGCCTTTTTCAGCCTGGGGTCCAATTCGGGTGCTAACAAGTTCTAGAAATCTCACTGCCTTCATTAGCCTACGTTCATCAGTTCACTTAAAGCTTCATCTATGTCTTCTAAAATGTTATCATGTTGTTTCAACAGAAGCTTATTTCAGGCTACTTATCCATGTTTTTATTAGTACATTTCCCTCTGAAAATTGCCCTTTTTCCCTCATATCATCATTCCTACCCCTGTTTTCTACATCAGTCTTTTTCCCTCTAAAAAGACATTTTTTCTCTTCATAAAACCTCCATTCCCTCTGAAAATCTCCTTTTCCCCTTCTCATTACCCCTCAAAACCCTCAAAAAACCTTCTAAAAACCCTTTTTAAACCATAAAAACTCTTTTTTTTTTGTTTAAAACATCCGTTTTTACCTATCGGAAGCTTTTAAAAAGCCAAAAAACCCAAGTTTTTAGCCTATTTCCAACCATTTTTTATATAAGGCCTTAAGCCCCTTTCAGCTTAGCCCTAGCCCCTTTCTTTCGCCGTAAAACTGTGCCTTATAACCGAGCGCTAGGCCCATCAGCCCATCGGCATCAGCACTTCCTCATTCCCATTTTATTTTCCCCCGTTGATGTGATCCCCCAAGGGCTTAGATTCTTTGCCCTTCCTTCATGTGACCCTGCCCCATGACCGAACACTGGGCCTATCGGCATATCGGCAATCCCTATTCATTCATTCCCAGACCCTTTCTTCATCGATATGCCGATCCCCCAACGAAACATACACCGTCGATCTTCCCCAAAGATCAAACAACCAACACTTCATCGCAGCGCTTCACAACCATTGTGCATTGACGTTTCTAACTCTTCTTTCCCCTTACCTTTTCTTTCCCGATGGATCGATCTCCTGAGGGCTTAAATCCCCAGCCCTTCTTTCCTCTGCTCCCGGTCCCTTTCTCCTCCACAAGACCATGCCCCAGCACCAAGCTTTTAGCCCCCATCGACATCGACAAATCATATTTTTTCTTCGTTTCTCTTTCTTTTTTCCTCTGCCGATGAATCAAATCCTGATAATAATGATACCATTGATCTACCAAGATCAACGGTTTTCATTACTCTACTTCATTTCCCCTTTACCCCATTCCATTGTTTCCTCAGGCAAATCCCACCGTTGATCTTATTGATCCAACGGCTACCCTTCCTCCCGATCTATTAACCTTTTCCCCTGCTTTACCACTCCAAGGGGAAATCTCAACCATTGATCATATAAATTCAACGATGATCATCTCTCTTCTCACCCTCCATCCTCTTGACTAATACCTTTCCATTCGTCCCCGCAAACACATCTCCACCGTTGATTTGGGAGATCCGACGGTTATCCTTAGCCCATTTCCCTCATTCTTTTTTATTCCGCACTATGCATTCCCCTTAGGCAATCTTGACCATCGATCTCATTGATTTGACAGTCATCACACGTCCCTCTCATCATCCAATCACATGACCATCCTTCCTCATGCATCTGCGCAAATGAATCTTGACCGTAGATCAAAGGTCTCAAGCCTTGATCTAGCGACTACCATACCTGCACTACGCGACAAACTAAGTGATGTCACCATCGGTCCCACCTCCTACTACTCCACCGCCCGCCCAATCTCCGTCTGCCACCTGGCCTCCACTACCATCCTCGCCAGAGCATCTTCCGCCCATCGCGTTGATCCTCTGTCGTTGGATCTACACTCCCAAATCCAACGATCTATGTCCACTTTCGCGTGGATTTTGGTGTCAAGATTTAACAACCCAAATATACGCGAAAAAGGCGGTTTCAAGGTGGACTGGTGTCATCACTTGTGTGGTATCACATTCAAAACGTGAAAAACCAGTAACTGCCCAACTGCAACGCGAAAACCGTCGGTGGTTTTCACAAAAACACTTTCTCATTTTGCACCGAAATACAAATTTTAACCCATTTTCTTCATATTTTCGCCTCCCTCCACGCATTTCTCGTTCTGCCTCACTGCTCCTTCTGCCTCCTTTAAGCCTCTGCTAGCAGTTTAGCCCCAAATTCGCAGGTTTTACATAACAATTGTGTGTTTGGTTGCAGGTTTTAAAAGGCGGATTATTCATAAAAACAATCTCACAGCCAAGGAAACAGTGGCACTGAGTCGAGGATCACGATCCTTAAATCCTAATCAAATGCAGAAAAGAAGCTTCCAGGATGTGAATTCTGGGTTTTCATCAATGTTTCACAAGCATTGGTTATACAATCAAACCCTCCAATGCACTAAAATTGACCTATACACTGACAAAGAAAACGGAAGAAAGAATAGTGAAGACAAAGATTAAAGATAAGGGATTACGCGTAAAATTGAAGGTTAAAGGCTTAAACCAAGAAACTTATAGATAAAGTGCAGTGTGAAGGAAAATTTATTAAAGAAAAATAGTCAGCGGAAAGGACAAAAATACCGAGGATGATTATAAAGGCTGAAGGTCAAACGGAGAAAAACAAATAAACAAAGGTTTAAAGCAGTGAATAAAGGGAAAGGGGACAACTATGATCAATTAAAAAGGCAAACCCAGGCTAAAGGGCCTAAAGAGAAGTTTTATGATTAAATCAAGAAAACTTAGGCTAAATCAGCCTCGAATACATAAAAAAGGATCATTTATTCCCTTAATATATCAAATTGACACCTTTGGCCCACTTTCTATCCCAAAGGGCAAATTGGCAGTTATTACACTAAAGAAGATATTTAAATTGTCAAGACAGTTATTGTAAAAGATAAGATAAAGCCATAAAGTCAATCTTTTCCACTTATCTTTATCTTAGAGAGTAAAGACAGAGTTATTAAAACAAAGAGGTATCTACAGATGTTCCTATCTTATGCCTTACATGGTTATCAAGGTCAGGAACGCATTTACTCTGTCATAAATGACATTTGAACCCTAAAAACATAGTTCCACCTCCTCATTTGTAGTATAAATACTGCACTGGAACTCATTTTAAATGTTGGATTTTGATGACTAATGTTGGAATAATACATAGTCCTTTGAAGCTCTTGAAGAGAAATTTGATGTCTTGGAACTCATGCATGATCTGATTTGCTTGTTGATGGAGAAGGATATTTTGCAGGATCCATAGGCTTGGTTGATGGTGAATTTTTCTTCTATTTATGTTTTTCTAATATTTCCATTATGTTTTCCATCTTGCTATGTTGCAGTAGGACAAAGAATTTAGATTAAGAAATTTTTCTAATGGCACCTTCAATCTGTTTGTCCTTCACTGCCTCAATGTTTTCTTCTACTAGGATATATTAGAGAATTCATCTTTTTGCTCTCTAGAAAATTCTATTCTTGTCTATTTCTTGAACAATTTAGATCAGTTAGCATGAATTATGATTTATTGTTACCCCTGCATATTGTTGCCATTGAAATATTCTGTTCTTGGAATCATCTCTTTAAAACAGTTTTGTCTAGGTTTGTTAAAGAAGTCTGTTTAAAATCATGCTCTTTGCCTTTACTTAGCTAAAATTTGTTTTAAGGAAGCCTTATAGTAGTAACTTTGGATCTTAGAGTTTTCTCTCTTTCTATGGTTATAGTTATTTGTCTCTCTAAAATGTTTTTTCTGCTCTAGATGATAAAAGCTCTGAAAGTTGGATAAGTTATTTACCTTTCTTTGTTTTTATCTAAATGTTTGTCTTGGTTAATTATCTATTTTCAGTCTGAAATCAAATGTATTAGGTTCTTCTTATGCCTTTGATTCTCTTGTTGTTCTTATCAATTTTCCAACTCCCTCAGTTTACAAGTATATAAAGGATTCTGTTTCAGCGCTTTATTACTTTGTTGTTCTCAATATTTATGTCCATTTCATAAATCCATCATAACCTTAAAAGATCCACCAGCCAAGTAAACTTGCCCTGCACATGCTCCTAAAACCATTGATAAACTCATCTGGACCTTGTTAGACTCCATTTCCCAATGACTTCATAATCTTCCATGTTTCCTATCTAAAATCTATCAAAGTATCATGCCCAACCAAACCCAAACAAACAAACTTTCACTTAATAACTAGCCTAAAATCAACCTCTTGAAAGCATCAAGATATATCCTTACAAACATATTGAGAGATCCCTCTCTGAGACTAGGAGGGCTAGATCCTAGAACTCTAAAGCTTGGTTTGATGTTGCCCTTGTCAATTTGTATCTCAATCAATCTGGAAAATTACGGGGAGCTTACAAGGTGGATAAGTTCCAGTTTACCAAGTCAACAGCGTTGTTAGAAAGAGGAGGGAAACTAGCTAGGGCAACGCAGTTTTGAAAGAGGAAGCTTCACGAGGAGGTCACCTCAACATTGTGTGGGGTCTGGGGTGAGGAGGCTCACCAAAGATAAAAGGAAGGCATAGAATCAAAGGGAATTGATTCATGTATTCAGCTTTCTTAGTCTTGTGACTAATTGCAAGCTTCATATGTTTAGCCGGAGTTGCTGCACTTCTTAGTGCAAAGAATTCCCATGCGGAAATTCCATCCTCTCTTTGGATCAGCTTGCTTAAGGGATCAAGAGAAAGGGATTTGGGCTTCATTTCAGTATTTGGCTTGGGGCCATTCATCTACATTCAGCCACAATGCATTTCCCTTCAGGAAACTACGTCCTTTATGCAGGGGCAGCAGCAACAGTGTTGCACCCTTTGATTTCATGCTAGTCTTTGAGGAGGAGGTGCTTATTTCCGTCCGAGAGTTCCAATAAGAAGGCCTAGGGACATTCTATGTATTATTCAGCATTTATATGTCATATTCAGTCATTTTTAATACATTTTTTCAGTAAACTGCATTATTTTCTGCAGTGCTGCTTTGTACATGCATTTTGTCGGAAACCCTTGCCGAGTGTCTTTCTCCTTGTGTAAAAGAGGTTAAACCTCCATTTCTCTGTTATTTAATTAATATTATCTCAATATCAGACTTCTTACATCATTTTCTACATAAACCCTCGTTATAATAACGCATTCCTTGCTTCAGTACTTTCTGCATAAGCTAGGCTATGGGGTTTGGGCTTATTTGAGCTGTATTGACTTGGGGAGATCTGTTTATATGAGCTAGAGTGATTTGTTTCACCTAAAATTTTGCATGTGAGTTTTATATCATGTCTTCTAAGGGATCCAAGTCCCATTTCTCACTTGTATAGCGTTATTTTATGAAGACATCTGTTTTATGCTCTATATTGTTGCATTTCCCCACCCGGGAAGAAGAATATAGATCATCTTGTTGTTGAGGTTCTTTTATATGCTGGTATGATGTTATTTGACATATAATGAGCTTCTCTACATTTCCATGCTCATGATTTGTTGAAGCTCCACATTGGTAATAACTCAAATTATTCCAAATAGTGTAGTTATTCCCATTTTGGGTTATTACACCCTAGCTGTTTCTTTCTTGTGGTCGCTCACCGAAAACTGCCAATTTTGAATTTCAACGGCCAATACAAATTCTCAACCTTCAAACAATTCTTTGATTGGGCCGATCTGGGTAGCTGCAATGGAGACTTCAATCTTTGGCTTTATTGCCCTCCATTTGTAGATTTTTACCTTCCTTTTTAAATGTGAAAATTGCTTCTTCAAATCACGCACCTCTCTTTTCAGTCTCATAGTTTCAATGAACTGCAGCTAATACCTATTTTTTAGAGGTAAACTTCTTTTCTCACACTGTTCGACCCATTCCTGCTTAACAGTGAATTCAGGTTCTAGACCTACGACAGGCTCGAAAGGTAGTGGAATGCTACTGGCATCCTCTCCAGCTTCTTTCATAAAAACCTCTTAGCCACCCCCCCTATCCACAGGTCCTTCTTCTTCTATATTTCTTCCGGAAACTCCTGTTGTTTGGTCAGAAATTTCATTGACCCCTCTGTATTCTGATGTTTCTACAGGAACTATGTCTTCCTGGTGAACCTCCAATTGTTCCAGTTCATTAGTGTCTGGGCCAACCTTGGTCGTGTCAACAAATTTTAGTATCGGGGGAACAATGAATTCTTTTATTAACGGTTTGGGCGAGTGAAATCCCCTCGCCCCTCTAGGCATTAGGGACTGGAACGGAGAACAGGGAACAGATCCATCATCATCATTTCCGGTTTGGACCGGGACTTCATGCATTACTACCTCAACCGAAGTCGATGTTGGTTCTTGTGGAGAAGCATCGATTCCGTTGCTTAATTCCCTTATTTCCTCTTGCCCTTTCCTTACCACTTCTTCTTCATGGTTTGATATTGGTTCTTGTGGAATAGTATCGACCACCTGACTCATTCCTTCTTTAGCCTCTTTTTCCTCGAAAATCACCTTTGTTTTCATAGTTGGTACCGATTCTTGATGTCCAGCATTGATTTTGCGGGTTGACCCCTCATGTTCTAGCCAAATTGGGGGTGGTTCTAGTGTAACACCCCCAACTGTATCAACATCCTTTTTTATCTGGGAAGGTGATGTTGTTTCTTGCGAAACATCATCACTTGCCATTTCTCTGTCCACAATTCCATTCCCTTGTTCTTCATTGGTAAAGGTTGTCGATTGTATAACAATATCAATTTCTTGCATAATTTCAATAATCCCTTCCTCTGTGGGTTCCTCAAGAGAAGCTGGTTCTTGTGTGGCAGCCTCATCTGTGCCGCTAATTAGCTCTTACATTCTTATTTCCTCTTCTGTGGCCTTTTCCAGTGAGGATGGTTCTTGTGTGACAGCCTCGACTGTGTCGCCAATTACTTCCTCCATACTCATCTCTTCAAGTTCCTCCCGATCAACTGTCATCTTTTCTTCCTCAGGTTCTTCCTGATCAATTTATGTTTCCATTTCCTTGGGTTCCTCTTGATCAATATCCTTTGAAGGTTCTTCTTCCACCTAGCCAGTCGGAGAGGTTGGTTCTTCTTCTCTAGCAGCAATCATAGCTGCTACCGCTTCTTCTAAGGATCGCAGAGTTCCAGCCAAGAAACCCGCAGCCTGCCTATTGCATGCATAACCAATAATCGCACCAAACCATGGTTAGAAAGTACTGCCATCATCCAACGAGAGCGTCGAGTAGACTGTGCCATATGTTGCAGTTGTTTCAATAGGAAAAATGGCATGTTTAGGGCATGCACCTGATTCTGTGGAAATTGGAGGTGTGTTAGAATTTTAAAGTGATAGTTGAATAGAGCTGAGGCCCGACCCTCGCAGGTAATGTATTTTATTACGAAACTTGCAACTTTGTTCCAAGGATATGGCACATTTCTGCGCTTGTATCCCTTGCCCAATTGAACGACACTTTCTCCTTCCTGCAAAAACAATTCGAGAAACTCTGGGAGAGAAACTTTTTGAGCAAACCATTGTTGCCCCTGCTGTCTCAGCCCGCTAACCTTTGCAATTACTTCCTCTGTAACAGGAACTTACAGACCTCTAACCCACTAATGATTCTCCTCTAAATTGAGTGTGAATTCAATTATGATACCTCCATCAAATCCTTGCAAGCTGTCAAAGTGGATATCCCATCCTGCGTCGACAAAAACTTGTTAAACCTCTAGATTGCTGCGAACTGAAACTGTGTTTTCAAGCTCATGCCACACAGCCATCCCACCCATACTGTGGAGACTTGTAACAGCATTTCCTGTAGCATCAAACCGTTGGGCAAGGTGGTGGGTACCGAATTCGGAGGAACAACATAGTGAAAATGGACAGGTGGTAATGGTAAATACAGTTGGTAATTCTCGAAAACCAAGAAAAATCATAAAAGAGTATGGTAAGTGTGGTAGAATAGAAATAATAATTGTTCGTACAGGGTGGATGAGACATCTTGCGAATCCCAATACGGTTTAAATGATGATACCACATATTGATGTGATTCGTAAGGTGTACCATGAGTGAAATGTCATACTTAACTTATGGAGCAATTATTACACCGTTCTTGGCATGACAACACCCCCCCCCCCCGACTTCAATTTTTTCCATCTGCAGCATTAAAATCTTCACATGGGATATTTAATTAAATCAGTAAAAGTCACATGGAGATGTACCTGAAAGCCTACCTAGATGATGGGATGGTTGGTAGGTTGGCGGCGGAGTAATGATGTGGATGGTGTAATAGCATTGGTGTAACAACATCCGGTGTAACAATAGCGGAGTAACAACATTGGAGTAACAACATCAGTGTAACAACATCGGTGTAACAACATCCGATGTAACAGTAGTGGAGTAACAACATCTGGTGTAACAGTAGTGGAGTAACAACATCCGGTGTAACAGTAGCGGAGTAACAACATTGGTGTAACAGAATTCGGTGTAGCAGCAACCGAGTAACAACAACATGAAAATTCCTTGATTTTCACTCCTTAGTCGTAGCTCCTGCAAAAAGACAAGAAAATAGAACAGAATTATATATATATATATATTTTTAATTTTTTTTTTTTTTACAACAAGGGTGCAGAGGAAGGATTCTCTGCACTGATAACCTTCAAACTAAATTTCTCAGAGAGTTGTTTAATAAAAGCATCCTTAGAGGCCGGTCGATGGTATAGTCTCAGGTGATGTCCATTAACTATAAAGGAAGTACGTGTATCGTCAATTGTGACTAGCCTGACTATTCCATTATCAAATGCAACATTCACCTCATAAGGTCCCATCCACCGAGTGCAAAGCTTTCCCTAAAAATCCTTAAAACGAGAGTCATAAAGTAGTGCTCAATCTCCATTTTGAAACACCTTATTTCTAATAAAATTATCATGCCATTTCATTCTCTGCTGCTGAATAGCAGTAGTTCGCTGGAAAACCATTGAACGTATTTCATCAAGTTCATTAAGCTGAGCCAATTGGTGTGTTCTGGGCATCTGATAGATCTAAACCAACTTCCAGAGCCGTTCTGAGCGTGCTTATTTCAAATTCTATTGGAAACAACAGGGATTTCCCATAAACCAACTCGAATGGTGAAAAATCGATTGTATTTCGCCATGTTGTTTTGTATGCCCATAGAGCCTATGGAAGTTTCTGAGCCCAATCCCGATGATGGTATGCCACAGTTTTTGTCAAAATATTTTGTAATGTCTTATTTGTGCTTTCCACTTGCCATTCGCCTGGGGATGGTATGGAGATGTCACTCTGTGCTTGACCCCATATTTTTGCATGAGATTTTCTATCTTGTGTGATGTGAATTGTGTTCCTCCCTCTTGGAGTACCATAAAGAGCAAAAATTTCTTCAAATAGAAAATCTAAGACTACCTACTCTGTTGCTTTCGCAACCGCTTTGGCTTCCACCCACTTAGTCACGTAATCAGTACAGACCAAGATGTGGAATTTCTGTTGGGAGGGTGGGTTAAAGGGTCCAACGAAGTCAATAGCCCATTTCTCGAATGGCTCGAGGAATAGCTGTGCCTGCAAAGGAATTTCATCAGCTCTACGGGGCTGCCCCATACGTTGGCAACTATCACACCTCCTGACATAATTCTGAGCATCACGAAAAATGGAAGGGCAGTAATATCCCATTTGTAGCACCTTATGGCCTGTTCTTTTGTCTGTAAAATGCCCTCCACAAGGGCCATCATGGGCGGCTTTCAACACCTCATAAATATCATCTTCAGACACACAGCGCCGAATCTATTTATCTGCTCCTATATGAAAAAGGTACCCTGCCATCCAAGAATATCGGGCACTGTGATGAATAATCTTTCGTTGTTCCCTATATGAAAAATGAGGAGGCCCTTTCCCTATAGCAAGATAGTTAGCAATATCTGCATACCATGGAGGTTTAGTAGAGACTGCAAAAAGATGTTCATAAGGAAAATTGTCTTCTATTGGTGTGCATTCATCATTGTTATCCATTCTAGATAGGAAATCAGCTACTACATTATCTTTTCCTGGTTTATCTACTATTGTAATATCAAATTCTTGAAGCAATAGTAACCATATCATAATACGGCCAGGAGTAATAGGTTTATTCATAAAATACCTAATTGTTGCATGACTAGTATGGAAAATAGTAGAGTACCCAGTGATGTAGTGCTAGAACTTATTGATAGCATAAATGACAGCTAAGAATTATTTTTCTGTCACCATATAGTTTAGTTTAGCAGGAATTAGATTCTTGCTGACGTAATAAATTGCATATGGTGTTTTGTCTACCTGTTGTCCTAAAACAACCTCTACTGTTGTCTGAGAAGCATCATTATGTATGTGAAATGGTAATGCCCAATCAGGTCCGCAGAGGATTGGGTCCGTGCACACCAGCCCCTTAATTTTCATGAAGGTTGTCTCACAATCTTCGGTCCACAAAAATTCTGCATCTTTTGTTAACAATTGAAATAGTGGATGTGTTATTTTAGCAAAATTTTCTATAAAGCGCCTATAATAACCAACACAAAAAATAAATCTATGTACCTGTGTGGGTGTTTTGGGTACCGGGAAATGTAATATTACCTCTACTTTAGTCAGATCAACTTGAATTCTAGAGGCTGAGAGAAAATGTCCCACTACTACTCCTTCTTCCCTCATCATATGGTATTTAACTGTACTCAACGATACATGGGTCTGTTTACATATTATGAGTACCTTCTCCAGATTTTCCAATCCTTCCTCAAATGAGTTCCCATATATAGTAAAATCATCCACATAGATTTCGACACTATCATCGACCAAATCAGAAAAAATTTCCAAGATTGCCCTTTGGAAAGTAGTAGGAGCATTACACGGGCCAAATGGAAGGACCCTATATGAAAAGGTTCCCCTTGGGAATGTGAAAGTTGTCTTATCCTCGTCTTCCAGGGCTATCTGGATCTAGTGATATCCGCTGAATCTGTCTAGGAAGGAAAAGAATTTCTTTCCAACCAAGGTGTCCAGGACTTGCCCAATGAATGGCAAAGGAAAATGGTCTTTTTGTGTTGCCTTATTTAATTCCCTATAATCTACATAGATCCGCCATTTACCATTATTTTTGGGAATGATAAATAACGGGGATACATATTGGCTATCTGATATGGGATAAATGAATCCTACATCCAACAATTTTTGTAATTCTTTTTTAACAATGTTTTCGAGAACAGGATTCATCCTCCATTGAGGTTGTCTTGCAGGGCGGAAATCTTCCTTAATGTAAATATGATGAGTGCATAGGCTGGTAGGGATACCCTTCATGTCGGTATAATCCCAGGCAAAAGCTTCCTAATGATCTTGAAGGACTTTCAAAAGCCGTTTGGTCTGGAATTCAGACAGGTTTTGGTTGATATTAAGTTTTTTCCCTTGTTCAATATCGATTGGAGTACTATCATGGAATGGGGTTACAGGAATGTCCTCAATGTCATCTTCTGGTTCAATGTTTTCCTGTGTCTCATAGCTCATATAAAATTCTAGAATATATCAAGTTAGATCAGGAACAGAACTGGAATCATTCATGAAGGTATTAATGGCATCATCTTCAGTTTCTGTTTCAAATCGAAGAGCTTGGCCAATAGTGAGAATTGGTCTAACATCTTCATTTTCAGGTTCAGGCTCTTCTATAGGTAGAGATTTCTGACTGGTTGATGACTTTTCAGATGGGCTTGGTTTCGTAGGAGAATAAAGCTTGAGATCCTTCGTAACTGTCCCATTGATATGATCATGTGTCCAGACCGACATCCTATGTAGGCATCTGCAGTTGCTAACCAGGGTCTTCCTAGGATCAATGGGTGGCCACCTACTGAAGATCAAGTCTGCAATATAAGGAGGTCCACAGGGTAATTCCATGAGTCTATTGAAATGATCGCATCCTCTAATTTCCCTACTGGTTTAATTTTGGATCTTGTTAGAGTCGGTTTTTACATCCCTCCGTCAGAGATCATTTCTCTTATTCCATTTCATTGTTTAGGTGTCTCATTCAGCTCATTCATCTGCATTCCGTTAGGGGCATGCCATTATCTGACGGAAGGGCTTTTTTCTCTCATTTTCCCTCATGCTTGTACCTGCTGGGTTGGTCAAAATTTACCAAAATTCATCAAAGTTCAGTTCATGTCATTTATAGTAATAGATGGTTATTTTGGTCAAAAGAGTCATTTCACCTTTCTAGGTCTAGGGTTTGGTCTTCAGTAATGTTAAATAATGCCCGCAGGCCATGAGGATGTTTTTAACAAGTTTTCATTTCAAGATTTTCATCGTCAAATATGCTCGAGGATGTTTCTTCTTCAAAACTCTTTTTTGAAGAAGAAATTGTCAATTTGTTTTTGTAATAAATATGTATCTTTCCGCCATGAAGTACTTCACATGCAGACTCTGGTCATCCTTTGCCAAGGTTCAATGCCAACATCCCTGCAAAAATCAACAAATTTCATCATTTCGAGCTCAGAAAGTCAGTGAGGAAACAAAAGACAGAGTTGTATTAAATGCAAAAAGTGCCAAAGTCAAAAACATTACAAAATGGGTTTTGAAGAAGAAAAAATTAAAACCATGTCTATATGAGATATTTCTCAAAGCCATTCATTCATTTGCATCAAGAGTTATTGGGAAAATCTAAGAGAGAAAGTCGAGTTGGAGTTCAAAGAGCAAAACTGTGATTTTATGAAAGGGCCGACTGTGTGTTTAATTTGAGCGCGGCGCATTGGGATAGGCCGCGGCACATCCACAGAACGTGGCGCGTAGAGCCAAAACACACCGTGTATTTTCCTAAGGGCGCGGCACACCCACTGAGTGTGGCGCATTGGGCTTGCGCGCGGCGCACAGGGTCGATAGGTTTAAAAATCATCATCATTGCTCCAAATTCAAAACGATTTCAAACTTGTTTGCTCCAAGTAAGTGTGTGATGCTTGCCCCTGCTGTTAGATCTTATTTGATTATGTTTGGAGGGAAGATTTGAAAGTTTAAAGTTTGAAAATATAAACCCTATATTTATATCAAAATCTGCTCCTTTGGGCTTTGGAAATTGGTGTTTTGAAATTGCAATTTGGATGCCAAATGTCCTTTCCCACTTATGATCCTTTCCCTTTTATAATTCTACCATTATATTTAATCCCTTATGCCCTAACCTCCCAAACTACTCATATCCCTTGTTCCCATTTACCAAACCCTACCACTCCTATCTCTTTCCCTTTCCCATATTATTTGCAAAGAGTTTCCAAATCCTTAATCCCCATACAGTCAAGTGATTATTTTCACATGATAAATTTCATTTGACAGTCCTCTTTCCTACTGTTTATACTTACCACAGTCCCTTATTATCCTTTGAGTACACATTTGGCATTGAAACAAAGACACCAATTGATCATTTTCAAACCAACCAAACATACAGTTGACAAACACATTTCAGCATCATGTCAGAAACAAATTCATCATATGAGCAGGGATATGAGCAGGACAGTGATTCAACCGCAGAGATAAATGTACCGAGGAGGTCTCATAAAAGTGGCAGGCATGTCAGAGAGGAGCCCACTTCTTTGGCTCAATTGCAGGCCTGCCCGCTCGCAATGACATGCTTTCAGCAACATTCATGTTTTCGATATTGTGAGCTGATATCTCAGATTCAGCACCATCCGGAGTCGGTTCGCTTATTTGTCCTACATTTGCATGATGGTCATGTAAACCTTTCTGGAGTGAACTTAAATTTGACACCAGAGACCATTTCTGAGGCAACTAGGATACCAAACATAGGTGAGGAGTGGAATAAGAGACAGCAGCTGGATAGATCATATTATGAACCTTACATCAGGCCTGGTTATACGAGGCAGCTGAGCAGGGTATTTCCGTTCCGGTTTCTGAAGGAGTCCTATGCACCATTAATGAAACTCATCATTAGATACTTCAGATGTGAAGGTAGATTCTCACGTCTTTATGCGTACCATATCAGACTTTTGATGCATTTCACGAGAGTGAGATTGATGAATATTCCATACTTCATGTGCCGAAACGTAGAGCAGATGACTACCCTTGTGCAGAGGAAGACTCCGGAGTAGCAGCATAACAGCATTTATCATTACGCGCTCATTAAAATCATCGTAGTACATCAGTTTGGATTGCAGGGCCTCAAATGGGATGAGTTCATTTCCCATGAATTATTTGCAGCCCCTCAGCCTCCTCCCAAGATTGTTCATGATGAGGGAGATCCTTCGCATCAGTTTGAGTTTCCTGAGACTGAGCCTATCAGTGCTCCAGTGTGCGTGACATATCAGAGAGGCCATAGAGCCTTATTTGCAGCAGCACGACGAGTACTATCTCCACCAGGGGTGGAAGGGGTCTCGTTATCTTCATCATCAGCGCGAGTACTATCTACACTTAGCGTGGAAGGGGTCTCGCCTTCTACATCAGCACAGGTACAGGACAGAGGCAAGAAGCCTATGCACGATGAGGGCCCTTCAGGAGGCCAAGACACTGAGTTTACACTCATCGATGTTGATTTGAGCTCTCCTAGCTCAAGGATGAGAGAGACCATCCAGGAACAAAAAGCTGAGATTGAAACTTTGACCGTGAAGTTGCAGAGAGCTCAGTGGGTTATAAATTAATTGAAGCAGCGGAATAAAAAACTGGAGGATCAGCAGACACTCATAGAGTTGCGGAAAATTCGTGAAGACCGGGAATTGGCCCGAAAGAGACCAGGTGACATGACACCATTTGAACGAGAGACTTGCCTTAAGAGAGTCAAAATTCATCTGGAGAAGCTCTTGGCGAAGGCCAATAAGGACAAATACATGCTCAGACACATGAAGAATCACTATTGGGCCCGCACACACGTTTGCAGAGCAAAAATGAAGATCCTGAAGGCGAGGTTGAGAAAAGCACTGAAACGCCGGAAAAGGCCGGATCCACTCCAAATATTGGCCGAAGCTTCCTTGGATGAGCATGAGACATGATGGGATACCTTCACTCCTAATTTCAGAAAGTTTGGAGAAGATTTTGTCATTTTTGAAAATTTTGGTTGCAAAATAGGTTTTTCCGCCTGACGCGTCGCGCCACCCGACGCGCGCTTATGATTGGGACATCTTCTTGAGGAAAAATTGATATTTTTGGGTTTTTTATGGTATATTATGTATTTTCAAGAATGGCCGAAGCATTTCATCAAATTCTGGGTGGTCTTAAAGGTCAAAAACACTCCAAAAATGGCCTTTCTGCCACTTTTTGCACCAGCAGGAACCAGTCTTGGGAGATTGTAGTTTTGGAGGGGAAAATGACATCCAAATTGACAAATTCCACTTGGGTTGGATAGTAGACATCTAGGGCTTTCCAACGAGCTATCATGAGCTTGATTTTGACTTCAGGAAGTGCCCCAAAAAAAGGTCCAAATTGGTGCGGCGCATTGAGTTTTTGGGCGCGGCGCATAGAGAAATTTTGCCCAATTTCACTTTCCAGCTCAGAAATTCGGCCAGTTTGAATAGTTTCATTTTGAATGTAATTTTTAATATATTTTGATGTAATTTTGTAGTTATGATGTAAATTTGGCATGTTTTTACTTTTTCTAGAGGATTCATTCACTAAAAAGTGAAAATTAAGTGAATGGATCAGTTTCCTAGCATATAGAGGCAAGTTGTTTGGCTGCCTAGATTTTAGCTCCATGTTTAGAATTGGTTGAAATAGCTCCTATAAGGATGAGCTCGACCCCTAGAGGCATGGGATGGGGTTAGGATGGTCTATATATTGTATTTTCTGAGACATTTTCAGGGTTGGACTCTTGAGAATAGTTTGGCACCTCATTGTATATTCATTTTCAGATTTTTGGCAAAGGAAAGACCAGAGTTTTGCAGCACTTGTTGGGATCCTTGTGGCTCTGATTTTTTATGATGTTTCTCTTCATGTATCTGTAAGTTTCATTAATGTTATATGTATGCCATTTCCCTTCTCTTTTCTTCTGAATTAAACAAATGAGTAACTAAGGTAGAATTCATTAGTTTGTTAGTGCTCTGCCTTAAACTTTTGTTTAGTTTTATATGTTTTCTTCAGTTTGAAGAGGATCCTTGCACCTTCTTGCCCTCTTCAGCTTCTCAAAAGTATTTTTTATCCATTCATTGAATCTAAGACATCAAAGTCATTGCCTACCCTGCCCCAACTTGAACTCTGCAAGAATTTGGCCTCATCCCCAAGCCCAAAATTGTTTTTCCCTTTTTCCAACAAAAAACCCCTAAAAATCAAAATCAAACCCTCCTATTTGTTTATCTAGCCTAAGATCAGTTGTTGTTTTAGTCATCTCAAGCCCCTTTGAATATTTTCATTGAGATTGACCCAGAGAGAGCCCTCTCCTGTCCTCGTAGGGGTAGCTACGAGGCTGGGCGTGGTTTGATGTTACCCTGAATCCCGCCTTCCTTCAGCCTAAGGTGGATTTGGGAACTAACATAGTGGTGACCATACTGGGGAGAAATTGGTTTGCTTGTTAGTGTTATTTGTTTCATAAGTTACAGACGGAGCCTGAAGTTACGCCAGGTAGCTTTCGAAACGCTTTTTCTTTGCATTAGCGGAAGTAGATAAACGTTGTTTCATTCAATCTCCGGTTTAGCTTGTGAACGTAAAATTTGACTTGTGAATTACCCCAGTATATTACATCGTTTTGGACTTTTGGGTGATTGAGTCTAGAATTTGATAGGCTGAATAGATCAGTTTTGTCCTTTGATTTTTGAATAGATCAACACACTGGCTTCCAGAAGACATACTAGATCAAATCCTGATCCTAATCCGCCTCTAGTGTATGAGAATCCCAATCTGATTTCAAGAATCCTCCGTCGAGAAAGTCCCATGATCCCTTTGTTTAAATCTCATTCATGCCCGACTGTATTTGAGTTCCTTGAAGATATTGATTTTGATGATCAGTTCGAGTTGTCTTTGTTTGAAACTAAATCTGAAAGTGCTACTGGTTCTACTGTCATAAATCCTGAGTTTATCAAGTATCTTGAGATTGAACAAGCTAATAGATCCATTGATAGTTACATCTTGAACATTCAAAACTCTATTGTGGCAACGAATATTCCCAAGTTTATTGAATCTGCTTCTGAAACTCTTGGTCCATCAGTAGTTACATCTGATTCACAAGTTCACGCTGAGCCTTCTTTTATTCCTACCATTCCCGTAAAACCATTGATATCTGATCAGCAATCAGCAGTAGTTCCTCCTCCATCTCCACCACATACACCTCATACACCTACTGCTCATACTCCACCCGTTTCTCCAAGACAGATCATAAATCCACCAAGAGAAATGGCTGCTAGATTCACACCTCTTGTCTTGCCCCAGAACTTGGATCCCATGCCCGCTGATTACCAGAGTAAAATTCCTTTGTTTGATGGTACTCCTCAAAGTGTGCCCGCTCAGCAGCATATTGATAGAATGACAGATTTTTTTGACCTCCATGAAATTGATGAAGAGAATGTCTCCATGAGATTGTTTGTGCAAACTTTTGGAGGTGAGGTACGCAAGTGGTTCAGAGCTTTGCAGCCCAGGAGTATTAATACATTAGAAGAGCTTTAGAGACAGTTTTTAGATCGGTGGGAAATGAAGAAAGACCCACTTCAAATCACTTCTGAGTATACTAAGATCAAGCGCAATCCTGGTGAGTCCGTCCAAGACTATATTATCAGATTTAATGCGGTTTATAATGCAATTCCTGATGACTTGAGGCCTTCTAATAAATCAGCTTTGTTAAAATTCCCAGATGGTTTTGATCCGGAGATGGCCTATTCATTACGAGATAGAGATCCGCCCACTTTAGAGGACATGCAGAAGATTTCTGTGAGTGTTGAGGCGAATTTGAATGACAAGAGAGCTAGATTGAAAGTAGAGAAGAAAGTTGTGATAAACGAAGAAGCTTCTACATCTACAGATCAGATACTTCGCAAGGTGAGAAAAATGTTTTAAAGGTTCACTCTTGATAAGCCCAAACCGCAGATTCGAAATCCCAACCTCCGTGGTCAGCAGCAGCCCCAATTCAAGATTAAATAGCGAGAACAACGAGCACAAGAACCAGCAGTCCAGCAACAAGTAAAGACACCTCTTCAGCAGAATTTTGTTGGTCAGGATTCAGATGATGAAGACGATGTAGTAGGGGAGGAAAATCATTTCTTTACTCCTGATGATCTGCCCATTTATATCACCAAAGATGAGGAGTATGCAGAAATTTCAGCAGTACAAAGAGATGAGGATTTTATCTTGGCTAATGATGCAGCTCTTGAGGAAGAGCGGATGAGTATTAGAGAGGATATATGAATGCATTGTCAGCCCAGAAGAAGCAATATTCTCTCAGAAAGAGAGATGTGCCTGTCAATCCAATTCAAAAGAGAAAGGAAGTTTTAGCGCCTAAAAACGATTCACCTGTTGCACAAAAGAAATCAAAAGAGATAGTTGATCCCGCTGTCACCAAGTCATCATCAGTAGAAAAATCAAATCAGCCAATTACAACGATGGAGAAGGCTGAAAAGAAAGATGTTCCAGCCAAAGAGATCGAGAAGACTTCAGCCTTTAGTTTGGAGAATGAGATTTCTAAATTAAAGGTGTCCATTCCCTTGACTGAACTAATGAAGAACAGCAGTTATAAAGGTCAAGTTTCTAGAATTTTGAATTTCGATCCCATGTCTGATATGGTGAATATTGAAGATGATCAACCTGAACTGATATTTGAACCAGCTTTATGTGGTGAGTCTCCAGACAGCGAAGTGCCTCCTTTTTATATTAGTCTTCGACTGCATGAGTTTGTATTGCATAATGCCATGTTTGATTCCGGTGCTTCCCATAATCTTATGCCGAAAGAAATCATGGAGAAGTTGGACTTAGACATCACCAGGAAGTACCATGATCTTTATTCATTTGACTCTAGCAGAGTGAGATTTATTGGGCTCATTAAAGACTTGGTTGTAAGTTTGGATCAGATTCCTACAAAGAATGTTTTGATGGACGTTGTTGTAGCAGACATTCCTCCGAGATTTGGTATGTTGCTTTCCAGATCTTGGGGAGCCAAATTGAAAGGGACCTTACAATTAGATTTCTCCTACGCGACAATTCCCGTGTTTGGTCAAATGAGAAAGTTGTATCGGGAACAAAAAATGAAGTATATGATTACAACCAAGGAGAAACCGGTTAATCATCCGATTAATTATGTACATACAGATTTAGAGTCTTTTGTTTTGTTTGTCGATAGTTTCAATGATGTAGATAGTCAATTAGTTCAAGCAGAAGATATTCTAGAGATTACCGAAAATTTCAGAGAATTTTTGCAGAAGGAAAGGCAACAACCGGAAAGCACAGCTGAGAAATCAGCTAAAGATAGTGGACAACAAGCAGAAAAAACAGAGCTAGCACAATTTCAGCACTTAGAGGATGATGAAGAGGGTCTATGGACCATGGATTTCGATGGTGTAGTGGGAAGTGATGGTGCTGGGATTGGTATTTGGTTATGCATTCCTTTTTCCGCTCCAAACAAGGTACCGAGCAATGTACGGGTATGTTCTTACAAATTAGCATTTGATTGTTCAAACAATGAGGCTGAGTATGAAGCTCTGATTGCTGGCCTAAAGATTCCTAGAAAGCTGAAAGCTAAGAAAATTTTAGTCTATGGCGACTCCGAATTGTTGATTAAGCAGGTAAAGGGTGAATATCAAACGAAACATCCTCGGATGCGGGCTTACCGGAACGCTGTCCTTGATATTTTGAAACAGTTTTCAGATTATACCTTGACTTCTATTCCTCGCATTCAAAATGGAATTGTAGATGCACTTGCTAAGGCAGCAAGTAACTTGAAGATCCCAATGAATTCAAGTTATAACTTCGAAATCCATGTGAAGCACCGTCCTACCGTCCCTGATAATCAAAGATGTTGGCAAGTTTTCCAAGATGATGATGAGATTAATGATTTTCTACAAATTAAAGGTAAGTTCAAAGATACCTCAATCGATGTAGAATATGATAATAGTGATGATGTTCAAGTAAATCAAATGGAAGTGTTGCAGCTGAAAGATAACATTATTCCTAAAGGTTTGATACCTTTAGAAGAGCTCTTCGATCAGGATGATGTGGCCAAGAAACCAACCTTATGACCGACTGAAAAAGGAGTCGAAGATGTAAATATTGGGACATCCGAAGACCCCAAGATGGTGAAGTTATCCAAATCATTGCCACCGGAGGTAAAGGCTAAGTATGTGAGTTTGTTGTCTTCATTTGCTGATGCTTTCGCTTGGGATTACTCAGATTTAAAGACGTATGACACCAATATAATTCAGCACACTATCCCAATTAAGCCTAATCAAAATCCTTTCAGACAAAAGCTAAGAAGAATCAATCCGAAGTTGCTACCATCGATTGAGAAGGAGGTAAACAGGTTGTAAAAAGCAAAAATCATTGTTCCCATCAGATTTTCTGATTGGATTTCCAATTTAGTGCCAGTGCGGAAAAAGACAGGTGAGATTCGGTTGTGTATTGATTTCAGAAATTTGAACAAGGTGTCATTGAAGGACAATTATCCATTGCCTAAGATGGATCATATACTGCAGCGAGTAGTTGGAGCATCTCGCATGTCACTACTCGATGGTTACTCTGGATATAACCAAATTTTGTTCCATGAGGACGACCGTGACAAAACAGCGTTCACCACTCCGTGGGGAACATTCCACTATGCCAAGATGCCATTCGGTTTGAAGAATGCTGGTGCGACTTTCCAACGGGAAATGGACATGGATTTTGTGAATGAGAAAGATGTTTTCCTTGTTATATACCTTGATGATTTGACAGTTATTTCCAATTTATATGAAGAGCATATGTATCACTTGAAAGTTGTTTTTCAAAAGTGCAGAAAATATGGTGTTTCTCTTAATCCTAAAAAGAGCTTATTTGCCATGGATGAAGGAAAATTACTTGGTCACATTATTTCCAAAGATGGCATTCGTATTGATCCAGAACGTGTTGAAGCAATTCAGAAAATTGACCCTCCCAGGAACAAGAAGGAGATTCAGTCTTTTAATGGTAAGATGAATTTTTTACGTCGTTTTGTCCCAAACCTTGCTGAAAATTTAAGAGAAATAAAAAATATGCTGAAAAAGGACAGCCAAGTGAAGTGGACTGAAGAGGCGGTAAAGTCCTTTAATTTGGTGAAGTTGGCACTATCTTCAGCTCTAGTGTTAATCAGCCCGGATTACACCCAAGACTTTATTTTGTTTTCCTTTGCTTCGGAGCATACCATGGCAGCTCTGTTAATGCAGAAAAGTGTTGGGAAAAATACTGAGAGGGGGGGGTGAATCAGTATTTAGGAATTATTCAAAACTTTTTACTTTTCCACTCTCTAAAACCCATACGCTACTTTACTTAACCAGACTCGCGTATATACGCGGATACCCTTCACAAAACTCGCGTATGTACAGAGATCTTAATATGCAATTAATTCTTTACTTTGATCCTTGCATTTATTCATTCATCAGATGTTTATATAAAGCAAAGAGACATGTGCGCACAATGTAATAAATCATCACACATAAGCATCACACACGAACACCAGGATTTTAGGTGAAACCCAAGTTGGGAGAAAACTACCCACGCGTTGTCTCAAATTTCTTCAATATTTTATTATAAAGAAAACATCACAACCATGTACCGGGCGCGTACCATACCAAAGATTACAGTAACTCCACTCGCGCTCATTTACCTCTCCCCGGAAGGGAGCTACGATATACTCGCTTCCCTACTTACCAAACGCCCCCCGGAAGGGAGCTACAACCCCCTGACTGAAGGCTACAACCCTCAGTACCACCATGGACCACGTTTCATCAATTTTCACACTGGATCCAATATCTTCAATAGAACACAACTTGCAGGCCACTTTTCATCATATTTTCAGACTGGACCCACTCCACACATTTAAGCTCAATCATACATCAAAACTGATACTTATCAATTCAGACAACCCAGAACTGTAGAATACATCATTAACAGATAGCAGTAACACAGCATAACAGATCAGACATTTCATATTTCATTCTTCAGCAAACCCTAGATTTAATATGCGCTTTCCTTTCACTGATACCGCGTATATACGCGCTTCCATTCACATCAACCTGCGTATTCACCTGCACATTACAGAACAACCCATACGAGCTTTCTCTTCATCAAACCCGCATATATACGCGCTTCCGCTGCGACAAACTTGCGTATAGTTCTTCAGACATTATAGGGCAACATACTTCTTCAGATCGGATAATCAGTTCAGATTTAACTCTTCACTTCAGACAGATGTTCACCTCATCTCAGATTTAAACATTCCACAGACAGATCTAGAAGATACAAATACATTTCAGATCTAGATAACCTTCTTCATCATTTTCTTCATAGGTGCATCACAGATTCAGATCTATCATCAAACTATTACCCTTTCCATTCAGACATACTTCAGAGCGAAGTATACATTCAAACCCAGACTCATCCACACACCTTGCACAATGATTTTCTTCTCCTTATATAGGTTTACCCTTTTTCAATACCATGAGCCAAAACCACATCACTTTCGATGGTATTCCTGGACGGGATCAAATAGACAACCCAACGCTCAATACAATGGGTCAATACCATGGTAGTAACCCCTGGTTTTACATATTTAGAGCGCATTTGACCATACGCGACTTGGCACGTTATTTCCCGCGTGCATACGCTACTTCTATTAATCAAACCCGCGTATGCCTTGTGACATACACTTTTCATCATTACTCTTGCACATACTGATATTTCTTACTTCTGCAACTTCTGTACTACTTGTAGAACATCAGATTTACATCATTACCAATTCCATCAAGTCAAGAATAACTTCATCAAGTAGGTTTCCATTATCTTCTTCAAGTGTTGCCGTCATCTTCATCAAGTGGGTTGCCATCAAGGACAACACATTACATCATATTGCCAACAAAAAGAGATGGACATGAGAAGCCCATAGCATTTTTTAGTCGAACTATTAGAGATGTGGCTTTGAAGTACAACATCATTGAGAAACAAGCTCTGGCACTGGTAAAGGCATTGAAGGATTTCCGGGTATACATTTTGCATTCCCATATTTTAGCTTATGTTCCTAACGCTGCCGTGAAAGATGTTTTAGTATAGACTGATCCGGAAGGAAGACGTGGTAAGTGGATCGCAGCTTTGCTGGAATATGATGTGGAAATAAGGCCCACGAAGCTTATCAAGGGACAGGGGCTGGCGAAGCTTATGGCTGAATCGAATTTGCACGCATTAGACATAAATCTGATTGCTGCTATGTCTGATGAGGATGAGGAGAATTCGCCACTTCAGGTATCGGAAATGTTTGTTGCTTCCCCATGGTATTCAGATATCGTCTATGTTCTTCAAAATTTGTCATCACTGCCTGGCATGACTAGAAACAAAGGTAGAACTTTGAAACTGAAGGCTACAAAATTTTGTATTTTGAATTCTGCACTTTATTGGAAAGATACGGGTGGTGTTTTATTGAATTGTTTGGTGGAGGAAGAAGCGAAGAAGGTAATGGAGGATTTCCATAGAGGAGACTGCGAGGGTCATCATTTTTGGAAAACAACAGCCAATAAGATTTTGAGAGTAGGGTACTATTGGCCGACATTGTTTGCTGATGTATATAAAACAGTCAAAGGCTGCCATGAGTGCCAGATTTTCGAGGAAAGACAGAAATTACAGCCATTGCCACTCAAGCCTATTGAGGTAAGCGCTCCTTTTCAGCAGTGGGGATTGGATTTCATTGGGGAAATACATCCTTCTTCATCAGGACAGCATAGATGGATTCTAACAGCCACCGACTACTTCACGAAATGGATCGAAGAAGTTCCCACAAGGCAAGCCACCGATTTGGTAATCATTTCTTTCCTTGAAAACAATATTTTGTCTCGTTTTGGTTTCCCGAGTAAATTGATCACTGATAATGCCGCAGCTTTTAAATCAAGAAAGATGATTGAGTTTTGTGCTAAGTATAAAATTATTTTGGGGCATTCAACCGCCTATCATCTGCAAGGCAACAGTTTGGCAGAATCTTCCAATAAATCTCTAGTCAATATCATTAAAAAGTTGTTGGACATAAATAAGAAGAGTTGGCATAAGAAGCTGGTAAATGCGCTATGGGCTGATAGGGTGAGTCAAAATAAGTCCATTGGTATGTCCCCCTTCGAGTTAGTTTATGGAGTGGATACAGTCTTTCCTACCTCACTTGCTGTTCCAGTGGTCAAGCTTCTTCAGGAAGTTGATAGTGAAGAAAACCATATGCAGAGAAGGATAAATCAGATGATTCATTTGCAGCAAACGAGAGAAGAGGTCTTCTAGAACACATTCAAGTTGCAGGAGAGAATCAAAAATATCTATGACAGGAAAGCGAAGGCGGATAAATTCTAGTTGGAGGAAGTGGTACTGAAGTGGGATGCTAGGAATGAGGACAAAGGTAAACACGGTAAGTTTGAAAATCTATGGAAAGGTCCTTTCAAGATTACAGCATATCGAGGTCAGAACGCCTTTCTTTTGAAGGAGATGAACGGTGAAGACTGTCCAGGAGGGCCGATCAATGGTCGGCTGCTCAAGCAGTACCATTTCTAAGAAGTTTTCTGCTGATCATATTGTCATTGTACATATCATGCATTTCAATTTCATTGTAAGTGTGCACTGTAGTCTTTTCTTTAGTCTGGGGCCCAAAGTGAAGGCTATAATTCTGAAGAAGGATTTCAGTTTGGTTTGAGTCTGTTTAGTCAGTCTGGTTCAGTCATTTCTATTTTAAAAAGTTGAGTCAGTTTCAGTCAAAGTTTCAGTCAACAGTCTTGAGTTGTCAAAATAATCGATTCCATAGCCCAATGGACGAAGGCACTGGTCTTCTCTCCCAAAGATCTGCCATTCTTGGCACCTCCAAGGAGCTACCATCCCCATTGGAGCCAATGTTAGAGTCGGTCTTTACATCCCTCCGTCAAAGATCATTTCTCTTATTGCATTTCATTGTTTAGGTGTCTCATTCCGCTCATTCATCTACATTCCGTTAGGGGCATGCCATTGTCTGATGAAAGGGCTTTGTTCTCTCATTTTCCCTCATGCTGGTACCTGCTGGGTTGGTCAAAATTTCTCAAAATTCATCAAAGTTCAGTTCATGTCATTTACAGTCATCGATGCTATTTTGGTCAAAAGAGTTATTTTAATTTCTAGGTCTAGGGTTTGGTCTTCAGTAATGTTAAATAATGCCCACAGGCCATGAGGATGTTTTCAATAAGTTTTCAGTTCAAAATTTTCATCTTCAATATGCTCGAGGACGTTTCTTCTTCAAAACTCTGTTTTGAAGAAGAAATTGTCAAATTTGTTCGTAATAAATATGTATTTCAAAGTTTTTTTTGCCATGAAGACTTCAAAGGCAGACTCTGGTCTTCCTTTGCCAAGTTTCGATGCCACCAGCCCTGTAAAAATCAACCAATTTCATCATTCAAACTCAGAAAGTCAGTGAGGAAACAAAAAGACCAAAGTTGTATTAAATGAAAAGTTGCCAAAGTCAAAAACATTACAAAATGGGTTTTGAAGAAGAAAAAATTAAAACCATGTCTATATGAGATATTTCTCAAAGCCATTCATTCATTTGCATCGAGATTTATTGAGAAAATATCAGTGAGAAGTCAAGTTGAAAGTTCAAAGAGCAAAACTGTGTTTTAGAAGGGCAGACTGTGCATTTGAAAACAACGCGGCGCATTGAGATAGGCCGCGGTGCATCCACAGAGCGCGGCGCGTAGAGCCAAAAAACACCATGAAAATTTACAAGGGCGCGGTGCACCCACTGAGCACGGCGCATTGGGCTTGCGCACGGCGCACAGAGCCCCAAAGGCCGAAATTCATCATCGATTCACCAAAACTTCAAACGATTTCAGACTTGTTTGCTCCAAGTAAGTGTGTGATGCTTGCCCCTGCTGTTAGATCTTATTTGATGATGTTTGGAGGGAAGATTTGAAAGTTTAAAGTTTGAAAATATAAACCCTATATTTATAACAAAGTCTACTCCATTGGGTTTTGGAAATTGGTGTTTTGAAATTGCAATTTGGATGTCGAATGTCCTTTCCCACTTATGATTCTTTCCCTTTTATAATTCTACCATTATAGTTAATCCCTTATACCCTAACCTCCCAAACTACTCATATCCCTTGTTCCAATTTACTAAACCCTACCACTCCTATCTCTTTCCCTTTCCCATATTATTTGCAAAGAGTTTCCAAATCCTTAATCCCCATACAGTCAAGTGATTATTCTCACATGTTAAATCTCATTTGACAGTCCTTTTTCCCACTATTTATACTTACCACAGTCCCTCATTATCCCTTGAGTATACATTTGGCATTGAAACAAAGACACCAATTGATCATTTTCAAACCAACCAAACATACAGTCGACAAACACATTTCAGCATCATGTCAGAGACAAATTCATCATATGAGCAAGGATATGAGCAGGACAGTGATTCAACCACAGAGCTAAATGTACCGAGGAGGTCTCATAAAAGTGGCAGGCACGTCAGGGAGGAGCCCACTTCTTTGGCTCAATTGCAGGCCTGCCCGCTTGCAATGACATGCTTTCAGCAACATTCATGTTTTCGGTATTGTGAGATGATATCTCAGATTCAGCACCATCAGGAGTTGGTTCGCTTATTTGTTTTACATTTGCATGATGGTCATGTAAACCTTGCTGGAGTGAACTTTATCTTGACACCAGAGACCATTTCTGAGGCAACCAGGATGCCAAACATAGGTGAGAAGTGGAATAAGAGACAGCAGATGGATAGAGCATATTATGAGCCTTACATCAGACCTGGATATTTGAGGCAGTTGAGCAGAGTATTCCCGTTCCAGTTTCTGAAAGAGTCCTATGCGCCATTAATGAAACTCATCATTAGATACTTCATCTGTGAGGGTAGATTCTCACGCCTTTATGCATACCATATCAGACTTTTGATGCATTTCACAAGGGTGCGACTGATGAATATTCCATACTTCATGTGTCGAAACATAGAGCAGATGACTACCCTTGTGGAGAAGAAGACTCCAGAGCAGAAACATAACAGCATTTATCATTATGCGCTCATCAAAATCATTGTAGTACATCAGCTTGGATTGCAGGGCATTGCATGGGATGAGTTCATTTCCCGTGACTTCTTTGCAGCCCCCCAGCTTCCTCCCGAGATTTTTCATGATGAGGGAGAGCCTTCGCATCAGTTTGAGTTTCCCGAGACTGAGCCTATCAGTGCTCCAGTGTGTGTGACATATCAGAGAGGCCACAGAGCCTTATTTGCAGCAGCACGACGAGTACTATCTCCACCAGGGGTGGAAGGGGTCTCGTTATCTTCATCAACAGCGCGAGTACTATCTCCACTTGGCGTGGAAGGGGTCTTGCCTTCTACATCAGCACAGGTATAGGACAGAGGCAAGAAGCCTATGCACGATGAGGACCCTTCAGGAGGCCAAGACACTGAGTTTACACTCATCGATGTTGATTTGAGCTCTCCTAGCTCAAGGATGAGAGAGACCATCCAGGAAAAAAAAGCTGAGATTGACACCTTGACCTTGAAGTTGCAGAGAGCTCAGTGGGTTATAAATTACTTGGAGCAGCGGAATAAACAATTGGAGGATCAGCAGACACTCTTAGAGTTGCAGCAAATCCGTGAAGACCGTGAATTGGCCCGAAAGAGACCAGGTGACATGACACCATTTGAGCGAGAGACTTGCCTTACGCACGTCAACATTCATCTAGAGAAGCTATTGGAAAATGCCAATAGGGACAAAGACATGCTCAGACACATGAAGAATCACTATTGGGCCCGCACACATGTTTGCAGAGCAAAAATGAAGATCTTGAAGGCGAGGTTGAGAAAAGCACTGAAACATCGGAAAAGGCCGGATCCACTCTGAATCTTGGCCGAAGTTTCCTTGGCTTAGCATGAGACATGATGGGAGACCTTCACTCCAAATTTCAGCAAATTTGGAGAAGATTTTGTCATTTTGAAAATTTTGGTTGCAAAACAGGTTTTTCCGCCCGACGCGTCGCGCCACCCGACGCGCGCTTATGATTGGGACATATTCTGGAGGAAAACTTTGCATTTTTGGGTTTTTCATGATATATTATGTATTTTCAGGAATGGCCGAAGAATTTCATCAAATTATGGGCTGCCTAAAGGGCCAAAAACACTCCAAAAATGGCCTTTCTGCCACTTTTTGCACTAGCAGGAACCAGACTTGGGAGATTGCAGTTTTGGAGGGGCAAATGACATCCAAATTGGAAAATTCCACTTGGGTTGGATATCAGACATCTAGGGCTTTCCAACGAGCTATCATGAGATCAATTTTGACTTCTGGAAGTGCCTCAAAATCACCTCCAAAGTGGCGCGACACATTGAGTTTTTGAGCCCGGCGCATAGAGAAATTTTGCCTCATTTTCACTCTTCAGCTCAGAAATTCGCCCAATTTTGACTAGTTTTACTTTTTCATGTGATGATTGACCTACCATGATGTAATTTTATGACTATGATGTAAATTTGGCATGTTTTTACTTGTTCTAGAGGATTCATTCACCAAAAAGTGAAAATTAAGTGAATGGATCAGTTTCCTAGCATATAGAGGCAAGTTGTTTGGCTGCCTAGATTTTAGCTCCATGTTTAGAATTGGTTGAAACAGCTCCTAGAAGGATGAGCTCGACCCCTAGAGGCATGGGATGGGGTTAGGATGGTCTATATATTGTATTTTCTAAGACATTTTCAGGGTTGGATACTTGGGAAAAGTTTGGCACCTCATTGTACATTCATTTCAGATTTTGGCAAAGGAAAGACCAGAGTTTTGCAGCACTTGTTGGGATCCTTGTGGCTTCTGAGTTTTGATGATGTTTTTTCTCATGTTATTGTAAGTTTCATTAATTTTATATGTATTCCATTTCCCTTCTCTATGCTTCTGAATTAAACAAATGATTAATTGAGGTAGAATTCATTAGTTTGCTGGTGCTCTACCTTAAACTTTTGTTTAGTTTTATATGTTTTTCGTCAGTTTGAAGAGGATCCTTGCACTCTCTTGCCCTATTCAGCTCCTCAGCAGTCTTTTATATCCATTCATTGAATCTAAGACATAAAATTCATTGCCTACCCTGTCCCAACTTGAACTCTGCAAGAATTTGGCCTCATCCCCAAGCCCGAAAATTGTTTTTCCCTTTTTCCAACAAAAATCCCAAAAAATCAAAATCAAACCCTCCTATTTGTTTATCTAGCCTAAGATCAGTTGTTGTTTTAGTCATCTCAAGCCCCTTTGAATATTTTCATTGAGATTGACCCGGAGAGAGCCCTCTCCTGTCCTCGTAGGGCTAGCTACGAGGCTGAGCATGGTTTGATGTTACCCTGAATCCCGCCTTCCTTCAGCCTAAGGTGGATTTGGGAACTAATAGATCTATCTGCAAGTTCCAGGATAGTAGGGGTTGATTTAATGTTTGCAAGTCCTAATGTGTTCATTCAATAGTGATAATGTTAATGGCCACTCCCAAATCCACCAATACATTTGGGATTTCAATCCCATTAATTTGTACTGTTAGAATCGAGTTCCCAGGGTCTCCATATTTTACAGGCATGATCTTTCCTAACATGATATCAGATATTTTTCCCATTACATGAACAATTAATGGATCCTTAGGTTTTCTACCTGGTTTTTTTAAGCAATATTATTTCAGAGTTTTTTCATAAATAGGTACATCTCTCATAGCTTGTAAAAGGGGTATTTTAACAAAAAGATTCTGCAGTTCCCCTAGAAAGTCAAATTCTACTTTAGGGTTTGGTTTGCTCAAGGTCAAACTTTCTGGATATGGGGGAGATGTTAAATGAACTTGATTAGGAACAACTTGGGGAGGTGTCTTATTTATTACATTTTGATCTGCAATCTCCCTCACTGTCCTTTGTTTTGGTTTTTTATCTTCACTGTCAAGTTGTTCTATAATAATGGGTGAAGTAGGTGCATTTACTACCTGGCCAGACCGTAGATTTATCTCATTGAGCCCTGCGGTAGAAATGTTGTAGGATGGAAGGTTCAAAATGTCTATTTGTTGAAAACCTTTATTATTGAGATTTGGATTGGGCTGGATAGGAAGTTGAGGTCTAATGGTTGGGTTTCCTGGGGGCACATTGGAAGGAAACTGAAGTTTTTGTTGAGGCATGGGCCGAGGAAATTGTCTAGTGGGAGGGGATCCACGCCAAGTCTGATTCCATGAAGGATTCAGACTGGCTTGAGGAACCCATCGTTTCCAAGGGGGATACTGGTATTGAGGCTACATGGCTAAAAATGGTGCAGATTTGGGACCCATACTAAAATTATGAAAGTACTGAGATGGGTCTTGAAACATACATGGATTCACCACCGGTGGTCGAGGTAGTCATTGCTTCTTCTGCCCCATGAAGTATAGCTGGTCCACTATGCTTTCCTCGCTTGCTCCTTGGAAAACCTCTTTCAGCCCGAGCAAGGAAGGACATGCACTGGTCGTGTGAGGCTATTCGCAGATTGCACAGACTTCCACCGTGTTTAGCGGGCATTCCTTCAAAGGGTGTTTCTTTCTTCATTGAGGGAAAAAAATGGCCATGGTTTTTTCCAACTCCATCTACTTATTTTTTGCCTGTAGAGTGTCCATTTGGGCTGATAGCATACTCAGGATATCAGTCCTTATATTATCTAAAATATTCCCAATCTCTACTTTTGTGACCCCTCCACCAGAGGTCTTTAATGACCGAATATCTTGTCCACTTCTTGCAGCCCCCTCGAACATTTGATACAGTAATCACATATAGTTTCAAAGTTTTCCTTTGAAATATCCCCTTTGCCCACTATATTCAGGAGTTACAGAGAGTCTTCCCTGAGTGCTCTGAGAAGAATAATATTTAGAATGTCCTTATCCAAGTCACTATGTCCAGACCTCTGTAGTATGTATTTAAATCGTTCTACAAAGTCCTCCATATTTTCATCTTCCTTCTGTGCAAATTTAAATATTTCCTCCTTAATGTCACGAGACTTAAAATAATCTTGGTATTTTTTCAAGAAAGATTTATTCATTTCTTCCCATGAAGTAATCGTGCTTCCCCCTAAACCCATAAACCATCTCAGGGTTGTCCCTTTTAGGGTAGCAAGGAATATTTTCAATTTCTGAGCATCAGTCATATAGTCGTATCCTCGACAAACAATATCAAATTTGAAGAGGAACATATCAGGGTCTTCAGAAGAGAGAATATGAAAATTAGGCAAGGTTTTTGAAGGTATGGGTATCATTGGTGCATCACCTGTAACGTTTCTATGGGAAAATCAATGGAGGAACTTACAGGTGCCATAAATACTTTCCAATACTCACTTGGAATTTCAATTGGTTTCGCTACTGGCACTTAGAGTGATTCAACCGAAGAAGGTCGCACCGCACTCCCCTAGTCCCTTGGTGACTCCAAGTCCTTCAAAAATTCCTTTACTGGATCAGAATCTCTTAACTCAACAACAAGAATTTTTACAGCGTTGCCTTTGTCTCTTGGGGATGAAAACCCTTTTTGAGGTTCTCCTACCCAGTTAGAGTTGCTCAATTCTTCTGATCCCTTACATGCCACTTCTTCCCCTTCTGTCATTGATAAGGATTTCTCCTCCATTGGTACCCTGTTTATTAAATCTTCTTCTATAGAAAGAACACCTTCTGGTACCGTGGATGGCACTGGTTGTTCCACAGACTACCCTTCGGAATTCTTCTGAACCCTAACCCTTACAGCAGCACAGGATGATGCCTCATATCTATATTTTTCAATAGTTTCCTGAATATATGTCTTCCTTCCCAAATCCTTCCCTTTCTTTGGGTGTCTTCCTCTACCCCTCTTGTTCGGATCTGATGTAGTAATAAAGAACACACAATTCCTACCAATCAATTTATTGTAGTAAAATGTATAAATTTTATTGAGGCCCACACTTGTCCTTATGAAATTAAGTTGCTTCTAGATTTCCACAACTTTAGTCAATGTAAAATTGCCCACTTGTTTCCCAACATATTTATGTAAATGGCTCGAGACCACATACCATCTATTCCTTTCCAAATGGTATTTTTTTTAAACCCCTCTTGAACTATATCATTTACAAATTGGAATTTGTTCAAGGATTTGAATAACATGAATTTTAAACCAAAAATATATGACAGCTTAACCCTTCATAGGTTACATCCATGTAGTTCATTGACTCGACCACATGCATACATGTTGACAAAATATATATTTAATGTTACCAATGGTTCAAACCACATCTCAACACAGTTCAAAACCACCGTAAGCAAGATTTTATCTTTGCCTTCGTATATATAATTTAACCTGCACACATCAACTTTTGTTCAATTATAACTTACGGCATATGTAATATCAACCTTTGCATCGCAACCAGACTTGCGTAGCCTCCACGCACGCACTGTGGGTTCAAATTTTAACCTTCATGCAAATCGATTCTGGTATTTGAAATCACAGTTTCCATGGATTCAAACTCATAACATCAACCAATGTGTTTGTGTTCCAGCAGGCCGTGGTTCCCAGGGACTTCAACTACTCCTGTCACACTATCCATACATCATGGCGTTCATACACATCAAGGCCCTCTCTCCCGTTGCAGATATAATTTCAACCCTGTTTCAATCTCCTACACTCATACATTCTAGCAATATATATATGTATAATAAAATTGCAGAAATAAACTAATCCATAAGATCATTTCATTTGATATGAATAATCTATTGATCAGATTTTCCCATAAAAATTTGGAATCTACATATCGACAAAAAAACTTGAGGTTCCCTTACCATCCTCTAACTATTTATACTTGAGAAATAAAATTTCTTTCTTTTAGAATAAATTTTCTCAATAAATTACTACCTACCTATTTTTTAGGCTTATCCCTATGTTGGCTCTACATCCACACAGGGAGAGAAACCAATTTCTAAATTTATTCCATATTTATTTAGTTTCAAAACAAACTAACAATGCTCCAAAAAAAAATTTAATAAAATAATAAATTATACTATTCCTAAGTCTATTTTATTTTAAATTAGCCACAACATGTGACCAAGATGTCACATTGATGGCTAGGTCCTCGATGCTCTTGCATCAGACTCTCGGGGAAGAAAAATGATCTTGTAGTACTTTGGAGTCAATCCCCAATCTCTGTAGTTTTGCTGCAGTCATCCAATTGGAATCTTCCACTGGCTGTCCTTTCCACTTGACCAAATACTGATAATAAGTTTGGTTCCTGATTTTCTTTGACACTTTGTTTTCCCTTTTTCCTGCTTTGGCTTTCTTCTGTTATGGCGTCTCCTTGTGGTTCTTCTTTTGGTTCTTGATATAGCTACAAATCTGCAATATATGACTAAGTCACCCACTTGGAATCTCTTTTTTCACCTCCTCATATCTACTCTCTGTTTGTCTTTGCTACTGCATTCCTGCCATCTGCTTTTGACATCTCCCTCAAATATGCTTCTAGGAGTTAGCCAATTTACAACTACTTGGATTTTCTTCGGATCTATTTTCAACTCTTCGTTAGAGACTTCATATTCCTCCAAAACTTCATTCATCAACCTGATGGTGATTTTATTTATGGCTCAAGAATCTATCCTCATGCGCCATTCACCTTCTTTCTTTGGACTGAGTATTGTTGGTACAGTACATGGATTAAGGCTTCCTCTGATGAACCCTTTATCCATCAACTCTTGCACTTGTCTTCCAGTTTCAGCATTTTCCTATAGTGTTATCCTGTAGGTTTCTCTATTCGGAAAACTGGCTCCAGGTATTTGATTAGTATGGTGACTAATACTCCTGATGGGTGGTAACTTATTCGGCAACTCATCCACAGAAATATCAGCAAAATCATTCAATAGATTCTGAATTTCTTCAGGTAAATCTTCTAAATTTGTAGAAGTTAAAATTACCTTGGGTTTTCCAACACTGGAAAAATGCATCTCCTTACCCTTCTCATCTTCCTGCAACAGGGTCTTCCCACTCATCAACATAATATTATTTCCAGGTGTCACCTCATCAGCTTCAGCTTTCAATGGCAGTAGTGTATGATTGTTCCCATCTTTCTCAAAAGTATAAGTGTTTCTTCTGCCATCGTGTATGGAATTTCGGTCAAATTTCCAGGGTCTCCCTAGCAATATGTGACATACATCCATCGGCATTATATCACACAAAATAACATCCTTATAAGTACCAATCTGAAAGTCAACTTTACATTGTTCAGTTACAATAATTCGATGCCCTTTCTGAAACCACGATACTTTATAAGGAGTGGGGTGTACTGTTCTCTCCAAATTCAACTTGTCTACCATTTCTGTAGAAACAAGGCTATCAGTACTACCACTATAAATTACCAATTTGTAACACTTACCCTTTGACTTACTTACAGTTCTGAACAGATTCCTTCTTTGAGCTGGTTCTCTGGCTTCTTTAAGCAACACCCTCTTCAGTAACAGGGATTCTCTGGCTTCTGGTGGTTCTTCTTTGGCTTTAGGTTGAGGAATCTCCTCCTTGGCTTTAGAAACGTTCACATTGCGCTAAGTTTCTGATATATTGTGAGGACAATCCCATTGCACATGTCCCCATTCACCACATGAAAAGCACCAAACATCTCTTCCTCAGCCTCTACCTCTAGGTACGAACCTTCTGCAGCCAGAATATCCTCTTTGTGGTGATTTATTGCTCGCACTCCCTACCTCATTCTAAGAGTGTTGAAATCTGGATTCAAATTTTCCCCCTTCTTTTGCTGGACTCTTGCCTTTATTTCTCTGGTTTTGTTTGTGCAACATCTTTTCCTCCGCCCTCAAGGCTGCTTGATAGGCATCTTCAATCGACTTCAAATTTAATAAGCTGATCTCATCCTGTATTTCATATCTCAAAACATTTATATATCTAGATACTTTTTCTAGATCATCTTCAACATGGCCAGATCTAATACTCAGCTTATAAAATTCTTCAGTATATTCCTTGATTGTCATTCTTTTTTGTTTTAAGTTCTGCAATTGTCTAAACAGATTTAATTGGTAATCCTTCGGCAAAAACTTACCCTTCAGCTTACTTACCATCCTGTCACATTGCTTGATTTTGGGCTTCCATTTTCGCTCCCTGGATAGCTGCAATTCTTCCCACCATAAGGCTGCATGGCCTTTAAATCTCGTGGCTGCAAACTTCACTTTCTTCTTGTCATCGACTTCTTCATAGTTGAAGTATTTTTCCAATGAAATAATCCAGTCCATTAGCACCTCCACACTAAGACTTCCATCATATAAAGGTACTTCTACCTTTGGTCGATTGTTGACCTTTGTGAGCATCTTCATGACTTTGGTTGCCTCGCTTTCCTCCTCCACTTCTTCGTCAATGGTCTCTTCTTCATCGGCATTGGAAATTCCACCATTTGTTGCTCTCCTTTGAGTGGTTTCTATTATAGTCAGTCTCGTGTGCAAATTCCGGATCTAATCTAGCAAAACTGTGTTTGCTATAGGTCTCCCTCGACCTATCCCAGCTCCTCTTCTAGGCGGCATTCTCTTCAATGCTCCAAAAATAGCTTAACAAGCTCTAATACCAAAATGATGTAGTAATAAAGAACACACAATTCCTACCAATCAATTTATTGTAGTAAAATGTATAAATTTTACTGAGGCCCACACTTGTCCTTATGAAGCTAAGTTGCTTCTAGATTTCCACAACTTTAGTCAATGTAAAATTGCCCACTTGTTTCCCAACATATTTATGTAAATGGCTCGAGACCACATATCATATAGGGCCTTTCCAAATGGTATTTTTTTTAAACCCCGCTTGAACTATATCATTTACAAATTGGAATCCATTAAAGGATTTGAATAACATGAATTTTAAACCAAAAATATATGACATCTTAACCCTTCATAGGTTACATCCATGTAGTTCATTGACTCGACCACATGCATACACGTTGACAAAGTATATATTTAACGTTACCAATGGTTCAAACCACATCTCAACACAGTTCGAAACCACTGTAAGCAAGATTTTATCTCTGCCTTCGTATATATAATTGAACTTGCACACATCAACGTTTGTTCAATTATAACTTACGACATACGTAATATCAACCTTTGCAATGAACCAGACTTGTGTAGCCTCCACGCACGGACTGTGGGTTCGACTTTTAACCTTCATGCAAATCAATTCTGGTATTTGACATCACTGTTGTCACGGATTCAAACTCAGAACATCAACCAATGTGTTTGCATTCCAACAGGCCGTGGTTTCTTAGGACTTCAACTACTCTCGTCACACCGTCCATACATCATGGCGTTCATACACATAAAGGCGCTCTCTCCCGTCGCAGATATAATTTCAACCCTGTTTGAATCTCCTGCACTCATATAGTCCAGCAATATATATATGTATAATAAAATTGCAAAAATAAACTAATCCATAAGATCATTTCATTTGATATGAATAATCTACTGATTATATTTTCCCATAAAAATTTGGAATCTACATATCGACAAAAAAAATTGAGGTTCCCTTACCATTCCAACTATTTATACTTGAGAAATAAAATTGCTTTCTCTTAGAATAGATTTTCTCAATAAATTACTACCTTCCTATTTTTTAGGCTTATCCCTATGTTGGCTCTACATCCACGCAGGGAGAGAAACCAATTGCTAAATTTATTCCATATTTGTTTAATTTCAAAACAAACTAACAATGCTCCAAATTGTTTTTAATAAAATAATAAATTATACTATTCCTAAGTCTATTTTATTTTAAATTAGCCACAACATGTGACCAAGACGTCACATTGTTGGCTAGGTCCTCGATGCTCCAGCATCAGGCTCTTTGTTCATGCAAATTGTGGAGAGGGTTCATCAAATAAAATCAATGAATCGCTCAGGACCCGAAATAGGACAGATAACTTCCTCCTCGGGACGAGAGAAAAGATTCACAGGAAACGAAACAAAATGAAAAAAAAAGGAAAGAAATCAAAGTTCAGGACCTGGAGCAGAGTAATAACATACCCTCCCGAGGATGAGAAATTGGCCCCTAGAAAGAAAAACAAGAGATAAAAACAGGAAAGAAAACTGGACTATGCCCAGGACTTAGGGCAAGGTTTTACAAAACACCTTCCCCAAGATGAGGGTTTAATTCTACATAAAACAAAATAATACAAGAAACAGGAAAGAATGAAAGAAAAAAGAAAACACAAGGCGCTTATGCTCATGACTTGAATATAGGCAATAGATTCCCACCTCAAGACGAGAGATCGACTCTGAGATCTATTGCAGATCCTGTTCTTGCACCTATTAGGCTTCCCCCCGCAACAACGCCAAAATTTTGGTGTCCGGATATGAACAGATTTCAAAATTTTTCTACATAAATTATCAACCCGAGGGCATTATTTATTTCAAGATCGACCCGCAAATTATATGCGTATACAAGCACATGGTCCGCCGTAGACTGAAGGTGTTTAATCTATAACACAAATACTAATTTCCGTAACAACAATGAAATGAACTCGCATAAATAAAATATAAAAGGCATCCACAAAGAATTAACGTGGATCAGAATAAATAATTAAAGAATCACACTAAACACAACACCGCAAAGAAAATAAAGAAGAACACAACACCGATCACAAGTGTGGGCCCAACTCTTGGATCAATGTGTAGAAATTAGTTGAATAAATCACTTATTCAATGGGGATTAACCCGATTACACATCAATTTCGAATTGCATGCATAACACATAACCTCTTCTACAATTAATTGTCACATGCGGAAAGAATAGAAGCGATCGCACATCAAATCATCACACACATTAACACAGTATGTATGGGGAAAGCTTATAGCTGAAAACCCCGCAGCTATTGTGTATATTATAATGGAGAAAACATGTAACAAACTCAGTACAATACTCCTCACAAGTACTCAGTACTATCTCATGAAGTTACACACAAACTAGCTTGGTTTTGAACAAGTCACGAGTTCAAAACACATCCACTAATTGCCTGCCTCTATTGCACAATCATGGCCTGTCTAAATAGAGATCCAAGGTTCGAATCTCCTTGGCTTGACAGCGCAATCATCATGGGAAATTTCCTCCAAGTGTGGTGCAAATCTCATGCACAACTGATGTCACAACTGATAGTTGTACTCACCCTTTCATCTACCTCTTTCACTTGTCGCCACTGAACTGTCCATGCACTGAGTTAAACTGATGTGTTCTTTAGTTGAATAATGAGTTAATAATTAGTGAATTAAATAATATTTAATTCACACAACTCATCTCTAGTGTATTAGCGAGTTAAACTAAATACAACTAGTTCAACTAGTTAACCAGAACACCACCTCCATTAACTCCTCAATCAACTCCACCAAAACTCTGCCACATGAGTCTAACTAAAGTCTAACATGCAAGATGCCATCAAACCCTAGGAACCACGTGATTCCTCTGTCAGATGCATGAGCCACATCTGTAGCTCGAACTGAAGTGCTCCAAGAGAGTAAACTGTTGTTTATAGTCTAAATATTATTAAGGGTAAATAATATTTGACTTCCATATTTTTAGGAGAGGCGGTCTAAAAATAGCCTTTGACCTCTTTGACCTAAAAAATAGAGTCCCATCTATTTTTACCAACATGACACATACTCCAAGAATCTCATACATGCAATCCCTGAACCATGCTCCATATGTCTAAAAATAGACATAGTCTAAAAATAGACTTTTCGACAAAAATCACATGTGTGGTCCCCACCTAGTTTAGGTGATCACTTTCCAACTAGGATCAGGAAAGATGTTTCAGGAGGCCTCCTTCACTATTTCTTGTTGCCATTTTCAACACTCCCTCTCAACAAGAAAGGACTGTCATTGCATGCGACATGCAACTCCATGCATGCGACATGCAACTCCATGCATTCGCCATGCACCCTTTGCATGTGCCATGCAAACTCATGCATGCACCATGCAACTCCATGCATATGCCATGCACCCTTTGCATGCACCATGCAAACTCATGCATCTGCTCTGCAACTCCTCTGAAACTGAATAGGCTCCAAACAACTCAATCAGTCTTGATGCATCTAGCATCTATCATCAAAGTCTTCGACCTCTGCTGGTACCAACTGCACATGTCATCAGGAACTACTGCGCTGTTGAACTCTTGCACCCATGCACTCTTGCACTTGCTGTCAACTCTGATCCGCGCTCCGGTATCCGACACTGTCACTTTGATCTGCCTGCATCACTCCAACTGATCTTGCTACTGCCATGCTGTGGGCACCTCGTAGCCAGGTTCAATCCATGAGATCCACACCATCTCATGAATCTGCCCAGAAATCTCCTCATGGGATTACTCATGCATGTCGCCCCACCTCATACCTGGTGGTATAGCTGCATGCACTCCCTCTGCCCGTCTAGCACGAAATTTCTCTGCATGAGTGGTTTCTTCCACTCCATGATCCTCCTGTGGCTGCTCCACACCCAGAGGTTCACTATCACCTGCATGCAAAACTTGCTCCCTCTCAAGCTTCAATTGCATGTCTTTCTCGCCTGCATGCAACACTTGCTCCCTCTCAAGCTTCGGTTGCATGTCTTCCTTCCGCTTCCCAAAATTAGGAAGCTCCGTAGACATCCCATCTACTTCAAGTCTGTAGAGATTCTTTGCCCGAATCCCAACCTTCTTGACTTGTCCCGTTGCCTTGTGCCGAAGGAAAACTTTTCCTTCTCTAAAGACAACTTCATACCCTTTATCCTCTAACATTGCGACTGAGATCAGATTCTTTGTTAGACCTGGTACATGCAATACATCTTTTAAAAGAATGAGTTTACCTGACTCCCTCTGAAAGGTTATGGTACCAATGCCAGTCACATTGTATCGTCCACCGTCGCCCAACTCAACATGCATCTGGAGACCTTTCTCCACCAAGTCACTGAAAAGATTTGCATCTCTCGTCATGTGAAAGGAAGCGCCACTATCAATATACCACCCCGATCCCAATGCACTAGACAACATGCATGTGATCAATGAGAAGTCCAGCTCAAATTGCGAGGCAAGAGCCTCACCAGCTGCAGATCCAGCAGCCTGCTTGTTCTTCTTCTTCTTGGGGCAATTCGTGGCGTAATGTCCATGATCGTGACAGTGAAAACACTTCACTTTGGACATGTCACGCTCTTTACCATCCGCACCGGATTGAGAATCCTTCTCCTTGCCCTTCCCCTTCCTTGCTTTGGCAGCCAAAGCGCAGTCTTCTTCATCAGCTCCCTTTGACGAAGAACCATCTCTGGTATTTCGCCGGATCTCCTCTTGCACGAGATCAGACCATAGTCTTTCCCATCCCGGCAACTTTTCCCGACCATTGACACTATCTTGATATGCATGCCAACTCTTTGGCAAACCAAGAAGCGCCAAACTCACCAGATCCTCATCCTCCACCGGCACACCAACACTTCCCAGCTCATCCCGACATTGGGTGAACCTCGTGAGGTACTTCGGCATACTTTCCCCCTTCTCACACTTGATGTTCCTGAGTCTATATTTGAGCGCCAGCTTCCTCTGATCGCTCTTGCTTTGGTACAGATCCGTCAAGGCTTTCCACATCAAATATGGAGAGGCCTTCCCGTGTAAACTGGATACAATGTGATCCTTTACACCCTCCAACAGGATCCTTCGACACTTTGCTTGTTTCTTTCGCCATGCTTCCACAACATCAGCATCATTAGAAGTAGGCTTTGGAATCTCTTTCTCCATGAATTCCAACAGCCCATGATCATCTAATACAGCCTCCATGCGGTCCTTCCATGCAACATAATTCGAACTGCCTTCCAAGGCATATTCTAGTCGCAACCCGATGAAAGACATTTTCACCGCGGCACCAAGAACACAAATCTGCAAACTCGAATTTCACCACCAGCTGATAACTAAATCGCTTCCGATCTACACTTGAGAACAAATTATTTCCAAATCAGAGATTGACTGCATGGGCTTTTGCCAGACCTTTCACTTTCCAAAGAAAGATGAATCCGGAGGCTATCTGGCCCGTATGCAGGCTCTGTCCGAGGAAATAAGTTTGCAATCACCGTAATAGATCTCGACAATTAATATTTCTCCGATACCATGTTAAAATTAGCTGAATAAATCACTTATTCAATGGAGATTAACCTGATCACACATCAATTTCGAATTGCATGCATAACACATAATCTCTTCTACAATTAATTGTCACATGCGGAAAGAATAGAAGCGATAGCACATCAAATCATCACACATATTAACACAGTATGTATGGGGAAAGCTTATAGCTGAAAACCCCCAGCTATAGTATATTATAAATGGAGAGAACATGCAGCAAATACATAGTACAAACTCCTCACAAGTACTCAATACTATCTCCCAAAGCTACACAAAAACTAGCTTGGTTTTGAACAAGTCACAGGTTCAAAACACACCCACTAATTTCCCTGCCTCTATTGCGTAGTCAAGGCTGGTCTAAATAGAGATCCAAGTTCGAATCTCACTAGCTCCAACTGCGCAATTGTCATTGGTAACATAAGTGTTTAAATCTCATACCTGACCCAGTCCTCAGTAAATGTTTGTACCTCTGCCCCTGTCTACCTCTTTCAACGAGTGTCTATGAGCATCCATGCGAGTTAAATTGATGTGTTCTTTAGTTGAATAGCTAGTTAATAATTAATGAATTAAATAATATTTAATTCACACAACTCATCTCTAGTGTATTAGCCGAGTTAAACTAAATACAACTAGTTCAACTAGTTAGCATTCTACCTCCATTGCTCCTCAATCCGCTCTCTCACTCACACTTACATGATCTATGACTAAGCTTGAAGTCTAACATTCAAGATGCCATCAAACCCTAGGAACCACGTGATTCCTGCAATGGATTGACCACTAACATTTCAGTACCTTGTCAAGGTAGCTGTTGTTTGAAGTCCAAATATTATTAAGGGTAAATAATATTTGACTTCCCTATTTTAAGGAGAGGCAATCTAAAAATAGACTTCGACCTATAGGTCCAAAAAATAGAGGTCCATCTATTTTTACCAACATGACCAATACTCCAAGAATAACATACTGCAATCCCCGGACCATGTTCCATATGTCTAAAAATAGACATAGTCTAAAAATAGATTTTCGACAAAAATCACATGTGTGGTCCCCACCTAGCTTAGGTGATCACTTTCCAACTAGGATCAGGAAAGATGTTTCAGGAGGCCTCCTTCACTGTTTCTTGTTGCCATTTTCAACATTTTGAACGCTGGTTTCATCTATCCCGTTCCTGTTGATAAAAAACAAGGCACCATTAGAGTTTGCATCGACTATAACGATCTGAACGCCGCTTGTCTCAAAGACAATTATCCTACACCATTCACTGACCAGATTCTTGACGATTGTGCCGGATGAAAATCTTTCTCATTCATGGATGGATTCTCGGGCTATAACCAGATTGCAATAAAAAGGAACGACAAAAACTGCCTTCATCTGTTCTTGGGGCATTTTTGCGTATCGAAAACTCTCATTCAGTCTAAAGAATGCTGGAGAAACTTTTCAGCGGGCTATGGACTACGCTTTTCATGACATTCGACATATTTTACAGGCTTACTTGGATGACCTTCCGGCCCATTCCAAGAAGCGACAGGATCACCTTGCTCATTTAAGATAAATTTTTGCTAGGTGTAGATTCTACAATATACGCTTGAATCCTCATAAATGTGTACTTATGGTCGAGTCCGGACGTCTGTTAGGTTTTATTGTCTCCAAGCACGGGATTAGGGTTGATCCCGATAAGGTTAAGGCAATTTTTGAATTGTCGGCACCACAATCCATCCTTCAACTCCAAAGTTTGTAAGGGAAGGCAAACTTTTTGCGTCGTTTCATTGTTAACTATGCCGAGATGACGAAAGGATTCATGCGATTATTGAAGAAAGGAACACTATACTTGTGGGAGGACCAAGCACAATGGTCATTTGATGCTTTAAAACATGCACTTGTTTCAGCCCCACTCCTTAGTGCCCTCGATTACTCATGTGACTTTCTCCTCTACCTGGCAGCCTCACCATCCTCACTTGGAATGGTTTTGGTTCAAGTACACGATGACGATAGAAAACATGTGATTTACTATTTATCCAAAGGTCTAATCGGACCTGAATTACATTATTCACATGTGGAGAAACTTTCTTTGGTGGTAGTTTTTTCCGCCACTGACTCCGACACTATTATTGCTGCGACAGACTACGGTCATTGCTTTGGAGAACCCCATGCGCCATATCTTGTCTAGACAAATTATTGGAGGAAAATATTCCAAATGGATTGTAATCCTCCAACAATTTGATTTGGTCTTCACGGCTGCCAAAGAAAAGAAATCCCTTGTCTTCGCTGAATTATTATCGGATCTTCCCAGAATTGACCCAGCAGAAGTAGCTCACGATCCATTTCCTGATGAATTTGTGTACTTGGTAGATTCTTTGGACCCATGGTATGGAGACATTTTGGTATACCTACAAACCCAATGCTTCCTCCCAACTCTCACATCTGACGACTGTCGTCGTATCCGACACCAAGCAAAGAACTACCTCGTGCTAAATGATACACTATATTGTCGTGGTGTTGATACTATTCTCCAACGTTGTCTCACTTTCGATGAGGCGGAATGCGTTTTGAATGAATGCCACGCAGGGGCATGTGGGGGTCATTTTTCGGGCATAGCTACTGCCCAAAAAATACTGCGCGCGGGTTACTATTGGCCCAATTTGTTTAAAGACTGTATTGCAGCGGTCCAGAAATGCCATCCCTGTCAAATTTTCAAAAAGAAAATGTGCGCTCATCCTGCCTCCCTTCATATGATTATCTCCGTCAGTCCTTTCTCTAAATGGGGAATTGACTTCGTCACCTGTAATCCCACTTCGGAAAATGGACACAACTACATCGTGGTTGCGGTCGACTATTTTACGAAATGGGCAGAAGCCCTTCCCACTTTCAAGGCCGATGGCGAAACCGCCGCTCTCTTCCTATTTAATCAGGTAATCTGTCAGTTCGGCATACCCCTATCGATTTTCACAGATCATGGATCTCAATTTCAGAATCATATGATGACCGAATTAACATCCATGCTAGGTTTTCGGCAAGATCAATCTTCGTCTTATTATCCTCAAGCTAATGGTCAAGTCGAAGCCGTAAATGGCATCCTCAAAACCATGATTCGTCGATTGGCCGGAAACCATAAAACCACTTGGCATCGGAAGTTGTATTCCACATTATGGGCATACCGAACTTCAGTGAAAACTACCACAGGATTCACTCCTTTCCAACTTGCGTTCGGCCTAGAGGCAGTACTTCCGATCGAGTGTGAAATTCCATCACTCAAAATTTCTGTTGAACTCCTGCCTGGCACCACCGCCACAGAAGAGCGCTTGCTCTCACTCAATCATTTGGATGAAACTCATCGAGATGCTACACTAGCACTCGAAGCTCACCAGTGCCGAGTTAAAGCTCAATATGACAAATCTGTCAAGCCTCGTTCTTTCCAAGAGGGCGATGTTGTTCTACTATATGATCAGAAACATGACCTCTTGGCAGCATGAACACTCCAACCATTATGGCTTGGTCCTTACATCGTCACTAAATTCCTCTCAAAAGGGGCTTACGAACTTCAGGACTGTAATGGAATTCCACTCGAGGAGCCCTGCAACGGGCTCTATCTAAAGAAGTATTTTGCCTAGTTTTGCACTAGGCATATGCTTTGTAATTTTATGTATATAAGTTTTTCTTATTATTTTGATGTCTTTTGGATTGTGTCTTGGTTTTCAAAGTGATTTTTTCATGTATAATCTTTTTCTTTCACACAGATGTCGTCGCTCCCCTTATCATATGTCGGATATGCGGACGGTGCTAGTCGTCACACTAGACGCATTGCTTCAGCTGCTTGGGTTCTCTACACCCCTGAGTTGGAACTTCTTGGTTCCGGGGGAATCTTCCTGGGTAACGCCACCAATAATATCGTCGAGTACATGTCGGTGATCCAACTCCTCACGGAAGCCACATCTCGTGACATCTCCAATTTAGTGGTCAGGTTAGATTCCCAACTCATCATTATGCAATTAAACAATCATTATCGTGTTCGCCATCCTGTGTTGTTACGTTATTTTTTAAGGGTAAGACTTCTAGAACGTCATTTTCAAACAATTACCTTTGAGCACGTTCCTAGATAATTTAATGCATTAGCTGATTCTTTGGCAAATTATGTGTTAGATTGGCATTTTTCACATTTATTGTAAAATATTTACTCATGAGTACATATATTTTTATCACATTGAAAACACATAAAAATTTAAAAAACACAAAATCACCAAAAAAAAGAAATATATATATATATATATATATATATATATATATATATATATATATAGGTCATGTCCAGTACATAGTTACATCAAAAAATCTTCCAAAACTTGGGTTTTTTACAAAAAATTGGCTATACTAAGCCACGCTCTGACACTAATACATCTGCTCTGCCAGCTAGGCTTGATGCTCATGGTAGCATAAAACTGCTCTAGCTATCCTCCTCAGAGGCACTAGGTATCTCTCCGACACACCTATAGTATGCCGCTGCAGACGAACTGGAACCTCCCGCATAGGAAGGGGTGGTATACCCATACTCAGACCCTCCAGGTTTCTGGAGAGTTCATGTAAAACTTGGGCATCATCATCGTCACCAGCTTCTGCATCCTCTACTGGTGTGCTAGCCCCAGGTAGCTGCAGTCCTCGCCGTGCATAGAGAGGGGCCCCAACTGGCTGGAAAGGTGCCACATCTGTGTCAAGCAAACAAAAGCTTCATGTCAAAACATAATTTTCACCCTATCTCAAAAAAAATAAAATTCATAAGCATTCAAAAGATTAAAAAAAAAAGTACTTCTTTGGAATTTCACTGATCATTTCCTTCTTACCATCGAGTCCCCACTGGGTACTAGGAGGCAGGACTAACTCTGGATCGCCTGTGAAGTTCATCCCTGCATAGGGATATTCCTCAATCATGATTATCTGGGAGTCTAACCGAGCCAGTCAAAAAATCCATCATCAAAGCAGTGATGGACAGGACCCTCTCTAGTCCGCAGAAGCAAAGCTGCCCACCGAGGCTGCCTCGACTCGCGTGGGCCCAATGGCGCTGTAACGATCCTGGGCCTCATCAACAGTATCCACTCTAGTAATAAAGAAACAACCAGTGTACCATACCCAAACTCTCTCTGGGTACGGATCTTACATGCGGTAAGTTCTGCTCGGACCCGACAGACAACTCCGTCACACCAATCAAAAACCTGAGGTTGCATACAGTCCAAGGCTAGGAGAATCTGGGCCTTAGTGGCCACATGGTGACTCTTGGCACCTGCCAAGTGAACAATCATCCATAAGATAGACCTCAATGGTCTCAAGGTCACTTGGGCAATCGGTATCCGGTTGCTCATAGCCTGAGTGTCACGTATGCAATGTGCACGAATAAGATCAGTAGTGGAATGTGGGTCATCTCTAGACCCTGTCAAGTTGGCGCTCGCCCCACCACATGATAGGCTGGTCAAAAAGTACACATCATCCTTTTCGATTGAGAGCTCATTGCCCCTAATCTCAAAGACATGGTGTCGTTCATCCCACTGCTGGATTAGCCACCTCAGGAGGTCCTCTTGGCCCCTCATCAGTTCTAAGTGGGCATATTTTAGCAATCCACACCTACGGAGAGCCAGCAAGCTTGCAGCATCCATCACCATCTCTCGTTCTTCCCCTTCATGTTCTCTCTCTCGCCAGATACTCATGTTTAAACAGCTGAATACCTGCACAAACAACATTTTCAACCGATCAAAACTTGCCTGGACCACTTCAAAATAGTAAAAATTGAGTTGCTAGAAAACACAGTGCGCCTAACACTGGCTCTAGTACAAAACAGAGGGCGCTAACGCGGTATCCCTTCACGGGTTATGCGCTTAACGCGTTTGTTATACTCCTGCCCCGCGTTAGGCGCAAAAATTTTTCTAGGGCCTCGAAAATATCTAATTTTGAACCAGAAAAAAGTAACAAAAAGATAATTAAATGATAGCAGAAGGTTCTAGCTCTTACCTGGATCTCGCGGGAAGGAAAATCGTTTCCTGGATTCACCGTAATCGTCAGCTGAAGTTTTTACCTCTTTCACCCTAGAGCTTCTTCACAGCACTTCACACAGTGAAAATGAAGGCCTTCTGACCTTTTTATAGCCATTTTTTGGGGCATGACTCTCTTAAGCTAGTCAGCAAGGTCGTGAATTCTTGCTACGCATGTGTCACAAATTTTGAGATTTGGTACTGATGTTTTGATGAGCGGTCAAGATTTATATGCAGACATACTCATGTGACATCGAGAATTATTTTTATGGTATTTTTCTTGCTTGTTAATCCAAAAAACCTCAAGTTCCCTTCTTCGTACTCGTTAAAATTATACGAAGTTGACATCGAGCATTCTTTTTATGGTCTTTTTCTTGCTCGTTAATCCGAAAAACCTAGAGTTTTCTTCTTCATAATCGTTAAAACTATGAAGAAGCACTAAGCTTTCTTTTTAGGAATCTTTTTCTCACTCATAAAATTGAAAAAACCCCAAGTTTCCTTTGTCGGGCTTGTTAAACTACCACAACAGAAAGGATGTAGCCATTCTTTTATCTTTTTCAAAGCTCCTTAAACTGAAAAATTAACCGAGATTTCTCCACGTGACTCATTAAAATTTCACGGAGGTAATCGAATTTTCTCTGCGCGACTCGTTAAAATTTCACGGAGGGCACCGAGTTTTTCTTTGTTGGAATCGTTAAAATTTCACAAAGAATCTAAGTTCACTCCGTCTCCTCGTACTCATAAAAAAATGAGGTAGACGTCTATCGAACATAGATTTATCACTTTTCCGGTTTCGATGGACTAACTTACAGAAAATGAAATGTTTCGGGCTTACTAGTATCCCTTTGCTGTGCCCGGTTATCAAGACATGACAAAGGTACCCCAATGGAGTTGTCTTTTATGATATTTTTCAGACTCTCTAAACATGAAAAATTCACCGAGTTTACTCGTCTGGACTCATTAAAACTAATTAGATGGGACACAGAGTTCTCTTTTCTGACATTTTTCAGACTCTCTAAACATGAAAAATTCACCTATTTTACTCATCTGGACTCGTTAAACCTAATCAGATGGGGCACAGAGTTGCCTTTCCTGACATTTTTCAAACTCTCTAAACATGAAAAATTCACCGAGTTTACTTGTCTGGACTCTCTAAACTTAATCAGATGGGGAAAAATTTGGACAAAATGGATACTACCTCTGTTTCATTTTCAAAAAAGGTCGATTTGGCAGCAAAATTCTTGAACATGGCACTTCCCAGAAAACTCTTTCCCAGTTAGCCGAACCCTACCATCTATGATTATTAGCCTTCATTTCCCAGTGTCCCTGCACCGGTAAAATCCTAACACACTCTTTGGTGTTCATCAAAGCTTCAGCTGCCTAGTACCCTGCTAGCGTGCCTTCTATTATTCAAGCAGATCTCGCTATCTACTGCTCCTGTTATCAACCAAACCGCTCATTATGCCAGAAATTATTTGTCGTCCGATGTTCCCATTTACTCTTCATTATCTCAATCATAAACAAAATCATTTGTTTTCCGTTTCGTGTTGACTGATGTAGGACGCCTCAGTGCCTACCTTTCGACAGATCTCTTCCTATCGACTTCAACATCTTATCTAGGAAGTTGATCCAGAAACCCATCAGTACCCAGAAACTTGCAGACATCAGTGGCAGGTAGTCTTGTGTTTGATCAGGGGTCTTCATCATTGGCTCCTGGTCGAATGATTCTATGAGTGTTCTACTTCAACTCATTTTATTCACACTCACTAGATTGTACTGTGCATCTTAGGGACCATCATCATTATCGGTGGCCACCTTCGTTTCTGTTAATAGTTTTCATTATCTACTGGTAATCAGACGATTTCTCACATGTTCGATGACAACTAATTCATTCACATGTTGAGGAATGTGCAGTTTAAGTGAATCGGTGGTCAAGACCTTAGGGCAAAGGCTACATCATTAAAGTTGTGTTTCCTTCCCCAAGTTGTGATATTGTTTATGGAGACAGCTTCTTCAACCTGATCCTGTTATGACAGACACTTCCACATTGTGCCTATCGGTGGACAGATTCTTCATATCTCTATTCTAGAGAAATCATGTTGTTTAAGCTACTGAGCATGGGACATGCTCGACTCAAGGCAGATACTATATTTTCTGACATATGTTGTTTTTTCAGGTTTTCCTCAGTCTTTCAATCTCTTTATCTCTACACAATTTATAAAGTATTTCGGCCATCGTCTTCGTCTCTGACCTCACACTTTAGGGGGAATTTTTTACAGGTCAAAATACCTCCTCATCAGCTCAAAGGGGAAGACAAATATGGAAGGAGTACAAAGACCAAAATTAAACCTATTTCTGTTAGGGTAACGCATATCTATAACAACACAAGAGTGTTATAACGCAGCTAATCAGTGAATGGGACGTGTTAGTGGCTAGGGAAATGCTCTGTTTACACTGGAGGGAAGCATTACCCGTGTTTTAAGTTTGAATCGGGAAAAGCCCGCGGAGAATGATTTGAATCTCCGGCTTTCCCTCACAGGAGAGTCAGTTCACAAAAGAAACTGTAGAGCACTAGTTCATTATTGGTCATTGCTATAACAAGACTGAACTCCAAAGGAGGAAAAAGCATAGAGATTAAAGAAACATCTAAGTTTTTTCCATTCCAAACTAATGGAAAGAGAAGGGCAACAATGGCTTTCTCCCTCTCCTATAAGAAGGAGCTGAAGGCTCTTAATTGATGGTCGAAGGATTGCTAAAGGTTTTGGCATACTTGTGGGATAGAGAATAGTGTTATATTGTGAAGGCCAAGAGTCAAAGAGGTTCCTAGAGAGCTTGTTGACTTGGACTTCTTCACTTGAGAGATAAAAGAGATTGGGAGACTGAGGGCTTGGTACAACCGACGGTTGTAATCCTCCTTGTTTCAAAATCAATAGAAATATGTTCGTTTTGTCCATTCATTACTTAATATTTTCATTATCATTTGAAAATTTACATTGCATGATATGAATGGCTCAGATGTGTAGAATTTAGTAGTTTGTTATATATTGACTTGATTTATAGGATATATGTTATGTTAGAAATTACACGGGTGCTTTGACTGATTGCAGGACTAAGATTTGGAGCCAGCGAAGAAGGACTCTTGTTTCGCTTCCTAGCGCTCTCCAACGGACTCCGAGATTGTCAAAGAGGTAATTCTCTATCGCATTCCATTCAGTTATTTTAATTTAATACGAACATGCTCATGCTATCTTTGTGAACAACACAGCTAATCTTACTATTTGCCTCGGGCATCGGAAAGCCCTGAGAGGGATATTCGAAAACCAACAACCGAAGCAGTTTACCCTATAGCAGAAGGAAATGTTAGCAATACTGCATGCACTAAAGAAATGGAGAACTTACCTAATGGGAAGACACTTCAAGGTAAAAACTGATCATGATAGTCTTAAACACTTTTTGGAACAAAGACTGTCTTCAGAACAACAACAAAATGGGTCACAAAGATGTTGGGTTATGACTTTAAAATAACCTACAAAAAAGGAAAGCTTAATGTTTTTGTAGATGCACTCTCTAGAAAGAATGAAGAGGTGGAAGCATTGCTTTGTGCCATTTCTATTATCCAACTAGATTGGATAACCGAAGCAAGAGATGAATGGAAGAAGGACAAAGATGTATGGACACTCATTCAAAAGTTGCAGCAAGATCCTAGTACATCTGATACATTTAGTTGAAAAAATGATTCCTTATGGTACAAAGATCGCTTATATCTTTGTAAGAATTCCCAAATAAAACAAAAGATTCTTCTGGAATTGCACACTTCTCCTTTAGGAGGACACTCAGGATTTTTAAAAACTTACCACGGGGTGAAGAAAGAATTTTTTTGGGATGGCCTTAAATCTGATATTCGAAAGTTTGTGGCGGAATGTTTGGTTTGCCAGCAGAATAAAGTGGAAACAATTAAGACCCCAGGACTTCTACAACCTTTATCCATTCCAAGTCAACGTTGGGAGGAGATTTCAATGGATTTTATCACCGGTTTACCTAAGTCCGAAGGAAAGAGTGTCATCATGGTGGTAGTTGATAGACTTACCAAGTATGCACACTTTTGTGCATTATCTCATCCATTTAAAGCAAGTACAGTTGCTACTACATTTATGGACAGAATTCAAAAGCTACATGGAAGCCAAGGGTTATTGTGAGCGACAGAGATCCCATTTTTACTGGAAATTTTTGGACGGAGTTATTTTCTTGTTTGGGTACTCAATTAGCTCATAGCTCATCTTATCATCCTCAATCTGATGGTCAAACCGAGATAGTAAATAAATGTTTGGAAGGATATCTTCGTTGTTTTGTATCTGATAAACAAACACAATGGGTCAAGTGGTTACCTCTTGCTGAATGGTGGTATAACACTTCCTTCCATACTACAGCAAAAATGACCCCATTTATGGCAATTTATGGATATCATCCACCATCCATCACATCATCTTTAAGGGAAAATTCGAAGGTTCAAGCAGTGGAAGATCACATCGAGCATCAGCAAGAAGTTCTCCAACTCTTAAAGGATAACCTGAATTTGGCACAAAATCGAATGAAACAACAAGAAGATCAACATCGTAGCGAGAGAAGTTTTGATGTAGGAGATTGGGTATTTTTACGGCTACAACCATACAAACAAATGTCCCTCAAGCAAGCAAAGAAGGATAATAAATTATTGCCAAAGTACTATGGTCCTTACAAGGTGTTGCAAAGGATTGGTACTATGGCATACAAATTGGAGCTTCCTGCTTCTTCGCGAGTACATCCAGTTTTCCATGTTTCATGCTTAAAGAAGGTTATAGGTGAAAATATTCTAGTTCAAACAATATTTCCAGAACTTGATGAGGAAGGAAAAATCATGTTGGAACCTGAAGCGGTCACGGAAACAAGAACTCGACAATTACGGAATCGATCAATTTCAGAGTATCTCATCAAGTGGAAGAACTTACCCACTGAAGATTCTACATGGGAGGATGAGAATTTTATACAGAAGCACCCAGAGCTACTCAAGTGTTGAGGACAACACTTTTTTGGAGGAGAGGGGCATGTTAGGTCCCTATATTACTAGTATAGTCCCTTATTGTTATTAGTGTAACCCCCTTATTTTTATTATTGTACCCTTGTAACCCCCATTTTTTTATTATTGTGCCCTTAAATTATTATTGTTAGGTCGGCTAAGATTACATTGTGGCCCACTAGGATTACATTATGGCCACATGGACTCCTATATATAGAAAGGAGGTTTTGTAAATTGTATCATCCAAGAATTGTTCATTCATGTAATGTATTGGAGGTTGCCCCCTCGAAATGGCTTATTTCTAAGGCATTGATATCTATTTTCTTCTATTTTTGGAGCTGGTTACACAACAGGTAGACAACTTGTTGATGAAAGATCCATTTTTTTTATGGCTGCTAATGTCTTTTTAGAGCAAGATCATTCAAGGAAAGAAAGGCAGCCCAATGGATGAGGCACTGATCAGCCTCCCAGAGAATGAAAGTTTGAAGTTCTTGATGCCTTCAAGAAGGCACCATCCCCAAGTGGAGCCACTGTTAGCCACCTGTAAAAATTTTTATACCAAAAGGTGGCTAAATCATTTTTGGAGCCTTCAAGAAACAAGTTTTATTGCTAAAAAATGTTATCTCTTGAAGACTCTTGAAGGCCTCATGCCTCTGTCCAAAATCTTCCCTACTGTGCCCATTTTACACTCTGAAATTCTGCTAATTTCATGAGAAACTACTGCAAAATTACCTTTTTCCCTTTCCTCACTTGAAAAATTAACCTCCATTTTTCTCCCCTTTTTCCTCGATAAAACTCCTCTATTTGTATGATTCCCTTCTTCCATTTATGAAAATCATTTTTACAAAGTTTAAAACTCATTTTGAACTATATCGAAACCCCCAAAATCCTTCTAAACATCTTGAAAATGTCCTAAAAAACAAGTATTTTGACTACGGGTCTAAGCCCCTTTGGGCTAAATCCAAACCATTTCCCCTCCATGTGCCGCGCGCTAGAACCAAGTGCTAGGGTCCTAAGTGCTTATCGTGTCGGAGAAACTCATGGAGCGCATTTGTTTGTGCGTTAAACAAAAACTCCGATGCCGATTAGCCCTGTATATCATAGCCCCCAATCATATTGCACTTCATATAGACCATGGCCCCACACACGAGCACCAAGCCATATTATAGATATATATTCTACCCCCGAAGCCATAAACCTTTGTTTATATTAATTTTTTGGGTTTTCATATATCATAAAGGTTTTCGCCGATGCAAAGCTCAATTCGCTCTCCACCTTCGATCTGATCTGTAGATCGACGGCCCACAAATCAATCGCCCTAGTGGTCCCCACAGTCACTCACTGTACAAAACTGAGCAGTTTTGATCGTACCACCTTTGAAAGGAAAGTTGTATTCCCCATTTGGATGCGATCAATGCCTCAGGCCGACACGTGGCCTTGAGCAGTTTGGAGATACTTCCCTCCCCATGCATTAAAAGTTGACTGTGGGCTCAATCCAATATTGGCGTATGCCATCTGATCTGAGGATGGCTCATCGGACGATGATCACGCTCAAAAGAAGCTCGGGGGGTGAATTAAGGTACGACACTTTTATCAAAACATATTTGCCATCGATCTGATCTGCAAATCGACGGCCCACAATCAGTCGCCTTGGTCCCCACAGCCACGATAGCAGTCAGCGGTCCCACAAAGCCGGTGGTCCCAACGCCTAGTCAGCATCCACGTGGAAGCAGCGGATTGGAGCGGGCCTTGCTTGGTTGCTCGTATGGTCATGAAATCCGGACCTGGGGAACTTTATAGGGCGGAATTCATAAGGATTTCGGGTCACACTTGGGCTGACATCAGCAGGCCCTAATCCGGACCCGGGGAACTTTATAGGGCGGAATTCATAAGGATTTCGGGTCACAAACACCCTGACGTCAGCAAACACCTTTTGTGACCCGAAATGGTTATGAAGCTTGGTTTTATCAAAGCTTTGAAGTTCGAGGTATACTATTTGATAAAGGGTGTTTAACATATAATCTTCGTCGTTGATCTTGTAGGCCAATCTCATCCGACAGCCCACGATCATCTCGAACCCCAAACTCATTTTTTAACCTTATTTTCATCATATCAAAGGTTTTTAACCTTATCTCATTAAATTTTCTCCATTTCTTCATAAAATTACCCCCTCAATTTATTTTCTCCTTATCAATCCCGACCATCGATCACTGCGCGATCAATGGCTCTGTCTTAATTCTTCCTCCACCTTCCTTTCAACCTCTTCTAATAAATCTCGACCATTGGATGTTGCCATCCAATGGCCATGCTCCTCCCCATACCTTCTAAAGCAATAAAACCTAAAATAAAGCAGGATTTTATAGCTATTGTTCATATTTTGCAGGTTTAAATGGTTTTCCATCATATTAAAGAAAAAGCCAAAGGCTGAGAATGACGATTCTCCCGCCTTTGATTCATTAAAAGAAAGCCATCCAAGGGTTCGATTTCCACATCTCATCAATGTTTCATGGACATTTATGCCTTATGAGCCCTGCACGGCCTGCACATCAACAAAACACAGTGCATGAATCACAAACAAAGAGTATCAGTGTCGAAGAAAAAAACATAGCAGAATAGGAGATTGAAGATGGATCTATGTGGATTACGACTAAGAATGATTATCAAAAGCCTAATCCTCCTAGTTAATTCCTCCCAGCTACCACAATGCCACTTGTGCCTCAAAGCATTCAAACAGAGGCCAAAGTTATTGATCAAGATCAGATATTTGCCTCAGCGCAGCCAGAGAGTTAATTCTACAAATAAACTTAATGACAAAATATCAGTAGAGTTACTTTGACATAACAGAGAGCCTCAAAAGTCAAAAAGAGCTCCCACCGAGCTTAATATTAAAGGAAAACATTAATACAGTCAGAAACATCTGTAAACTTCTTCATCAAGCCCCCCAAAAGCCGAGAAGCTATTAAGACTGTATTAATTATCTTTGGAGATATTTTATCAGATCTCACCTCCTCATTCTTCTATAAATAATACTGGAGAAGATGAGAGAGGGGTTGGTTGATCACTAGTTGTAATATTGAAACTCTCTGAAATAATACATAGTCTGTTGAAGTTGAAGAAGAAAATGAAGTCTTGGAGGCCTTGATGATGTTGGTGCATGCTTGTTCTTGAGAAGGCTCTATCATTGGATCCATGAGCTTGGTTGTTGGTGAAGTATTCTGAACTGTTTAATGTTTTCTCCTGTTTTCATTTTGTTCCATAATTTCTTACTACAATAGGTTGAAATTTTTAGGCTAAGAAATGACTCTTGGAAGCACCTTAGACCTATTCATCCTTCACTGTTTCATGTTTTCTTCTGTTGAGGTATTTTAGAGTCTTTAATATCTCTCTTTAGTCATCATGCTTGTTTATTTATATGATAGTTTGAATAAGTTGGTTTTAGCATGATTTATGGTTCTCCCTGCTTATCTGCTGCCACTTAAAGGCTGTTATTGAAGTCTCCCTTTGAAGTATTTCTATTTATAGTGAGCCAAGGAGGCCTGTTATGATCTTGCACTTTGTCCTTGCTTAAATAGTTGTCTTAAAGGTCTTTGTAGTTGTAATCATAGATGTGTTAGGTGTTCCCTCTTCTATGACTTCAATTATAAGTGAATCTTTTATGTTTTCTAAGTCATTTGAAATAAAATATTTGAGGAAATAGGGTGTTCCCCGAATCTTAGATTTCATTTTAAAATTTGTTTTGAAGTCATTATTTGCTTAAAGAGTGGTTTGTAGAATTCATGGCCAACCCTATCTATTAAATACCTCTTTATTGTTCAAGTTATGTTTTCAAATTCCCTTTGTTGAGAATTTAAATTCTCTTTCCAAATCAATGATGTCCATCTCATTTCAAAAACCAAAGGATCCTGTGGCCAAGTTAGATTTTCCCTCTGATATCCCATATCCATTGATAAGTTTGTCATGACCTCTTTTTGACTCCATTGCCCAATGAAGCTACTACTTCCTCTTTCTACCTACCTTTCCTAGACCTTTCATATTCTGCTGTATCAATTCAACCAAACAAACAATCAAACACTTGCACTTAATAACTAGTCTAAAACCAATACTCTAATCACACAAGATAGGCCTTTGCAAACAAACTTTTGAGAGATCCCTCTCTGAGAACAGGAGGACTAGATCCTATAACTCTAAAGATTGGTTCTGATGTTGCCTTGTCTTTTGATTTGCCAAACTATCAAAACACAGGACACCAACACGAGGGGTTTCCTCATTGCATTATATTAGATATCATTTTTGGGATTCAACTGTGTTAAGTAATTCATTAATAAATGACCATTTGCATGGGAGGTAATTGTAATTGACTAATTTCTCATGATTTTGGAATAGTCTACCCAACACTATTAAAAAATCATGAGAAATTATTCAGTTATGACTAACTATCATTGAAATGGTCATAGATGAATGACTTACTTAACGAAGTTTAATCCCAAAAATTATATTTAATATAATGCATTATGGAAACCCCTCATACTTAAAATACATAGAGTAAAGGAAACTCTACTTAAATGGTTCATGAGGCACAATACTTGCTAAGTTTTCGCAAATGGGGTAACAAGCTAAGTGGGCTTGATTGTGGGGAAAAATCCACAGTTAAGCATGCTTGAGCTAAAGGAGTCCTGGGATGGTTGACCTCTGGGGAGAGTATCATTCAGGGATAAGTATTATGTGTTGCATTTCTCTGTAATTACTCTATGGATAAGTAGACCCCTTGAACGATACTCTCCTTCATTATAATATTTATTGCTGACTGATTCTGGTGAACCCGAATGTTATGAAGAAGCAATGCAGGTTGAAAGCAGGAAGAAGTGGGAGCTAGCCATGGAAGAAGAGATGGACTCCTTAATGCATAACCAGACTTGGGACTTAGTCAAGTTGCCTATAGGTAAAACTACATTGCAGAATAAATGGGTTTACAGGCTGAAAGAAAAAGATGGAGGAAAACAAAGGTACAAAGCTAGGCTTGTGGTGAAGGGGTTTGCACAGAAGAAAGGTATTGATTTTGATGAAATATTTTCTCTTGTTGTTAAGATGAATTCAATCAGAACTATTTTAAGTCTTGTAGCAGTGAAAGATTGACATCTTGAATAGTTAGATGTAGAGACAACGTTTCTCCATGGAGATTTGGAGGAAGAGATATACATTCAGCAACCAGAAGGATATGAGGTAAAAGGGAAAGAAAAATTGGTGTGCAGGTTAAAGAAGAGATTGTATGGCTTAAAACAGGCTCCAAGGCAGTGGTATCTAAAATTTGACAAGTTTATGTCTGAACAAGGTTATACTAGATGTCACTCTGACCATTGTGAAGTGTTAGGTAAACATGACTCGGGGTAGAGTCAATGTTGACTAGGGTAAATAGTAGTGGTTTTAAGGCACATGGTTTTGTGCACCCATGGTTTTAGCCCATGGTATTGCATGTAATGGAGCCTATAAAAGTCTGGGAAGATTTCATTGTAATGTAGGCCTGGAGGTGAGCGGTGAAGGCTCACTTGGTCGGATTGGTCAGGGTTTTGGCCAATGGTTAATGAAATTTCATTGGTTGGGTTTTTCCCCAGAGTTTGGGGTTTTCCCGGATAAACATATGTGTTTATGTTTATGATTTGTTGCTGACCTCTTTGTATTTATTATGTATATTCTCTTCATAAATTCTTTAGTTTTCCTGTCGTAAAATCCTAACAACACCCTGAACAATACTGTGCTGGGAAAACTATATATTACAGAGCAATGAAACACATAATATATATATATATATATATATATATATATATATATTATAATAGAGTTAATTTATATTACATGTAAATGGGCATACTGTTGTAAGACCTAGTATGGCATGTGTACCCCTGGATAATCACTGGTAAAGTCTGTGTTAGACCTAGGTGATAGGGGGGATGTCAAGTTAACAATTACCCTGGGTAAAAATTTGAGGGGGGAAGAGCTAGAGTGAGCGGAGTTGTCTCATTTAGCAGGTTTGGCTAGATTTAGTCAATAATCCACAAGTCAAGTTTAAGGGGGGAATTGTTAGGTAAACATGACTCGGGGTAGAGTCAATGTTGACTAGGGTAGATAGTAGTGGTTTTGGGGAACATGTTTTTGTGCACCCATGGTTTTGGCCCATGGTATTGCATGTAATGGAGCCTATAAGAGGCTGGGAATACTTCATTGTAATGTAGGCCTTGAGGTGAGTGGTGAAGGCTCATTTGGCCAGATTGGCCAGGGTTTTGGCCAATGCTTAATAAAATTTCATTGGTTGGGTTTTTCTCTGGAGTTTGGGGTTTTCCCGGATAAAAAATTATGTGTTTATGTTAATGTTTTGTTGCTGGTTCTTTTTCATGATTATTATTCCTCTCGGTAAATATTTTATTGCTGTGGTAAATTCCTAACACTCTCTGTTTCTTATCTCCCACCTGGAGACTGATTGTAGCAACTCCACCACTGCTTCATTTTCTTGAAAATGACTCCTCTTTAGACCTGGCTATTTCTCATCTTCATCGTCATTCTTGAAGACCACTTGAAAATGAGCACATTCTCAGTTTCTCCCTGGTTACAACTTTTGTTAGCATATCTGCAGGATTCTGGCTAGTGTGTATCTTTTTTAGCTTCAACTCTCCATATTCCAATACTGACCGTATGAAATGGTACTTAAGATGTATGTGTTTAGTCCTGGAATGAAATGTTGAGTTCTTTGCAAGATGAATGGCACTTTAGCTATCATTGTATAACGTGCCCATATCATGCTTCTTACCCAATTCATCCATAAACCTTTGTAACCAAATCATTTCTTTACTAGTCTCTGTAGCAGCAACATACTCTGCTTTTTTTGTTGAAAGTGCAACAACACTTTGGATTTTGAAACCCAACTAACAGTTGTTCCACCTACAGTAAATACATATCCTGTAGTGCTCCTCCTATTATCTCTGTCACCTGCCATATCTGCATCAACATATCCCTGTAGAGCAATGTTTGAACCACCAAAGGATAATGATTGATTTGTGGTACCTCTCAAATATCTGAGAATCCATTTTACTACTATCCAATGTTCTTTTCCTGGATTTTTCATGTACCTGCTTACAACTCCCACTGCATGTGCAATATCAGGCCTTGTGCAGACCATTGCATACATTAAGCTTCCAACTGCTGATGCATATGGAACTTTAGACATGTATTTCATTTCTTCATGGGTCTTGGGGCACATATCCTTACTATGTTTTAAATGGCTAGCAAAATGTGTACTAATCGGTTTTCCATTCTGCATATTAAATATTTTCAACACCTTTTCTATGTACTCATTCTGAGACAGTGTTAATTTGCGATTTTTCTTGTCTCTAGTTATCCTCATACCAACAATTTGTTTTGTAGCTCCCAAATCCTTCATTGCAAGTGAATTTGCCAATTTTATTTTGAGCACATTTATTTCCTACATGTTAGATCCTGCAACAAGCATATCATCTACATACAATAAAATATAATATAGCTGCCATCATTTCGCCTTTTTAGATAAACACAATGATCAGAGTGACATCTAGTATAACCTTGTTCAGACATAAACTTGTCAAATTTTAGATACCACCGCCTTGGAGCCTGTTTTAAGCCAATCAAGCTCTTCTTTAACCTGCACACCAATTTTTCTTTCCCTTTTACCTCATATCCTTTTGGTTGTTGCATGTATATCGCTTCCTCCAAATCTCCATGGAGAAATGTTGTCTTTACATCTAACTATTCAAGATGTAAATCTTCCACTACTACAAGACTTAAAATAGTTCCGATTGAATTCATATTAACAACAGGAAAAAATGTTTCATCAAAATCAATACCTTTCTTCTGTGCAAACCCCTTCACCACAAGTCTAGCTTTGTACCTCTGTTTTCCTCCATCTTCTTCCTTCAGCCTGTAAACCCATTTATTATGTAATGTAGTTTTACCTGCAGGCAACCTAACTAAGTCCCAAGTCTGGTTATGCATTAAGGATTCCATCTCTTCTTCCATGTCTAGCTCCCACTTCTTCCTGCTTTCAACCTGCATTGCTTCTTCATAACATTCGGGTTCACCAGAATCAGTCAGCAATAAATAATATAATGAAGGAGAGTATCGTTCAGGGGGTCTACTTATCCTGGTTGATCTTCTAACACCACTTTCAGGTGTTTGAGGTGCCTATTGCTATTGTGGTGGTTGTTTTTGTTGTGGTTGTTGATTATTATTATTTTTAGGCACCTTTACTTTTTCAGTTATCTCATCAAGAACCATGTATTCCTTGCTTTCTTTTTCCTGTTTTCTTTCCTGCAACTGATTCTTATATGAGACCTTTTCATTGAATATTACATGTATGCTCCTAATGATTTTTTGATTTTCATAATCATATAAGCGATAACCAAAATCATTAACACCATATCCAATAAAGGTACATTTCTTTGATTTTGCCTCAAGCTTTGTTCTATTTTCTTTATTAATATGGACAAAGGCCTCACAACCAAAAAGCTTTAAAAAAGGAGTAGTTTACCTTTTTACCTTTCCATGGAATACCGCCATCCAAGGAACTTGAAGGCCCTCTGTTTATTAGATAAACAATAGTATCTACAGCATCTACCCAAAATTGTAAAGGCAATCCTGCATGCAATCTCATGCACCTTGCATGCTCCATGATTGTTCTGTTCATTCTTTCTGACACACCATTTTCTTGTGGTGTTCTTGGAACTATATTCTCTCTACGAATTCCATGCTCTGAAAAATACCTATCAAACTCTTTTCTACAATATTCACCTCCATTGTCTGATTTAAGACACTTCAACTTATTTCCTGTCTCAATCTCAACCAAAGCTTTCCATTCTTGAAAGTATCAAATACATGAGATTTATTTTGAATACAATAAATCCAAGTTTTTCTAGTTGCATCATCAATAAACGTAACATAATAGTGAGAGCCACCGAGAGATGATACCTGAGTAGGTCCCCATACATCTGTATGCAGAAGCTCCATTTTTTCGCTCTTCTTTTCTTTCCCAACTCTGAGAAATCTAACTCTCTTTTTTTTTCCATAAATGTAGTTTTCACAGAAATCCAAATCAACATTCTTCAAACCTGGCAACAAATTTCTTGAGTGAATAATCTTCATCCCCTTCTCACTCATGTGTCTGAGCCTATGATGCCATAATGCTGCATCTGCTCCTTTGGAAGTTAAAGCATTAAAAGAGTTAGAAATACCATTGCATAAATACAATGTACCAACCTTTTCACCTTTTTCTATTACCAGGGCTCCTTTGGTGACCTTCCAAGCTTTATCTATGAAAGTTATCACACAACCTTCACTTCCTAACTGCCCTGTTGAAATCAGATTTTTCTTTAGATCTGGAACATGCCTTACCTCCTTTAATAGCCATTGGTGTCCATTCTACTGTTTTACAAGAACCTTACCCATTCCAACAATTTTACAGGGTTTATCATCACCCAAACAGACTTGTCCAAAATCTCCTTGAACTTAGTCATGAAAATATTTCTTATCAGCTGTGGCATGGAATGAGGCCCCTGAATCTACTACCCAGGAATTAGTAACATTTTTGAAAGAAATAATCAAAGCATCTTGTAACACATCACCTGTCACATTTGCTTCATGATTGTTTTCTTATTGCGCATCACCTTCTTTTCCCTTCCAAGATCTACAGTCTTTCTTTAGGTGTCGTTTCTTTCCACATTTCCAGCACACTATCCCCGACCTAGACTTGGATCTGCCTTTTCTTGCTTTACTGCGATATCCACAGGCCCGATCCTCTTTTCATTCTCCTTCCCCTAGAATCTGCACTCAAAGAATTACACGATGTCTCACGGAATCTTTTCCTTCGCATTTCCTCGCTAAGGATAATCGGCAACATCATCAGACTTTAAAGTACTAGATACGGAGAGATAGAGTTACTAATGGCCATTACTAAACCATTCCAACTCTCTAGCAATGAGCACAATAATAACAGAGCTCTAACTTCATCATAAAATTTTACCCCTACAGAACTTAACTGACTGGTAACTATATTGAAATCATTTAAATGGTCTGCAACAGATCCACCTTCCGACATCTTCATATTAAATAGTTGTTTCATAAGAAATACCTTGTTTGAGGCCGAGGGTATTTCAAATAGTTTCGCCAACGTCTGCATCAAACCCTCTATTGTTGTTTCCTTCGAAATATTGAAGGCGAATGACGCCGCAAGGCACAACTGTACTGTTCTGAGTGCCTTTCTATCGAGAATGTTCCATTCCGCGTCTGTCATGACCGTCGGCTTCTTTGTTTTTTTGCTCAATGGTAGGTACAGATCTTTCTGATACAGATAATATTCCATCTGCATCTTCCACAGCGGGAAGTTTTGGCCATTAAATTTCTCGACCTTAAACTTACCATCTTTCGCCATTGCTCCCACTCGAACCAGGAAACCCTTCTTTCTTCCTTTCAAAAACAAATATACCTTCGGCTGCGATACCGGTTGTTGAAATTATATATTATGGAGCAATGAAACACATAAAATATGCGAAAAATACAAGCACACAAAACACATAAAACCAGAGAGACACAGATATACGTGGTTCACCCATTTTGGGCTACGTCCACCCCGAACAACTAGTCCTTCCTTTCTATTATCTAGCAAAAATGAAGAGACAAAACCTATAGCAAATCCGCTGTAATATCCTTTTTTCTCTCTCACAGTCTCCCTCTCTGTTTCTCGCTCCGAGAATACACATACAATGCACAGCCGCAATACAATGCCCTCATAAAAGAGAGGGGTTGCCTTCTAGGGCAAAAACCCTAAACTAAACATAACTTCTACCGTCAGATCATTTGCCTAATGAATGGCCCAGATTGACTAGAAATTACTATACTTTTACAAGACAATTTTACATCTGTTTTTAGCTTTGGGGGTGTTGCCCCTGAAACCCCCCGCCAGGGGGGGCTCCATAAAGTCCCTGCTTCCCCCCCTGGACCCCCCATGGCAGCGATTAATTTACAGGCGGCGTTGCTGCCCCATTTAAGGTACAGGGGTCCAATGCTGTGATACAAAGTAAACAAGATAATCAAGCTCCACACCCAACATTAACTTAACGCAGAGCGCGAGTTGAATCCCAAAAATGATATCTAATAGAATGCACTACGAAAACCCCTCATACTTAAAATACTAAGAGTAAAGGGATCTCTTCTTGAATGGTTCATGAGGCACAATAGTTGCTAAGGTTTTGCAAATGGGGTAGCAAGATAAGTGGGCTTGATTTTGGGGAAAACTCCACAGTTAAGGGCGCTTGAGACAGAGGAGTTCTAGAATGGGTGACCTCCCGAGAAGACCTGGTTACCGAGTGCAAGCCCCGGAAGTGATGATTGATGCTATGTGATTCATTTCACTAGTTTCAATCCCAGTTCTTCACCCCTGTGAGCATCACCTTATGCAATGAGTGCTAAGTGGACTATTCAAAAATCATGAGAAATTAGTCGGTTACGACTATCTCTCATGGAAATGGTCATAGATTACATCATCAAATTTTAGAGGGAAAAAATAATAAAACTACTTTTTGAACTCGTATTTTAAACTTATCTCCCAAAATTTTTACTCAAATTTCGAGCGGGAGTACTCGTTGGATGCGGAATTTAATTCCTCATCCAAGGAGTACCCATGTTGCATACTTTCGATGAGCTCTTCTACACGAAAAATGAGAAATACATAAAAAAACGTGATTGTAATCACGTTTTTTTTTATGTATTTCTCGTTTTTTGTCTAGTAGGTTCAATCGAAAGTATGCAACATGCGTACTCCATGGATGATTTTACATCCGAGTACTCCACTCCAAAATTTGTGTAAAAACTTAAAGAGATAAGTTAATACAAAGTTGAAAAAGCTTCGTTTTATTCTTTATTATTTTATTATTTTTTAATATTTTTACCCTTTTACTTAAAAAATGGTGAATTATCTCCCATGGTTGACATCATCATCTTGAATCCTATTGGTTCTTATAAAGATTATTTTTGTTTTACATTTTTCTTACGAGGCCCATTTTAGACCTCAAAATTCTCTAATGCGTTCTAGTTTAGTGCAGTCTGAGCACTTTCTTTTTTGAGCTAATTTTTCCACGATCCGGATTAGATCAGTTTTCCAAGAGGAGAGTGAGACAACATGATTTATCATGGTGGTTGTGGATAGGTTGACAAGGTTGCAAACTTCATTCCCGGTATTTTATTCAACTATCGATGTAGTATATATGTTCATCACGGACATAGTCACATTGCATGGTGTTTCTTGGGTCGAGGGGTCTACGGCGGAGTTCAGAGGTTAAGGTTTTCCAAAAAACCCTATACTACTGGCCCTTTCGGCAGTGACCTGCTTGCGCAGGCCAAAGTCTCACCTGAAGCAATATGGGAGGGTGATGGAACCAGGTTTTCGCACCCTGATAGAGAGCAAGTAAGTCAAGCAGAGTTGCGTTCCCAACTTATCAACTTCACATTTAACAGATCTAGTTACAAACTTATATCGCAGGGCTCATATCTACTAATTACCTTCGCATCCATGTGCGTGATACCAATATATCAGTACAAAAACTATAATTGCAGTAATCAACAGATCATAGATTCATATAATAGGAGCAGTGATACTCTCATAGCTATAAATAGTCTATTCGCAATTTCGCTAATTAGTATAGTCCATAGTTAACAAAACTACTATCAGTCATAGATCTAATCAACACCTTCACATCAGCAATATCACAGGTAATAAGTGCATGAAAAATAGATCACAGGAATATTCTGTATTATAACAAAGACATATCTGAAACAATAACGGATAACCAATAGTAAGTGTAACAGATCCAACAGTTCGCATCAACAGTAATACATAAACTCAGATAATGCAGAGATACTCTAACCATATTCACATATATTAGCATCCAAAACCCAATACAACCAAACACAACTTGCGCACACAGCCAGCAGGGTCCGCACACAACAAGACTAAGGATCTCCATGCGCACAGCCAGTAGGAGTCCTTGCCCTAGCAACCCAAAAAATCTAACAATTTGTGGTAATTATCATCAATCTCTATTCTTTCCTCCCTATGACTCAAAAATGCTTATCTATTTATACCGATTTCTCCTACGCAACCACTGTTCCACAAACCATGGTTTGTGGACTCTTGGTCTACCCTTGACCCGTTACGATGCATTAGGGGCTTTGACCCACCCCAAAACACCTGCGTTAGACTAAATATTACAAAAATGGACAAAATTTACAGCTTTAGGAGACCCTGTTCCAACAGCCCCCCAACACAATCTTGTGACTCGTCCCGAGTCATGATGGTCGTGGGTCCTCCATATTTTCCTAAAGCTACTTTGTTAGTATGAATCTTGATTCGAGGTGTACGAAAAAATACCACTTCAGCTGTGCATAAAAAACATCCCTAACAGCATAAATTACTGCTAATATCTTCGGATCTGCAGTTAGATGATAAAGACAAATGCTGCAAAAATCTAGATCTATGCAGTAGAAGACATTAAACAACAGAAAAATAAGATAAACTCCATAGATCCAACAGACAAGACAAGAATATATCCAATGATTTTTTTATTAATGGCACCTGGGAGGAAAACACAAGAGGTTGTTCCCTATTCTCCTCAATGGGATGGGTTCTTGTAAGTCCTCGGCACTTTAGATTTAGAATTCCTCTCTCTTGATGGTGTAGAAAACCCGGACAAAATGGAAAAATATGGCTATGATGGTGGATCAATAGCCAGACCAAGAGTTGAGATCCAGAGTGGTCTTTAGGCAATAAAAGGTGACAAATGAATGGGAAAACCCTTCTATTTATAACAAAATATTGAGTTAGTCTAAATATTGGTGCATAGTTAAAATATTATTAATCAAATCAAGATCCAACCTTTATGAAATATTTTATTATATTTATTGGAGGGAAAAGGAATTTGACTTGAGTCAAATCCCCTTATTTGTAAATAATAAATAAATAGATGATTTATTTATCATTTTAAGGATATGGTTGAGTAATAATCAAATAAATAATGATTTATTTAATTATTTAAGGGATATGTACTCATATTTAACAAAAAATATTATTTAAGTAATGTTTAAATAGTTATTCTTAGAAAAAGGTAAATAATGATTTATCTAATTAATTTCCTTGTTTTGGGTTAAATATAACCATGAATATTAATTAAATTATTGTTTAAGTAATTATTCCTTGAGGAAAAATCAAATAAATATGGATTTATTTAATGTTTCCCCATGGAGTTTCACATTGTTTAGACCATAAACAACTTAATAAAGATGGTTTACTAAGTTATTTTCATTGTGAATGTGATTTTACTTGGGGGTAAAATTGGTCTTCCTTAGTGTACTTGGGTCCATCTAATAATAATGGATTAGATGACGAAAAATGGATAAATAGATTGCCCCCTAGCGTGCGAGTGTTCGGAGGAGCTAATTGTATGACCGAAGTACGTTGTAAGAACACAATCACTAGACAACAACGAGGAAGTCAAAGAGAGAGGATTGTAAGGTAAACCAAAGTGCTGAAAGAACTAGACACTGAGGAGGTGACTTGCAGGTGCGAAAAGTATTTTTGATGAGTGAGTACCTGCTATAGGCGGCAGGGGAGGCATACCTATGCTCACCGAGGCAATAGTACAAACAATAAGGCGCCCAGAAAACCACAGAACGCATAATGTTGGCATAAACATGAGCTAGATAAATAACACGATAATGAATCCCACATACATGTTGTGCCTAAGATAACAGCCAGGACTTGTACAATGATATCTGAGTACATGAGATATAAATGCAACCCAGATGCCCCTGAAAACAAGAAAGGGCTCTAAAAATCTGACTGATACATGCAAACAAAAAGGCACTGCAAGCGGCTGAGGCTGACGTCATCAAATGTATGGAGCTACATCGAAGGTTGTAATGAAGAGATCATCCGAGTGTGTGGGGGGCTACCTATAGGGCCACCCCCTCATGAGGGCTGAGACATCTCACACACACCCGAGAATCATCGATGTCACTTGCTACATCACTGAACCATCAAGTGTACGGATCTTGATCATGCTAAAAGGAGCTGGGGCTGAGAAGCAATCTAGTCAAAGGGCAATAAGGAGTCTCTTTTCCTGATCTGAAGCACCGAACAAGAGTGGAAGCTGGAACCAAGATACACCTTCCCTCTAGACCTGTCTTCTGGAATGAATGGGTTGATGTCAACAGAAGGAGGTCCGCCATAGGTGAGGCAATAAGGGATCCTAAAATAAGGCACGAGAGAAAATAGTAGAGTGACTGACAGGCTGACACCAATGATGATGGTGAAATGGGGGGGACTGAGTAGCGAATGGAAGACTTCCCTTGTTAGAGCATAAATGGCATGAATGACTTGGCAGCGACTAACATGATATCATGAGGGATAGGGGATAGTGGGACTGACAGCCATAATGTGCAACACAAGAGAGGGACCAAGCAATGAATGATGGAGGACTATAGCGGGATGCAAAGGGACTCGAGATAGACTCTATGAGTGCAATGATGACCCCACGTTGATTCTCTAAACAAGGGTGACTCGATGGTGCTGCCACATATGTAAAGGGTCCAATGGGGACCATAAAATCATGAGTACAAGATGGTAACTCACGATGAACATCGACACGAGCATGGACAAGTATGGAGGCAACATGGTGCCCCTAGTACGAGTGTTGCAAGTGAAGAAATTCAATTTTGAGGAGGGGTGAAGTGGTGCTTCTTGGACAAAATGTGTCCTGGTGAAGTATTAAATCAAAAAAAGCTAATAGATACCCATTTTAGGGCTTGGTGAGATCTTTCCAATGGTATATATGGTTCGTCAAACTAAGCTACAGTTTGGTCGCAGTAAGCGAAAGAAAAATCAGGGGTTTTCTTTTAATAAGGCATTTTCCTTCCAGATTCACTTATTTGCCGGTGGAGCTATGGGAATGTCGTGAGGAGAGGAGGCCTTAAATCTTGCAGCAGTTGTAGTGGATAAACTGACTGTTGGAATTTGAGATCTATCATTTGTAGGTAAGAGGCCTAATTCTACTCTTTCATTTCAGTGGATTGAAAGTTCAGTTTAGGTACCCAGAGCTCATGAACAGGCCAGGTCGCACTTTGTGGGGTCTGTTCTGTGACCTGGGTAGCAGGTTTTGGGCAGAAAACTGCAACCTATCCCAGGAAATGACTTGAATAGTGCGACCTATCATAAAAAGGGGTTTTCAGTGTTGTTTTTGGCTGAGATCTAGGTTTTTAATGGTTGAGGGGCATAGGTGCCCCCAAGCATGTTGTGGACATGCCAAAATGTATTTATAAAAAGAGAAATATAAACACATTTTAATGATTTGGTGCGCCATTTTTTTTTGGTATGGTTACGTAGTTTGAGAAAGGAAATAGACGATTACCAATCTCTTTTGATACTGCATATATGAATCAAATGGACTTTAAGTTTTTAGGTTGGCATACATGGTGCTAATATCCCAAAGATATTATTTGGGATAATGAACTAATTTTCTCCCAAAAAACCTATAGGTTGTTCAACCACAATGTCTATGAGACTAGGCTGCTGATGAAAAATGAAGGAATGATGAGGGGTATCATTCCTAGAGTGATCTTGAAGTGATATGGGACTCTAGAAGTTCTTCTAAATGTGGAAGAATAATGGTACTAGAGTCGTCACGACTAGATTCACTAGGAGAGTGGCGAAGAACTGCTTCTCCTGATCTCTCCAATATGGGTGCCCCCCTTATCCAAACATTGGGTGTCAATGTAATGGCCACACGGTGCATGTGGTTTGAATCGTGAGTTCAATGTAAGGGGGATAGATAAAGTCAGGAGTGGTCGTTGCTTCCATAATTTCGTCATCGTAATAGAAGATGGGATGACTGATGGAAGAAAGACCACCTGATGCGGTGAAACAACCTTACTCCTCATCATGAGAGGAGAGGTTCGTATGCGCATCGTCACAAGGGGTAGCAGGAGAGTGAGTAGACAGAGGATCCACCGATGTTGAGACTAGGGAGGGGGATGAAGGGAGGTCAAGAGAAACATCATGGGAGGTCTCATTGTGGAATTCCGAACAAGGCCTCGTTATCTCAACAACATAAGGGAAAATTTAATGGGAGCATCTGTGTCCTCGGGTGTTGCCGAAGCAAGATGCGAAAATAAGGGAGTGGGTGACTCATGGCGCTCGGCCTCGAATTGGCGTAAGGCTTCTAAATAGGAACGATACTCTTCGAGGCAAGGACACAAGTGAGTGAAATGGCCATGGAAATCACATAAAGCACAAGGGTGATTTATGTGCAATGGTTTGAGTTTCGGGATTGAATCGGGTATAGTGACATATACCTCTGGGATATCAGATTCCGAAAATGACTCATTGACCATGGACTTGAGGTGAGGAAATTATGGGCAAGTATGAGTGGCATGGCCGACAACATCACATAAAGCACACTGGATGGTACGCTTTGGAGGCAGAGAGGGGACAGGGTTTGTCAGGGTATCCTTATCCTTTGATGCCCCCTTGCGAGCTTTTCCCTTCTTACCCGAAGCGGTCGCAATGGGAGGTGGTTCCTGTTGAGGTGAATGAGGCACTGTTGCAGCGGGAGAAGTCATAGGGACCAGTTGAACCGAGGTCAAAGCGAGATAAGATTTAGGTTGACCAGGTGGGGTAGCAGCTGGAGGATTGAGGTACCAGACGGGAATCCCAAGGTTCAAGTTAGGAAGAGAGAGGGTGGCCATAATAGGTACTGTGTACACTCCTGGTGGGGGAGCTAGGAATGGTATCTAACCAGAGGGTTAATGACCAGGCGGGATGGCACCAAGATGGTTGAGGTCAGGAGGAACCATCCCAGGAGGGTAAAGGGGGTCATGAGTACCAACTGAAGGTGAAGGGATAGGAGAAGAAGGTTCAGAAGGCTGATTAGAGGACATCATGAAAATATGGTAATCAGGGGAACCAGATGGAAGGGATTGAGTGGCCCCCTATCCTTCAGGTGGTTGGGTAGCCACAAATCCCTATTGAGGGAAAGGATCAGTAAGCACAGCCGGCTAACTAGGTGCAAGACTGGGAGGAATGGAACGGATGGCTTGTTGTCCTCTCAATGTTGCTTGAGATTCCCATAGCTGTCGCATTTGTGGAAGAAGAGGAAAATCATGCGTATAATGACCATAAACACCACAAAAATAATAGGGCTTGTTCGTACAAAGAGGCCCATCCTGCTTGGGCTAAGTAGTGTTAGGAGCATAACCTTGATTAGGTCTAGGATTACCAAAGGTAGCTTGATTTTGATTGCCTTTCCTCTTCCTTTTTGAGGGAGGAGGATTAGTCGTGCCCTGTTGTGCATACACCTATCCCGGAGGGGGTGGTGGTTGTTGTTGCAGGGGTTGAGAAGGAAAGGGAGGAGGAGGCACTAATGCTGGAGGAGCTGGAGCACCAAGCTGTGAATACGAATAGTAAGGAGGTTGGGTGTCAGTGTGGTAAACAAGAGGTTGGGCAAAAGGAGGAGGCATGCCGTATCCTAGATACGTGCTATCGGGAGGGGGAAAAGTGCTGGAGGTGCTGGCCCCGCCCTGAGAGAAACCATAGCCCATGGGAGGTTGAGGATACGGATTAAAGAGAGCTCCAACGATACTGTCGGTGGCATGAGATGCCCCTGGTGCATTGGCACTTCCGGTTCTGGGAAGATCAGGTAGAACGATATAAACATAACTCGACTAAGCGTCGATCAGGTCATATTTTAATGCAATTTGGAGAGCGGCTTCTTCGGTTTGAGGAAAGTGCGATGTGACGTCTTTTCCAATAGGCAGCAAGAGAGTCCTAAGGAACCAGTCCATGTAGACACATTCTTTGAAGGGAGGGGCTCGACATAGGCTCCTTCTTCTCCACCATTCTTGAACATGGTCGGATAGGCGGGTCGCAGATGATTGATGGAAGGAGGTCAAGAGCTCGGTCCCAGTGTCGTAGCGAAGGGGGGGCTAGAAATAAGACAAAAATTCCTAGGAAAGAGTTGCAAAGGTGGTATGAGAGGAAGGGGCCTGATCAACATACCACTTAGAAGCTTCACCAGCAAGCGTTCGTTGGAATAACCGAAGACAGACAGAGTCATCGGTAATGGAATTGGACAAACACCACATGTGGAAAGATCTAACATGATTTGAGGGATCTTGTCCAGCAAGACCTTCAAAATTTGGGATGTCTAAAGGGAGCTTTGTTGGCATAGTGGGCCAACTAGCGTCATGGTGTATAGGGTCATTTATCAACTGGTTGAAGTCAGGGAGGCTATGGCCTGCCATGAAAGGGAGCAAGGGTGTAGCCAGGGTAGCATCCGTTACGGTCCCACTAGTGGTATTCCCGGCGAGAGGGCCAGGGTTACCGCCAGTATTAGGTCCTGCACCAGACATAGTGAAGGTGACAGGGGGAGAACCGAAGGCAGAAGGAGAAGGAGAACCCAAAGGACCAGAAGAAGAGTCGATGTGCGGACTCGGTAGAGGACTAACTCGAACTCTATGTGGAGGAGTAAGTCTTCCTACCGGAAACTGAGGATGAAGGCCAAGAAGTCTCTAGGATGAATGCCTTGGTGGCGCAATGGTGACGACACAAACACGGCACAATGGAAAAAGAGACTGAAAAGGGCAAGGAGGGGCAGGATCAACTGATTACAATGTCGAAACAAGGGCAGAGAGGTGCAGGATCAATTGATTTCAATGTTTTAGAGTCTTTGCTTGGCGGTTTTAACCAAGCCCTTTTTCACTTAGGGTGTGTGTGTAAAAGTGTGTAGATTTTAATTTTTAAACCTATACATTTGTAGAGAAAAGAAAAAATGTGTTGCAGAGTTGTGAATAAACCTACAAATGACAGTATATAGGCCTGCAAAACAGAAAATAAACAGCTAACAATGCAATAATCTAAACTCAAGGAGGCAGGTCTCTCAACAATTAGTCTATAGGTGAGAAACAAAACTAATATAAACACACTAAAAAAGGCTAATAGATCTTGGGTCAAGAGGGACAGAGATCTAAAAGACAAAATCTGCTGGAAAGTGGTGCAGAAAATAGCAACAAATCAGAGGAAAATTGCTGTAAAAAGAGGTGGTGAAAGGCTATCTCCAGGAGGAAAGCAGAGTGCCCCCTAATGGAAAACCCAAACAAAGCTAAATGGGAAGATTTGGATGGATAACAAGCCAATCTGAAGTGGATCTGAAGATGAGGTATCAGATCTGAAAAAATGGCTGAAGACTCTGAAATTTCAAACAACCTGCAACAGCAAACACTCTTCCACAAAAAGTGGAGGGTATTGAAGCCCTAGGGGGCTATGTTCCAACTTAGTTGAGCGAAACAGAACAAGTACAAGTCCAAAACGGGCAGAGATGGAGGTTAGACAACCCTGAACAGAGGCTCAACAAAACCTAGAAAACTTTCAGAAAAATCCCTACAAAAAGTCCACATTGCAATTTTTGGCCTGTTTTCAGCAAAGGTCACACTTTTTGGGCAGTAAAGTGTGCCTTGGAGGTCCAGGTCGCAGGTTTTGGGCAGAAAAGTGTGACCTGCACTTCCGGCACTCTCAGCGGTAGGTTTCAGAAAAATTTTCCATCTCAGCTGCAACTGATGTCTGTCACCTGCGCAATGGCTCCGAAAACACGCGGAAGTTAGAATTTTTATCGTTTAGGGTTTTATGGATTAAAAAAAACATCAAGAATAAGCAAAACAAGGGGCTGAAGAGAAATCCTAGGTTCTGAAGCAGCTGGATATGCAACGATCAGAAAAACGATAGCGGTCGTAATGGTAAACCAGTGTGGAGTCGCCAGTTGTTAGTATGAATCTTTATTCGAAGTGTACGAAAAAAGACCACTTTAGCTATGCATAACTTATAGCCCTAATAGCAGAAATGACTGCTAATATCTTCAAATCTGCAATTAGATGATCAAGACAAATGCTGCAAAAATCTAGATCTATAAATTAGAAGACATTAAATAGTAGAAAAATAAGATTTAATCCATAGATCCAATAGACAAGACAAGAATATATCCAATGAATAATTTTATTAATGGCACCTGGGAGGAAAACACAAGAGGGTGTTCCCTGTTCTCCTCAATGGGATGGGTTCTTATGAGTCCTCAGCACTTCAGATTTAGAACTTCCCTCTCTTGATGGTGTAGAAAACCCAGACAAAAATGGAAAAGTATGGCTATGATCATGGATCAATAGCCAGACCAAGTGTTGAGATCCAAAGTGATCTTTAGGCAACAAAAGGTGACAAATGAATGGGAAAACCCTTATATTTAGAACAAAATATTGAGTTAGTCTAGATATTGGTGCATAGTTAAAATATTATTAACCAAATCAAGATCCAACTTTTATGGAATATTTTATTATATTTGTTGGAGGGAAAAGGAATTTGACTTGAGTCAAATCCCCTTATTTGTAAATAATAAATAAATAAATAGATTTATTTATCATTTTAAGGATGTGATTAAGTAATAATAAATAAATAAATGATTTATTTATTATTTTAAGGATATGGTTAAGTAATAATAAATAAATAAATGATTTATTTATTGTTTTAAGGATATGGTTGAGTAATAATCAAATAAATAATTATTTATTTAATTATCTAAGGGAGATTTAGTCATATTTAACAAAGAATATTATTTAAGTAATATTTAAATAATTATTCTTAGAAAATAATAAGATAAATAATGATTTATCTTGATTAATTTCCTTGTTTTGGGTTAAATATAACCAGGAATATTAATTAAACTATTGTTTAACTAATTATTCCTTGAGGAAAACCAAACAAATATGAATTTATTTAATGTTTCCCCATGGGATTTCCTATTTAAACCATAAACAACTTAATAAAAGTGGTTTACTAAGTTATTTTTCATAGTGAATGCAATTTTACTTGGGATAAAATTGGTCTTACTTGGTGTACTTGGGTCCATCTAATAACAATGAATTAGATGACCAAAAAATGGTGTAACATACTCGACCAGGAGGCAGTGGCAAATTCGGATCCACAAAATAACTCATCCCACTATAGGGATAGTCATCTATGTACAATGGCATCTAATCCCAATGCACAAAGAACTTGGGTAGGAACACCTGTTCGACTACCCCACCTCCTCCTCTGCATAGCAGTCGCCCCCACCGACACATCCTGGGCTCTCTCTTGCCCCCATCCTAGAGCTATATACGAGGTCGCAGTCTCGGGATCTTCTCAAATAAGAGCGAGCACAAAACTGTACTATATGCACATTCATGGTTCACTTGCTGCCTGCATAGCGACAACTTCCATTTCAATGACGACAACATCATCTAGGCCCACCCATAGTAGGTCCCACCCAACACACTCTCCACAAGCATCATCTGCCCTCCAGTGATGTGGTGGAGTGCCTGGTTGCCCAAGATCCGCAGTACTGCTACAGCCACAGCACGGGTCTCTAACTTCTCTAGATTCCCAATGGGTATCTGAGTCCCCTTGACTTGGAGACCTAGTCGACAATGGTGCTCTACAAACTCCATGATGTTCCACCCTCGCGGTAACACTGGCTATGTATTCCCAACCATCCCAAGTGGTGGGAGACCAGTCAAGAAATATATATCTTGGACCGTCAACTTGATCAGGTGCCCTTGCACTATAAAAAACTCATGGTCTGGATCCCAATAGCTGACAATCTGGGCTAATAAAGGCTTTCCAGCTCTCATCAGAGGGCTCTCCACAAACTTCAAAACCCCAAACCTAGCCAATGCACTACAGACACCCTGATGCTCTGGGATCTCCGATCATAGTGTGCCCAGGTCTCTCTCTCTCTAGTTGATCCGTAATTCTTCCATACCTGCACAAAACCATCATACTTATAAGTATACAGATAGGAAAGGCTATATCCAAACACAAAAACCCAGTTTTCATCCAAAAACAACATAGAAAAACCCCTCCCTGTCAAGTCGCACTTTTCAGGCCAAATCTTGGGACAGGTCGTAGTTTTCTGCACAAACCTGCTACCCAGGTCGCAGTTTTTGCCCCAAAAAGTGTGACCTGGCCGTGAAGAGGATCAGGGGTCTATTCCAAGCTCTAGGGACCTAAACAGAACTTTCAATCCACTGAAATGAAAGAGTAGGGTTAGGCCTCTTACTTGCAACTGACAGATCTCGATTCCAAAGGTTGGTTTGTCTGCTACGATCACCGCAAGATTTAGGGCCTTCTCTCCTCTCTACATTCACCACAGCTCCACATGCAAATGAGTGAATTTGGAGGGAAAATTCCTTATCAAAAGAGAAATCCTTGATTTTTCATTCGCCTGCTGCGGCCAAACCGTAGCTCAGTTTGACAAACCATCTGCATCGTTGGAAATCTCTCACCGAGCCCTCAAATGGGTATCTGTTAGTTTTTTGTGATTTGATACTTCACCAGGACACATTTTTTCCACGAAGCGTCACTTCACCACTCCCCAAAATCAAATTTCTTCACTTGAAACACTTGTACTTGGGGGCACCACTTTACCTTCATACTTTTCCATGCTCGTGTCGATTTTCATCGTGAGTAACCATCATGTACTCATGTTTTTATGGTCCCCATTAGACCTTTTTTTTTGTGGAAGCACCATTGAGTCACCCTTGTTTAGAGCATCTGAGTTGAGTCATTATTGTATTCATGGAGTCTATCCTGAGTATGCTTGTATCCCGCTATAGTCCTCCATTCTTCATTGCTTGGTTCCTCTCTCGTGTCACACATTATGGCCTTCAGTCCCACTATCCCTTATCCCTTATGATGTTGTGTCAGTCGCTGCTAGGTCATCCATGCCCTTTATGTTCTAACAAGGGAATTCGTCTGTCTGCTACTTAGTACCCCCCATTTCATCATCATCCCTGGTGTCAGTCTGTCAGTCGCTATACTATTTTCTCTTGTGCCTTAGTTGAGGATTCCTTATTGCCTCACCTATGGCAGACCTCCTTCTGTCGACATCAGCTCATTCATTCCAAAAGACAGGTCTAGAGGGCGGTGTACCTTGGTTCCAGCTTCCACTCTTTTTAAGTGCCTCGGATCAGGCAAAGGGACTCCTTATTGCCCTTTGACTTGATTTTTTCTTAGCTCCAACTCCTTTCAGCATGTTTGAGATCCATATCCTTGATGGTTCAGTGATGCAGCAGTTGATATCAGTGATTCCCAGGTGTGTGTGAGATTTCTCAGCCCTCATGAGGGGGTGGCCCTACAGGTAGCCCCCCACATGCCCGGATGACGTCTTCATTACAGCCTTTGATGCAGCTCCATATATTTGATGATGTCGGCCTCAACCGCTTGCAGCGCCTATTTATTTGCATGTATCAGTCAGATTTTCAGAGCCCTTTCCTATTTATAGGGGCATTTGGGTTGTATTTGTATCTTATGTACTCAAATATTGTTGTATAAGTCCTGGTTGTTATCCCAAGCACAGTATGTATGTGGGATTAATTATCATGTTTTTTACCTGGCTCATGTATATGCCAACATGTACTATATTGTTCAATCCCTTGTTTATTGGACACATTATTCTTTGTACTTTGTCTCGGCGGGCATAGGTATGCCTCCCTTGTAGCCTATGGCACAGGTACTCACTCATAAAAGATACTTGTCGCACCTGTAAGTCTCGCCTCCTCAGGATCTAGTCCTTTAGCGCTTCGGTCTACCTTCTATTTCTCTCTCTCTGACTTCCCCTTCGGTGTCTAGTGATTGAGTTCTTACAACGTAATTTGGTCATAGGATTAGCTCCTAACGCTCGCACACTGGGGGGTTATCTGTTACACCAATTTTTGGTCATCTAACCTGTTACTATTAGATGGACCTAAGTACACCATGTATGACCAATTTTACCCTAAGTAAAATTGCTTTTACTATGAAAAATAACTTAGTAAAACACCTTTATTAAGTTGTTTATGGTCTAAATAGGAAACCCCATGAGGTAACATTAAATAAATCCACATTTGTTTAATTTTTCTCAAGGAATAATTAGTTAAACAGCAGTTTAATTAATATTCCTAGTCATATTTAACCCAAAACAGGAAAATTAATTAGATAAATTATTATTTATCTTATTATTTTCTAGGAATAATTATTTAAACCTTATTTAAATGATATTCCTTGTTAAATTTGACTAAATCACTCATAAATAGTTAAATAAATCATTATTTATTTAATTATTACTCAATCACATCCTTAAAATGATAAATAAATCATTTATTTATTTATTATTTACAAATAAAGGGATTTGACCCAAGTCAAATTCTTTTTCCCTCCAATAAAAATAATAAAATATTCCATAAAAGTTGGATCTTGATTTGGTTAATAATATTTAATTATGCACCAATATCTAGACTAACTCAATATTTTGTTATAAATAGAAGGGTTTTTCCATTTATTCATCACCTTTTGTTGCCTAAGATCACTCTTGATCTATACTTTTGGTCTAACTTTTATCCACCATCATTGTCATATGTTTCTATCCTTTTGCTTGTGAGCTCCCTTTGAGTTCCATTTTTGTCTGGATTTTCTACACCATCAAGAGAGAGGAATTTTAGATCTAAAATGCTAAGGACTTACAAGAACCCATCCCATTGAGGAGAATTGGTAACATCCTTCTATGTTTCCTCCCAGGTGCCCTTAATATAAAATTCATTCAACATATTCTTGTCTTCTCTATTGGATGCATGGAATAAATCTTGTTTTATTTACTGCTTAATGTCTTTTGATGCATAGATCTAGATTTTTGCAGCATTTATCTTGATCAACTAATTGCAGATATGAAGATATTGGCAGCCATCTTTTGTTGTTAGGTTGTTTTTTATGCACAGCTAAAGTGGTCTTTTTCCGCACACTTGGAATTATGATTCATACTAACAGGTTTGAAAATGGAATTCATCAAACCTTGAAATGTGGAAGGTGCATTAGTAAGGCCAAAAAGCATGACCAAAAATTCATAATGACCTTCATGAGTTTTTTTTTTTTTTTTTTTTTGATGATATCCTAAACGAAGATCCAATTTGGTGAAGTAAATTTCTCCATGTAATTCTTCCAACTGTTGATCAGCGGTTGTCATTGATGTCAACCCAAGCAGCACCAGGGGCTAACCCAATATTGCATGGGAATTTTGACTTAACAAGTTAATATATTCTGGGTCAATAATGCTTTTTATGGTTTCTACTTTTCGAGATGTTTCCATTGATATATGGCACGCCATGTAATTCTTCACGGTTTGAGAGATATTCATGTTTGAAGTTTGTACCCCCAGTTAGTGAGCTAAAACCCCATGGGGTTGGGGCATGGGTCGTTGAAAAGTCATAATTAATATTTTTTAAGCTCCTAAAATCCATCCCACATTCACTTGTTGAAGCCCCTCTCAACTTAAGCATTCATATAAATTGTGATCTTCATTTCCTCCTTATGCAAGGGATTCGACCATCTGAAACAGGTCATCTTGGAATTTTCGCTCTAAATTTTTTTCTACGAAGGTTCAGAAGCTGAAATTTTTATGAGGCGAAGCGAAAATCTTGAGGAAGCTGCAGTAAAAATTTTAGATCAAGGTGTGCAATATTTTTGGAGATATAATTTGTGTAATTTAGGGTTTTTGCAGGCTCCTGAAATTCATCTCAAGAAGTGACCTTGGTAAATTCATCATAACTCTCTCTCTGAGTATCGGATTGGAATTTAATAAAAATAGATGGATATTGAATAGTCTGTAATTTTCTCAATATCACTTTTAGAAAAAAATGGAGAAACAATGACATGTGGCATGCCGTACAAGTGCGCTCTGCTGAAACAGTCCATAATTAGGGCATTGTGAGAGATTGGGTATAAATCTCTCTTCAAGAATCCAAATTGGGTCAGACCTATGGCATTGGAAAAATGACTCAGAGGAATACTATAGGACTGAAATTTAGATATTGAGGATCTGAAATGACAGAGATACACCAGATTCAATATCGAGCTCCTAGAAGGCAAGAAAAAGCTAGATCATGTGTTGTCAAGGGTTGCAAAGGACCAGACTTTCTATAGCAGAAAAGCAAAGCAAGGTGCAGAAGATGGTAGCATGACAAGAGCAGCAACCAAGGTGCATAACAGCAGTAAGAAGTTCATCATATGAAGCTCAAGCTTTTTTGTAACGCATACAATCATCAGAAGAAGTGTATTATCATTGTACTAAGTCATTGTAAATACATTATTGTAAAAATTGTACTAGTGTCTATCTGCCAAGAGTTGAAGAGGCAGTGTCGGGAGGTCTAAGATCATCATTAGGTGGTTGTGTCATAGTTGGGGTTATGGTCTAGTGTGTCTTCTTCTTCTACATCATTCTATATCATTGTAAAGTGGACCATTTTCCCTGGTACGAGAGTCCATTCTTTTTTTTTTTCCTTCTAAGGGTGGTAGGGTGGTGCTAGGGTGAGTTGTAGCTCATTGGGTGTTGGGGAATCCATTCAGTTGAATACTGAATAATCTTGAGTGTTGGAGCATCCATCTAGTGGGAGCTGGAGAAGAATGCTTTTCTATATTCTAGGAAGTTGTAGCTTCATTTTCAATTGGAGTTGAATATTAAAGAATTATTAGAAAATCATTAGGTGGTTTTTATCCCAGAGTGGGTTTCCACCTTAAAAACTGTGTGCATTTGTGTTCCTTTTTTTTACTACTATCATTGTACAAACACTGATAATAATTGAATATTAAGTAATGCTCTAATTGAAATGAATAATGATTCACGCCCCCCCTCTCAGTATTTCCAACAATTGGTATAAGAGCTTGGTTCCTTCAATAGCAGTTTAACAACTGGAAGGAGGTCATGGAGCATACCAATAATGGTGTACCTCTGTTCAATGAAAATAATTATGCACTTCGAAAGGAAGAATGGAGGTCTATCTCTTTTACAAAGGTTACTAAGTGTAGGGACAGACGTTGAAAATGGATTTACATCAACTGCGATGAACAAGGTAAGAAGAATTTAAATGATGAAAAAGCAAAGAATATTATTATCATGGACTTATTGATTCTACTTATCATAAGGTGTTTGGTTGTAAAATTTCCAAAAAATTATGGGACAAGCTTGAGAATATATGTGTGACTCCAAATGTGTCAAAGAAGCAAGCTTCAAATCTATATAGAGAAAATTTGAGCAACTCTAATGAAATAAGATTGCAACATTGCTACATACTTCCAATACGCTGATGAAATAACCAATACTCTGGAAGGATTGGGAGAGCTAGTTGATGAGAAGACTATTATACAGAATATTCTTAAAACATTACCAAGGAGATTCAACCCAAAGGTATCGGTCTTAGATTACAGTGCAAATCTGGACAAACTCAACAAGGAATAATTACATGGAGTTCTCATAGCATATGAAATGAGACTTGATGAAGAAAAGGGTACTTCAAATATATAAACTACGTTTGTTACATCTAAGAAAACCAATAAGGACAAACAACCTTCAATTGAAATGACATGCACTTGCAAGTGTGAAGAAAAGGGAGATGATGGAGAAGGTCTTTCAGATGAAGAATATGCTTACTTTACGAGAAAACTAAAACCTGGTAAGGGAAAATTCAAAGGTAAACTTCCATTGATATGTTTCGGTTGTGGTGAGGTTGGGCATTTCGTAGAAAAATGTCCAAACAAAAGTGATGGAAACTCAAAAGGAAAGAAAGGCTTTAAGAAATTCAATAAGCAAGGCAAAAATAAAGGATCCAAAAGGAACTTTCTCTCTAAAGAAGATAGCTCCTCATCCAATGAAGAAAGTGACAGCAAAGAAGAAGCCAATGAGAAATTATTGTTTATGGCCAAGCACAATAAACAAGAAGTATCAAACAATGAAGAAGAAGGGTTGACCATAGAAGAATTTTATGAGTAGGCAATCAAGCTTATAAAAGAGCTCAATGCTGAGAAGATCCATTCCAACACTCTTGAAGAACAAGTTCAAGGTCTCAAAATTGAGGTTGAAGAACACAAATGTATTGAAGAGTCACTTCAAAAGAAGTTGGAAGAAAGCAACCAAGAAAGGGAAGCATTAGAAGCCAAATTAGTCTCGCTGCGTAAGGAAGTGAGGAAGGGAAAAACTGTCCAAAACTATGCCAACATCTCAAGGGCATTGGAAGAACTCATCAACAACCAACGACCTTACAATGACAGAACTGGCCTCGGTTACAAAGAAGAAGAAGCAGGACCTTCTACAACAAAATATAATGAACCTATGAGATCTGACATACATGAATATTTCCTTGGACAAGATTCGCAAGCACATCCTTGGAAGACGATTCCTCGACGAAGATTTTCATCCAGGTACCAACATATTTTTCATGGCTATTGTTATTCACGTGCAAAATTTGGTCATAAAGCTATATAATTTCGCACGTACCCTATGAACCAATACAATTCCAAGAGATTCTTCAAATATGAAACTCCCAGGGCTCAACAAAACACCAATAGATTTGAAAATTTAAGAAATAATATGGAATGTTACAAATGTCAGAACTTTGGACACATAGCCAGAGACTGCAGACTTGAAAATCCTCCAGAAGAATCTTCGAAGCCACAGAATGAACGAACATGGAAGAAGAAGAAGACTGATAATTGTGCTCTTGCTCTCAAGGCTCAAAAAAATAAAGATGTGTGGTATGTTGACAGTGGTTGCTCAACACATATGACTGGAGATAGAAGGAAATTTGTATCTCTGAAAGAGAAGAAGGATGGAACCATATCCTTTGGAAATGATGGATCTTCAAATGTTATAGGATCAGGTACCGTCACTCTCGAAAGCAAAGATGTTATAGCCAAGAATGTTCTATTGGTCAAAAACATGAATCACAATCTGCTCAGTGTTGGACAAATGTGTGATCAAGGACACACAATGCTATTCAACTCCACAAAATGTGAAATCAGGAAAGGCAGGTATGGTAAAATTGTGGCTACAACAAGTCGAGCTCCAAACGACATATATGTTCTGGATGAAGTAACTAAAGCATGTCTACTAGCTAAAGAAGATGAAAGTTGGTTATGGCACAAACGAATGGGTCACATAAACTTTGACAATCTTGTCAGGATAAGCAAAAAGGAAGCAGTACGAGAAATGCCGAAAATCTCAAAACCTTCCAACACACTATGTGAGGCATGTCAGCATGGCAAGCAGAAAAAAGTCCAATTTAAAACAAAAGAACACTTTTCATCACATCCATTGGAATTGATACATACTGATCTATGTGGTCCTATGAGAACAAAAGGCTTAGATGGAGAATTATATTTCATGTTAATGATAGATGACTATACTAGGATGACAACCATCAGTTTCCTAAAGAAAAAATCTGAAGCATTTGAGTGCTTTAAGATCTACAAGGAGTTGGTTGAAAATGAAATTGATTTGAAAATAAAGTGTTTAAGATCAGATAATGGTGGAGAATTCACTTCCAAATTATTTCAGCAATACTGTGACGAAAATGGAATAAAAAGGCAATTTTCAACAACACGAACACCTCAGCAAAATGGAGTTGCTGAAAGAAAGAATAGAACTATACAGGAAATGGGTAGAACAATGTTGAAGGACTCAAAATTGGATGAAAAATTATGGGTTCAAGCAATTGATATGGCAGTCTTCATTATCAACCGAAGTCTTCTCAGAAATAATTGCAACAAGACTCCAAATGAATTATGAAAAGGAAAACCAGCTAATGTAAAATATTTCAGAATCTTTGAAAGAAAATGTTATATCAAAAGAGAAGATCAAAATTTGGGTAAGTTTGAATCACGTGTTGATGAAGGTATCTTTGTTGGTTACTCACACAAAAGAAAGGCCTATAAATGCTATAATCTAAGACGAAAACAGATAGTGGAGAGCATAAATGTTGCATTTGACGAAGATGGTGTTCTAGCGATTAATGATGAGGATCTAGAATCTTTGAAACTTGAGACAGAGGCTTAAAAAGACACAGATAAAATTGTAGAACAAGAAGAAACTATCAACGAGGAAGAAGTAAACAATGATCATCAAGATATACCAGAACAACAACAAGAAGCTCCTCCAAGGAGAACAAAAGAGTGGATTCAAAAGAACTATCCATCAAATCAAATCATTGGTGACATAAATGAAGGTCGACAACTTCGTTCATCACAACAAGCTCACGTTGCTTTTCTAGCAACCTTTGAGCCTAGTAGTTTTGAGGAAGCCAGCCAAAATGAACATTGGGTAGCAGCTATTAATGAAGAATTGGATCAAATTGAGAAGAATAACACCTGGGAATTATTTCCATGACCAAAAGATAAAAATGTCATTGGGACTAAATGGGTGTTCAGGAAAAAATTGAATGAAGATGGTCAGGTTACCAGAAACAAAGTAATATTGATTTGCAAAGGCTATGCACAAGTGGAAGGAATTGATTTCGACGAAACATTTGCACCAATTTCCAGAATGGAAGCCATCTGAATGTTTCTCGCCTATGCATGTTGAAGAAAAATCAAAGTCTACCAAATGGATGTTAAGTCAGCATTTCTGAATGGAGAATTAGAAGAAGAAGTTTACATCGAACAACCTGAAGGTTTTCTACTATCAAAAAACGAATACTATGTCTGCAGGTTAAAGAAGGCTCTATATGGCCTTAAGCAGGCTCCCAGAGCATGGTATGCTTGTCTTGACGGATATCTACGTCAACAAGGGTTCAAGAAAGGTACTGTTGATAGCAATATTTATGTATAAATAGATAAAGATAATTTAACAATTGTTGAGGTATATGTGGATGATATAATATTTGGTAGCAATGATGATCGACTAAGTAAAAACTTTTCTACAAAGATGCAAAGTGAGTTTGAGATGTCTTTACTTGGTGAGCTGACATACTTCTTAGGGCTTCAAATATCTCAGCAAGAGAAAGGAATATTTATATGTCAAGCCAAGTACATCAAGGAAATGCTCAAGAAATTCAAAATGGAATATTGCAAACCCGTCGTTACTCCAATGGTAACAGGTTGCAAATTGAGCATAGACGACTCATCTAAGGATGTGGATTAGAATTTGTACAGATCTATGATTGGTAGTCTTCTATATGTAACAGCCTCTTGGCCAGATGTTATGCAAGCACTTGGACAAGTAGCAAGATTCCAAGCAGCACCAAAAGAATCACTTATTATTGTCGTCAAAAGAATTCTTCGATATCTAAAGGGCACAGAAGAATATGGCTTGTGGTATCCCAAGGGTAACAATCTCATTATTCAAGCCTTTACAGATGCAGATTGGGTAGGAATCATTGATGATCGTGTTGGCCCCTGTAATTAGCAAGATTGGCAAAATTCCAACTGTAGGGAGAACATTATTTCAACCACTTTGGGATTCTAGGATCTAGCCCTCCTGAATCCGAAGAGGGATCTCTCCAAATAGTGCAAAGATGGATTTGTCTTTGAAGTCTTTGGTAATGATATTAGGCTAGTTATGAAGGCCGAAGGTTTTGTTTTGTTTTTGGATGGTTGAGCATGATTATTATTTGAGGGGAAATTTCTAAGTGCAAAAAAGTTTCAAAGGTGAGAAGTTGCAAGAAAATAGAATAGCTTTGGCTAAAAAGATAGATATAATGCTGGTTTTTAGTTCATTGGGCTATGGAGTCATATCAGGGCTTTAATTGAGCAACAACATCAAGAGTGATCCAAGGGGAAAGTCATCTATATCACAAGATTATTGAGATTTTAAAATGATGGAATGGAAACAATAAAGTGTTGGAGGGGTGGAAACTGATAATAATTTCACCAAGGATTTATAGTCAGTCCAAACAAGAAAATTCTCTTAAGGAACTATTTAAAACAAACCAAGAACAGGGCTAACCATAGACTTCTTGGGCAAGCTTGTATTAAAGCAGCTTAATTGACAAACAATCAAATAATCCGCATAATTACCTTCAGAAAGTATGAAAACACATAAGAGAGACAAAGTGTAACCTAAGATCAGATAAGGTACTTTTAAACCTGGTTTGCTTTCAGTCAACACCAAGGGAAACCTTCAGAATCTGCCTTTGGAGAATAGAAACTAGAAACAGGGCAAGCCATCGCTTTTCTAGTCTAACTTTAATAAGCAAATAATGAAAATAACTTTCAAGAACAATGTTTAAAGCAAACAGTAGGACGAGGGAACGCCAACATTCCTAACTGCTTAAATTGTATTGAATCATTCTTAAATAAACAAATTGGAGGAAAACATTGAGATAAAGTTGATCAGTCAGAGAAGGGTACTGGTAAACAGTAAATCCTAACTCTATAAATGTTGTTCTTTATCAGAGAATAGTGAACAATATGACCTATATAGAAGGAAAAACAATAACAAAGAAAAGGGGCACTTCACCAGCGATATAGACCAGGATCCCAAGAAACAGCTTGTTATTGATGTCAAACTAGTTACAGTCTTCAGGTCCAATGTTTCAATTCAGCAATCATCTTCACTTTTCAGCCTAATCTAATCACAAACAGAGCTTCAAGGGCCAGTGAACACTATTTACAAGTAGAAGTTTTAGGCTCAATTATATTTCAAAGTTTAGCAACCAACAATTTCTTATCTTCTATAGAAGTATTTATGGAAGAATGAGGAGGTGAGATCTGATAAAAGATCTCCCAGGGAAATTAATACAGACTAATGACTTATCGGCCTTTGAGGGGCTCAATGAAGAAGTTTACAGATGTTCTGTCTGTATTAATTGTTTTACACTTAAGATGAAGCTCGGTGGGAGCTTTTGTTGACTTTTGAGGCTCTGTGTCATGAATGTAATAACTCTACTGATATTTTTATATTAAATTCCTTTGGCAGAATTAATTCTTCGGCTGCGTTGAGGCAAATATCTAATTTTTCTCAATAACTTCGTCCTCTGTTTGAATGCTTGTGGCTACAGGTGGCACTGTGGTAGCTGAGAGGAATCAATTTGCCTCTGTTGAGGCGGTGGAGGCCTTTCTATCTAATAAACACTTATGGTTTTCTTTAATTGTGTTTTAATTTGGAGGATTAGGCTTTTGATAATCAGTCTTAGCCGTAATCCCCAAATTGTCTTCAATATTTCTATTCTGTTGTGTTCTGTCTTCGACGCTGATACTCTTTTAATTTATTTAACTTTGTGTCTTGTTGATGTGCAGGCTGCGCAGGGCTCATATGGCATCAATGCCCATGAAGCGTTGATGAGACGAGGAGTAGAGCCCCGTGAATGGTTCCCTTTGATAAATATAAGGCGTGAGAATCGCCATTCCCATACCTTCATCTTTCTCTTTAATATGACAGAAAAAACCATTCAAACCTGCAAAACACAAACTAATTAAGAAATCTTGTGTTTTCTTGGGTAAAACTTCTTATAAGGCTATGGGGAGGAGTGTGGCCATTAGATGGCATCATCCAACGATCGATATTAATTAAGAGCAGGTTAAAAGGAGAGTAGAGGGAAGAATAAGTCATAACCGTTTATCGCGCAGAGATCAACGGTGGGGATTACATGCTTAAAAATCCTCTTGGTGGAAGGTGACGGGTGATGAAACCATGAGGAAAGATCTGGGACTATCCGATCTAGACACGTGGATGGTCCAAATCTAATCGGAGGATCGCAATCGGTCGGGGAAAAAAAAACGTTAAAAATGCACCCGATGAAAAGATCTGATGCGATTAAATATAGATCGTCGATCTACAGATCAGATCAACGGTGGAGGATGGATCGGGGAATCACAATCCGTGGGCACCAGGCGCGGGCTTAAACCTTCGTATTCTTCCGATGCGATGGAGGAAGGCCGATGCGATGTAGCGCAGGCCGTTTGATCGACTGTAGATCAACGGTCGATGTCATTTTAACTTTGCACCAGCGGAAACCCTTTATGATATATGAAAACCCAAAATTTCAATATAATACAAAATTTTAATGCTTCGGGGGTGGGATATATATTTATGATATGGTCTGGCACCCGACTGCGGGGCCCGTGGTCTTTATGTGATATAACATGCCCGGAGCGTATACAAAAAAGGGCCTATCGCAATCAGGACTTCAGTCTTGGTCTTTCAATCTAACCATTCAAACTTTGCGATGCAATTTAAGCGCTTCAATGGTTCAACACTTGGTTCCAGCACCAAGGCATATGGAGGGGAAGTGGTTAATACTTTAGCCCAAAGGGGCTTAAGCCTTTACACGAAAAATATATGTTTTTATGATTTTTTCTGGTTTTCAAAGGATTGCGAGGGTTTTGGTACAGCTTAAAAATAAGTTTTAAACTATGGAAAATGATTTTCATGAATGGAAGAAGGGGAATCATGAAAATAGAGGAATTTTATAGAGGAAAAAAAAAGGGGGAGCAAAATGAAGGTTAGTTTTGAGTGGAGGAAGGGGAAAAATGACAATTTTGCAGCAGTCTTTTCTCATGAAATCAACAGAATTTCTGAGTATAAAAGGAACAGCAGTGAAGATTTGGACAGAGGCATGAGACCTTCAAGAGTCTTCAAGAGATAACATTTTTTAGCAATAAAACTTGTTTCTTGAAGGCTCAAAAATGATTTAGCCAGCGTTTGATATAAAAAAATTTATAGTTGGCTAACAGATTGTAAGAGTACTAGTGGAGCAGCATTCTATCTAGGTGGTTGTCTCGTATCATGGTTGAGCAAAAAGCAAACTTCAATCTCGTTATCTACAGCAGAAGAAGAATACATTGCAGCAGCATCATGTTGTACTCAAGTCATTTGGATGAAACAAACTTTGCAAGATCTTCAAGTACAATTCAGTGAGCCTATTCCCATATTCTGTGACAACACTAGTGCCATCAGCATCTCCAAGAATCCTGTCATGCATTCAAAAACAAAACACATTCCAATCAAATATCATTTTGTTAGAGAACAAGTCGCTGAAAATAATATCAAACTTGAGTATTTTTGTACAAAAGAACAAATTGCTGATATCTTCACTAAACCTTTACCTCGTGAAGCATTTGAATATCTTCGTCAAAATCTTGGGATTCTCCCAAGTTCTCATTATATTTTCCTTTTTCAAGAATATAAAGCAGGAGTGGAAGTGTGTCCAAATCTGCAGGACGATTGTGTGTCAGCGGGAGTGGAAGTGTGTACAGGTCCGTAGGATGGTTGTGTTTCAGGGGGATTTACCCTTTTCCATTGATGTCAAAGGGGGATACAATGTTGTAGGAAGAGGTGCCATGATCGCAAGGGGAGTACTTGTGTTTCCATCAATGCCAAAGGGGGAGATTGTTGATCAACGGTTGTCATTGATGTCAACCCAAGCAGCACCAGGGGCTAACCCAATATTGCATAGGAATTTTGACTTACCAAATTAATATATTCTGGGTCAATAATGCTTTTTATTTTTTCTACTTGTCGAGATGTTTCCATTTATATATGGCACGCCATTTAATTCTTCACGGTTTGAGAGATATTCATGTTTTAAGTTTGTACCCCCAGTTAGTGGGCTAAAACCCCATGGGGTTGGGGCATGGGTCATTGAAAATTCATAATTTATATTTTTTAAGCTACTAAAATCTTTCCCACGTTCATTTTTTGAAGCCCCTCTCAACTTAAGCATTCATATAAATTGTGATCTTCATTTCCTCCTTATGCAAGGGATTTGGTCATCTGAAACAGGTCATCTTGGCATTTTCGCTCTAAATTTTTTTCTATGAAGGTTCAGAAGCTGAAATTTTTATGAGGTGAAGCTGAAATCTTGAGGAAGCTGAAGTAAAAATTTTAGATCAAGGTGCGCAAAATTTTTTGTAGATATGATCCGTGTAAGTCAGGGTTTTTGCAGGCTCCTGAAATTAATCTCAAAGAATTGACCTTGGTAAATTCATCATAACTCTCTCTCTGAGTATCGGATTGGAATTCCATAAAAATTGATGGATAGTGCACAGTCTTTAATTTTTTCTCTATAATTTTTAGAAACAAATGAAGAAACAGTGACACGTGGCACGTCGTACAAGTGCGCTCTGCTGAAACAGTCCATAATTAGGGCATTGTGAGAGATTGGGTATAACTCTCTCTTCAAGAATCCAAATTGGGTCAGACCTGTGGCATTGGAAAGATGACTCAAAGGAATACTACAGGACTGCAAATCAGATATTGAGGATATGAAATGATACAGATACACCAGATTCAATATCGAGCTCCTAGAAGGCAAGAAAAAGCTAGATCATGTGTTGGAAAGGGTTGCAAAGGACCAGACTTTCTATGGCAGAAAAACAAAGAAAGGTGTAGTAGATGGTAGCATGAAAAGAGCAGCAACCAAGGTGCATAACAGCAGCAAGAAGTTCATCATATGAAGTCTTCAAGTGGGCAGCACTGCATACAATCATTGTAAAGGTATAATTGTACTTAGTCATTGTAAATACATTATTGTACAAATTGTACTAGTGTCTATCTGCCAAGGGTTGAAGAGGCAGTGTTTGGAGGTCTACGATCATCATTAGGTGTTTGTATCAAAGTTGGGGTTATGGTCTAGTATATATTCTTCTTCTACATCATTCTATATCATTGTGAAGTGGACCATTTTCCCTGGTACGGGAGTTCATTCTTCTTTTATTCTTCTATAGGATGGTAGGGTGGTGCTAGGGTGAGTTGTAGCTCATTTGGTGTTGGGGCATCCGTTTAGTTGACTACTAAAGAATCTCAGGCATTGGAGTGTCCATCCAGTGGGAGCTGGAGAAGAATGCTTTTCTAGATTCTAGGAAGTTGGAGCTTTATTTTCAATTGGAGTTGAATATTAAATAATTATTAGAAAAGCATTAGGTGGTTTTTGTCCCGGAGTGGGTTTCCACCTTAAAAAATGTGTGCATTTGTGTTCCTCTTGTTCACTGCTATCATTGTACAAACATTGATAATAATTGAAGATTAACTAATTCTCTAATTGAAAGGAATACTGATTCACTCCCCCCCCCCCTCTCAGTATTTCGACCACCAACACTTCATCAATGACAGGAATGAGAAAATTATCTTTAATAGTGAGCTTGTTGAGCTCCCTATAATCTAGACACATACGCCATGATCCATCCTTCTTGTGCACCAATACTATTGGAGCAGAGAAATAACTTTGACTATGTTGAATTATAACATCCTCTAGAATTTCTAGAACCATACGTTCAATTTCACTCTTTTGGGCATAAGGATATTTGTAAGGCCTGATGTTTAGACTCAACACTTCCTAGAATCAAGTGAATAGAATGATCTTTATCACAAATAAGTGGGAGGCCTTTGGGAGTCTCAAATACTTTGGAATGATTGTCCAAAATTTTTTGGAGATCTAGAGAAATACATGATTTTGATGTCTCAACCTTTAGTGATACCCCTAAATTCAATTTCCTTTCCTTCCTAAAAAAATTTCAAGAAAAGTTCTTGAAAATTAAAAGCTATTGTCCCCAAAGATTGTAACCATTAGACTCCTAGTACAACATCAACATCACCCATTGGAATGGAAAGCATTGGACTACTCAATACATATTCCCCCATGGTTAACTTGATATTATGGAAATTTCTAGAACAATTTATAGTTCCTCCATTTGCAACCATTGCTTGACACTCTGGTGTAGGATATTAAAAATAATTCGATTCCTTGGCTATCTTACAATGAATAAAATTATGGGTACTGCCTAAATCAATCAACACTATTACATTTTTATTCTTGATATATCCTTCTATCTTGAGAGTTTCATGAATGATAATTCCCGCCAATGCATTAAAATATATGGTCAGGTTCATTTCTTCTTTCTCTAGGGTTGGTTCCTGTGTATATACTCTTCTTTTAATGTTTCTTGTTCCATTTCTTCATCCTCTTCACAATATATGTAAAATAATATATTCTCAACAAACTTATAAATTTAGTGTATTTTCTATCACAACTATACAAATCCATTTTTCTCTTTTTTCCTCCAAGTGTTGTTGTGTCAACCTTGTAGGTTGTGGAAAGCTAGGAGCAACAACATTTCCATCTTTATAGTTGTGGCTAGATTTCCTTGTTCACATAATTTTGCTTTCAGATTTTCTTGCCACCCTAAATGCATTCTCCAATTAATCAATTTCCAAAAGGCAAAACTCATGTTTGATGTTATCCTTTGAAGTCCCTATGAATACATTAGATGCTCCTTTGGAATATCAGTTACCCTGATATTCAATTTTTGGAAGTCCTTAATGTGCTCCGCCATTGAACACTTTTGTTTGAGATTTATCAATTAGCTAAATAAGGTGTTGCTCTTTGTATCCTCATAATGTGCTATCATTTCCTTCGTAAAATTGACCAAGTGACAAGTGGTTTACGAGAATAATTCCATCGATACTATACAAACTAATTAGGTTCTAAATATAAATATGTAATGTGTGCCCTTTGTGTATGTTGCACATCATGGAGATTAAAATATTGCTCCATATGTAGTAACCATGTTATTAGATCCTTTTCATCAAACTTCCTCAAATCAATACTTGGAATGTTGTGGGTCTTAAACCCAACATTAAAGTCTCTAAAATCATAATTCATTTTCATTTTTTCCTCGTCATGATTTTCATGGATTACCTTGTCACCACTAGGAAGCCTTTCTTGTAGCAACTTTGTCTACCCTTCCAACTTGACATTCAACACATCCATGTCCACTTTAAACACTCCCATGTCTACTTTTAAATCGTCCTTTAAACCTTCCATTTTTTCTTTTATACAATTCAATTTATTTTTGGTTGATCTTTGTGAGAGTGAAATTTTTTTCACTTGGTCTTGTAATTTTGATATATCATGTTGCATTTCTTCCTCTTCTTCATACGTCATATTAGAGATTTCTAGTTTCTTACTGGGAGTATCCATTTTTTTGTCGTGAGGTATACTGGAACCAATTAATGATATATTTGCTTTACTATTCCCTTTTAATCACTTCAAAATGAGTTTTCAAACAAAAGTTATGCAAATTTAAAAAATGCACACAATTTTTCTTTCTTTTAGGAGCTTGATATTGAAACTATTGTATCTCTGTAATTTCGACTCTCCAAGTTGCAAAATTTTGTCTTGTGGTATCACTTTGAGTCTTCCTTCCAATTCCACAAGTCAGACCAATATTGGATTCTTCAATATAAAGTGATGTCAAATCTCCCATGATGACCTGATTATGGACTATTTTAGTAGAGAGAACTTGTATGAAATTCCACGTGTCCTTTTTTTAACCTTTGGCCCTAAAATTGATACATGAGAAACCAAAGACTGTGCACTTTTAGCCACTTTATACAGAATTCAAATACAATGCCCAAAAAGAAATTTATGACAATTTTCCCTAGTTCTCTCATTTGAGACTGAATTCTGGAGCATGCAGAAACCCTAACTTCTTCGGACCATATCTCAGAAACTATAGTGAACCAAGATATGAAATTTCTACACATATTTCTCTAAGATTTTGGATCCATGTTATCTAAATTTCATCTTTTGAAGCTTCGTATAAAAAAGGTTATAGAAAAAATTCCAAGATGACGTGTTTGAAGTAGTGAAACCCTTTAATCCAAAGCTCAGATACCAAATGTTATGCAAACAACTCACAAAATAGAAGAAAATATAGATCAATGACTTGAGAAATAGCTTCTTCTAGGGTTAAACCTCCCTTACACCACATAAATAAAAAATCCTTGGATGAGACAAATGATAATACCTCCTTGGTATATATAGGAGTCTAAGGGGTCATAATATAATAAGAGCTTACATAAGAATAACAATAGTGGGCTTCTATGGGACACAATAATAACAAGATGGGGGATACATGGTCACAAAAATAATAGGAAGGGAGATAGATTAACAATATTAATAAGGGGCTACACTACTATTATAGGGACCTAACATTCAAAGTAGAAAGAGCACCAATAATATTCCAAGGAGGGGAAGCATAAGTGGAATAGGTGGAAAGATAAGAAGGCAACAACCAATGCACATCAATGAATGGATCACAACAACCATTGTAACCATTTTAATATTGATGGACACACTGAGGAAAAGTGTTGGAAACGAAATCCAAATCTAAACCCAAAGAACCTATTGACGGTGTTGAAAATTCGTCAACCAAGGTTTCTCCTCGATGTGAAGTCCCAATTAGACCTCACACCATTTGGAATAGGAGACCCATCAGGAGTACAACCCAGTTGCCATGTATTCTTATAGATTCTCCTTGGCTCTAACTTTCAGCAAGAGAGAGGAACCTGTGGTGCCTTGGAAAAGCAAGAAGGTGTGACTGGTGAGTGTTCAGTTGTAGGCGTATCAAAGTTCTTCTACTGTAGAGGGAAAGAGAAAAGTGAGCCTCTAAGAGAGAGGTAATAGTACCACCCAAGTAGAGACACATGCAAAAAATAGGGATTTTTCTAACATCAAGCATAATAGTCCACAAAAGGTGTGACGGTCATTACAAAAAATCAATGAGAAATATGTGTATGGTATCCCGTGAAATATTCCGTAGAGATGGGACAACGATAACAACCATTACAACACATTGTCAATAAGATAAGTAATAAAATTACTGAAATAGTTAAACTAATTTATCTCAGATGAAAGAAAACATGAAATACAAAAATATGCATAATAGTATTGCAAATATTCACAATCCATGCATGAAGAATGTGTTGGCCTTGAAGGCTTATGTTATTAATAAAAAGTTCCAAGACACGTGTATACAATGAACATCACTAGCTCCAATAGTGGAGCGTTGGAGCCACTCCTTTCTCCCCAAAAGAACTAGTATGTCTCTCTAATTCCTAGTGAGAGGAGCCAAGGTGAAAAGTCCCTTTCTCATATAATGAGGGTGTATATATAACCAAGAGGTGATGCTTCACCTTCCTTGTGACTCTTTGACTACCCTCATAATTGTTTGACTTCCTATGACTTTTCGACTTTTCATGAGTCTTCATATTCTGAATGTGTCCTTTGGAATTCCACTTTACAATACATTTTAAATACGTAATACATAATCCACAATAATGATGTGGCATATGATGACTTGTGATAGGACATGACATGACACTGATGGCATGGACCGCATGATGATGTGACACTTCCAAGTTTTTCTTCTTGTTGCTTCTTTATTTGTGTCTTCTTGAACAAATGGTACATGTTCTTCATCTTTATCCTCCTCATGACTTGAAGATGAGGAGTCTTCCATGTGATATTGATCTTCATCTTTTGTTATATTCCAGTGTTCCTTCGTCTTCTCGCCTTGTTATAGGTCAATTTTTGTGCCATTCCCAATGACCTGGTTAACTGGGCATCATCTCTGGGACTGATGATCAAGGGTCTATCATTCCCTATCATTTTAGTTGCTATATGCTCTAAGACAAGAAAACAAGACAAATCGAACAATACTTTCATCAAGCAAAGGTTCCAATGGTTTGAAGCTTATTGTATAGCATATGAGAGCTCACGAACGCAGGCTCTAGGGGGCCTAAGTGCATTTCATATGCAGGTAGCCCCATGCAAAGCTGCTCTGCAAAGCACTTCCCGACATTCAAAGGTGTGTTGGTCACATTGGGAGCGAAATTCTTATTGTTCTGGAATCTCCACTTGGCTAGTGCCTTCTAGAAGAGTTCACATGTGTCATGCTTCAGATCTAAGTGTCCATTTGACATCTACATGACTGGAAACATGTCTTGCCTATTTTTGGAAAGCTATTGATTGCAAAAAAACCTACACTTCATCTATAAATTGAGCACAGATGTAAGCTCTTGAGGAGGAAGAATTTGAGTAGAGAAATGCTGGAGAATTTTCAATTGAGAGCTTGATTTGTGAAGATACTGTTGGAGAGATTTATAATGTGATGAGGCTTTGGATCGTTGCTGGAAGGGTCACTTCAAATCAGTCATTTGGCTATAACCTCTCCTTCTATCATCAATAAAGAGTACTGCTTATTTTTCCCTATATGCATCTGTATTGGCTTTGATTTTCCATGTTGCAAGATCTTAGTTGATGTGTATGGTTTATGCTTTACTAATTTAGCTAAATAACTTGAATAGATATTTATATTATTGCATCTTCTGTTGTTTCAGTGTTCTTTCTTGCAAGAAGCATTCAGCTCACAAACCGCTTGAATTTGAAGCTGCAGTGGAAGTGACATAAGGAGCCATTTGGAAGCGATTAAACAAGTAAGCCTCCAATCCTCTCTGTGTATCTGTCCTGAGTTAGGAAAAATAGTCGTATAGTCTTTCACCTGTTGTTCTAGACTAGCACCTGTCTAGGGAAGCGTAATTTATCCGTAGATTAAAATTCTGGCCCAACAAACTGGCGACTCCACTGGGGAGAATTTCTCTTAGATCTAGGTGTTAGAGCCTATGATTTGGTTTGTTTATCCACCTAGTAGTTCTTCCACATAAATATTAAATTTTTTAGAGCTTAATTTGCAAATACAGTGAGTTAAACAGTAGTATTTTTCTTTGTCTACTGCGTCCAATGCACTTTTAGACTGGACACAGTGCTTTGCAGAGCATTGTCTCCCTTCCAAGCCTGTGTTACAGAGCACTGTCTCCCCTTGGAGACTGCATTGACTCCTGAAAGTGACGAAATTCCCTTGAATTTGACTTTGCAACTTGCTTTAGTTTTTTTTGCTGTTGTGTTCTGAAAAGTTTGATGCTCAATTAACCAGTGACTCTATATATTTTTTCTCCTTTGACTGAAAATTTGTTCAATGTTATTTAAAAAAAAAAAAAAATCTTTATCATTGACAAGTTGATTTCAAAGTATTTTTTATGGTCGCATTAAGAATCATTTGCTTTCGAAATAGGAAATTGTTTTAAAAACTTCATTTCCTTGATAGGAGAAATTGTTGTTGAAATCCTCGTTTTTCCTTCAAAAGAGAAATTTTTGTTTGTATTCTTCATTTCTCGAAAGTAAAAATCATTTGAATTATTGATCTAGTGCACCTAGTTTGTTTTCTGCATTCATAACATTAACGAAACTGAAAAGAAAAACTTGCATTTGCATGTAGGATTGTGTGATTTTTGCAAAAGGAACATTAGGAAATCTGCATTCAGTTTGAGATTCATTGATTTGTTTTGTTCATTGATTTTTTTTCTCTAAAATTATTTTCTCTCTTCCCTTATAGGCTAGGTTCTTCATTGAAAAAGCTGAAAGTGAAAGTTTGTTTATAATTCTTAGCTTGCATTTTAGGAATTTCAAACACATCATCGTGGTGAATCTTTGAAAGGAAATTTTTTAAGAAAGATCAACATAAAATAAATCTCAATTTACTTAACAATGCTTTGGAACCTTAATGATAAAATTTAGAAAGTCTAGGCTAGAGACATGTTCCAACATCATAAAACATAGCAGTTGTCGTTAACATGTCTGCGATACATTCTGAGTGTGATACCTCACTCCACGTACGTAAGTATATCGTAGCTCGTCCACGTACTTTCTGGTATATCGGGTTGTGTTACAGTACAATAAGTATAAAGGGGTGCTCTCACTGTGTGGTTTTGCATCAGACAGTGCTAATACGGACTTGGGCCTCCACGTACCTTCTAGTATATTTGGGAGGAAACTTTTAGGTGCTATCCATCCATAGTGAACCGAGTCGGCCGCCTTGAAATTTTGATACACCGAACACAGCATTCAGGGAGATTACCTGCCCGTACTTCTTGGTTCGCCAGGAGGTATTATGCAGTTCACAGTTTCTTGGTAAACCCTTTTGCCTAGCATTACCCTCCTTTTGTTTATTTGTTTTTGGATAAAATAAATCAGTAATCGTGGAAGAACACGTTCCTCTCCCCCGTCGTTCGTGTAGATTAGCTTTAAAACCACCTTTACCACCGGAAGTTACTTTTGGTAGGCGAAGGCGATCATGATCTTTCGAATCAAGTACAATTCGTACCTTTGGCGAAACATCATCTTTTAACCCAGAGTTAGCTCAAATTTTTTCCACACATCCTGGTTCGTTTACTGTTGTCGAAACGGAGTCTTCACAGCTACCCGTGGTCATGATCCATTCAATTTTTGAGACCATACCTTCTGGACCCAACGTTGTTCAATCACAGATTGATCCAGATCATATCTCTCCTTTTCTAGCACATCTGAATCCTAAAGTCGAACAACTGAAAATTGTTCCTACCTTGGTCATCCCACAAAGTTCTCTAGCTATCAAAACTCACATATCACATAGTCAACCATCTGAAATATATTTTGGGCCTGACAGTGAAGCTCTTCCTCCTAGTTTAATTGCAATTGAAGAAATCCCACAACCTGATACACCTTTAATTCCAACCCATTTTGGGGGAGACCTTTACCTGTACCATTCTTTTCCTCAATCATTTCCATCTGCTTTTGTTGATCCTATTTCCATTCAATCTCCCTTCAATTTTTGAGGGTATATATTTTGTCAAACAACCATGTCTGAACCAGCATCTTCGGTTGGGTCTGTTGTTCCAATTACTTCAGCTCCTACCCTCGCTACTCCATCGATGTTCACAACCTCACCAGAGTCATATTTGCACCGTGGCCCTTCGGTCCCAACAGGTTACAACTCATTATTTGGCACTTTCTCTGGTGCACCTTCACGTTCATGGTCTTTGCCAATGTCATCATTTGGTGTTTTAACTGGTAGTCCTATATTTAGTACTAAATGACTTGAATCATTACATTCATCATCAAGGCAATATCAAGTCGGTCCTTATGGGTCAATTCCGTTAAGTACCATATCAACTGGACTCCCAGCATTCAAGGAACAATATGTTCCATCTTATTATCCTCCTTATGCTGGGGGCAACCTTTGGTCACCTAATATGACAGTACTCAGTCACGTTTTGGTCAAACTAATGTTGACATGGATGTTTGTCAATGGCAGCCCACTCTGCCTATCCAACCACAAACGATTGTACCATCGCATCAACCAGTTCAACCTGTTACACCCACTTCATTACCACTTGTTAATACATCTATACCCCTGTTATAGAATCAAAATCTTGTACATCAACCTTATCAAGTGAGCTCTTCAACTCAATATCATCAAATTTTTGGTCCACAGACTCAAAATCCTTTGGTTAATTTACAACAACCTGTATCAAGAATTATTTATTCACAAGCTGGTGTACTATTTTATGGGGTGTCACAAATGCAACCTGGTTATACATATCAACCGAATCCAATTTATACTAATTTGGGTTATAACATAGGTGGACAGGTCCCTTGGCAGCCACAAGCACAAATTCCTCAAACTTCATTTCAACAAGTATCATATCCAGGCTTTGGTCAACAGAATTCTCAAGCGTTTTCCATGCAAAACAACCCCTATCTGGGTTACCAACAGCAGATTCCGTATGCTGGTGCTCAAAGACTTGTTGCCCAAGTAATTCCATCTTACCCTGGCTATGCTCAACCTGACCTTAATAGACAGTTTCCTTTTGTTGCAACCTTGGAATTACCAGATTTAAACTGGTTAACCAATGATCTGATAAATTATGCTCCTTGGTGGCTGGTGACACCTCATAAATTACCCTCCGACATTCCTAAATTCAATGGAAACCCTGGAGAAGATCCGTCGAGAAGATCTGTTGACTCATGTCATGACTTATCATTTATGGTGTTCATCAAATTCCTTGAATGATGATTCTGTTCGACTACGTCTTTTCCATCATATGTTCACAGGTCCGACTGTTAAATGGTACATTGAATTACCTAGAGCTTCTTTTAACAATTTCACTGCCTTAGCTACTGTCTTTTTGACCCATTTCCAGTTACCGATCAAATACGAAACTGGAACGGAACTCTTGGCCAACTTCAAACAGACTAATGCTACTCACATTTCAGATCATATTCATGAGTGGCATTGTCGTCGACGAATGGTTAAGACATTTGTTGCCGATCAGCTCCTTGCTGAATGGTTCATTAAGTCCCTGTTACCATCTATAAGTGAGGATGTGGCTAAAGGTGGCGTTTTCATAGAAGAGCAAGTTATCGCTCATGCCCAGTATTTAGACTTGATTTACACTTAGTTTGGCACGATTTATGAAAAAATTCCTAATGCGTCGTGATCTAATTTCAATGTTCCTCCTCAAATAAAGGACTCCCATGCCGGAGATGGCTTGATAGGCACTGCAAACACACACCATGCTACTGCATTTAATCCTGCTCCTACTTCCGAAATTAATTCTATGTCATTTAACAAAGGCAAAAGTGACAAGCAACCAGGAAGTAAGAAAAAGGGGAAATCAAAGAAAAATCAAACTTCTAACCCGCAGGAAAGATCATCTGATCAACCGTTAGGACCATGGAAACCTCGTTATCCATGCATAATCTGTAACGAGGAACAATTTGTTAGGGATTTTCCTCACAGTGCTGAAGTCTCAAAAATCATCAAGACTTCCCATGCATCAGCTGTGTTGACAGACCCATTTCCAAATCCAGACACAAACTTGGTTGCTACGGATCCAGCTCCTAGTTCCCAAGTGTTAATGTTATCCACCACAAAACCTTCACAATATATTTTGGTGTCAATGTGGAATAAATACTATGGTAGTATGACCACTGATCAACCTACTACCTCAACAAAAAATCCATCTAATGAATCAGTACCACCTATTGTTATTCCTGAATTGACAATTAAGCCACCAAAGGGAGTAATTCATAAATCGACATATAATCCTCGAGAAAGAGCTGCACAAAATTATAATATAGTTGAATATTTGGCTCAATCCCCTTCAGCTATGTCCTCCCTTGAGGTATTACAAATTTTTCCCTCCCAAAAGCAGGCATTATTGTCAGCAATTGGTGGAATTGATCCGACTGATTCCAATCTTGTCGTCTTTAATCATACGGGCTATGTGCCACAGCTACCAGCATAATTGGCATTCTCCATCCAATTAAATGCTCTCAATCACCTTGTTCATCGTACTATTATTGATGAGGGAGCATCTACGTGCATTATGTCTCTAAACTGTTGGAAGTCACTTGGCTCACCGCGATTATCACAATCATCAACGATGTTGAAGGCTTTTGATGGAAGAACATATAAACCTTGTGTTATTATCAATAACTTGCATGTTGAATTAGGGGGAAAAATAGTAAATATTGATGTTGAGGTTGTTGACGGACCCCTTGACTATAATATTTTACTTGGAATACCATGGGTATATGCGATGACTGCCATTGTCTCTACATATTTTAGAATGATTGCCTTTCCACATAAAGGCATAATCACAGTCATTAATCAATTATCCTTCTTTGCCTCCACCTCACAGGTAACTGGAAGCGTTACATTTTTTCACTTACCCCAACTAGAAATCCAGAACATTGGTGTAGGACTCTTAAAGGATTCCACTCTTATGGGAACCTTTTCATTACCACCGCCCGCGACATCAGCAGAAATTGCAAGTATAAAGACCTGCTAAATGATCTCTTCCACTCTATCTGGCTTAAGGTAGAGTACGAGTGTTTCTGATATTTCTACGTTGGAGGATGTTTTACGATCCAGCCCTATTGAGCTGGCATAGCAATCAATCTATTTGGCTTGGGCGGAAAATCCGAAATCAGCATCGCTGAATGTTTGGGTTGATCGTTCATTAGATTTTGGTACTCCATCTGATCCATTTTCCTCAAAAGTTTTGACAGATGAAAATATTTTGGAATCTATGATTTCAGAAGGAGAACCATGAGAGGATTATCATCATCATTCCCATCTTCCATATTATGAAGAAAATAATCTCAGTGAACTATATCACCCATCCATCAAAACTTACTTTTCGAATTATTTTCCAATTAATGCAATCGATTCTGAGCAAAACTTATCAAATTTTGAAGAAACAATTTCTATCGATATTTTGACCAAACCTGGCATTGTAGAAAATATTCATGTCAGTGTATCTTGTTCTCCATCAGAACTTGATTCATATCACTCTCTTTTTCATGAAATTCGTGACGTATTCGCTTGGTCTTACGAGGAAATGCCAAGCATAGATACTAGTATAGTTGAACACACTATTAATATGTATCCTGATGTCAAACCGGTGTGTCAACAGTTTCGTCCTGTTCATCCGAAGAAAGCCGCTGCCATTAAAGAAGAAGTTGAAAAACTTTTTTTTGCTAGTTTCATTTACCCTGTTCTGCTAACTGAATGGGTTTCCAATATCGTTCCTATTATGAAAAAACAAGGAACCATTAGAGTGTGCATCGATTATCGGGATGTTAATCATGCTTGTCCAAAAGACAACTATCCTACTCCCTTTATCAACCAGATTATTGTGTTGGGAAAAATACTAAGAGGGGGGGGTGAATCAGTATTTAGGTCTGACTGAAAAAATTTTACTTTTTCTTTCTCTAAAACCCATTCGCTACTTTATTGAACCCAACTCGCGTATACACGTGGATATCCTTAATAAAACTTGTGTATTACCAGAGATCTCATTATGTAGATAATTCTTTACTTAGATCATTGCATCATTAATTCATTAGATGTTTAGTAAGCAGTAAACATGTGCAGTAAGAACAGAATAAATCATCACACATAAGAAACACGCATGAACACCAGTATTTAAGGTGGAAACCCAATTCGGGAGAAAACCACCGCTGCTGTCGTCTATGTCTTCAATATTTATTATAAATAAAAATTCTTACAATTTTTTACTGGCACAGACTCATACCAGCACGCAGGCACCCACCTGCAAAAGGCTGCAACCTTCTCTCGTTCTCCAGCCACTACTGGAAGGGAGCTCCAACCCCCTGATCTCGTTTACCAGCCTCTCTTGGAAGGGAGCTACTACCCCCTACTCTCGTTTACCAGCTACCACTGGAAGGGAGCTACAACCCCCTCACTGAAGGCTTCGACCCTCAGCACCACTGCAGACCACGTTTCATCAATTTTCATACTTGATCCATCAACTTCCATACAACATACCTTGTAGGCCACCTTTCATCAGATTTTCAGACTAGACCCACTCCACACATTTAAGCTCAACATTCATCAAACTGAAACTTATAAACCATCAATTCATTCATTGAATCATCAACCAATCAACCAAAAACTTGATCTTTAATCAACAGCATAATCAACATTCAAACAACCCAGATCTGTATGAATACATCATTGACAGATAACAGTAAGACAGCAAAACAGATCAGACAATTCATTCCACATACTTCAGCAAACCCTAGATTCCATATGCGCTTTTACTTCACTGAACATGCATATATATGCGCTTTCACAGAGACAAACCTACGTATACTTCAGTGCATTTTATTCTTCAGAAACCCTGACTGCCATATGCGCTTTTCTTTAAGCGGACCCGCGTATACATGCGCTTTTCATGAAACGAACATGCGTATAGATCAAAAAAAATTCTGGACTGTGCAGCTCTTCAGATCAGATAAACAACTCAGATGTCATCCTTTACTTCAGCAAAGATTCGCCAGATCACAGATCTAAGCATTCCATAAACAGATCTATAAAATACATAGTCATTTCAAATCTAGAGATCCCTCTTCATCATTTTCTTCATAGGTGCATTATTAATTCAGATCAATCAATGAATTGTTACCCATTCCATGCAGATATAATTCAGAGTGAAGTATTCATTAAAACCCAGACCTATGCACACCCTTGCACTATGATCTTCTTATCCTTATATAGATTTAGCCTTTGTCAATACCATGAGTCAAAACCACTCAACCGTCGATGGTATTTCTGGACGGGATCAAATAGATAATCCAGCGCTCAATACTGTGTGCCAATATCATGGTAAATTCCCCTGGTTTTATAAATTTAGAGCGCAAATAGGCATACGCTACTTGGCACGTACTTTTTCGCGTACATACGCTACTTCGCCTTTACAAACCCGCGTATGCTTTGTGACATACCATTTTCATCATTACTCTGGCCCTTACAGGAATTCCTTTCTCCATTACATCTGAACTGCTCTTTTGATACATCAGATTTACATCAAGTACAACTTCATCAAGTAGGTTTCCATCAAGGACAACACTCTGCATCATATTGCCAACAATCTCCCCCTTTGGACTTGATGGCAACCATGATGGTGTTTGATCACCACAACAGATAGATACATTGATTATAATCATTATTCAAACACCATGATACTCTCCCCCTATTCAAACACCATGATACTCTCCCCCTTTGACATCAAGGGCAAAGGGCGGATCAAAACCAAAACAAGATTTTTCTCCTCATGAAGAAAGAAGAGCTCTGTAGATCTGATGTGCACTGAAGTTACCATGCTCCCCCTAAGTTCACGCTGAATCTTCAAACATATTTTTCAATGAAGTATATGACTCTATGACCTTTCCTATCACCAAGGACTCATACTTACAACAATGATCCAACCAAGTGGATTTACATATGTGACTCAAGTACCCAACCAAGTGGGTTTACACATTTTGACTCAACTACCCAACTAAGTGGGTTTACAAATTTGAAGAAGTCCTTACATGACTGAATATAAAAAATTTTACATCAAGGGTCTCAACATGACCTTTTTCATCAAATTACAGAAATGACTTACACAATCAAGATCAAAGATTCTCAAGCATGAGATCAGACTAAAACAAATAATTAGAATGCCAATAATGCATCCTTTCCACATGACTAATTCTCCCCCTTAGCTTGTGCATCCTAGACACTTTCAACAGCAAATCATCAAGGCATCTTTATCAAGAAACATCAGAGAATGAAACAGAATTATGAGAACTGGAACACCACCAGAGATACCAAACAGCACTGCAGCTGTGCTGAAGAATGCTGAACCAGAATTTTGTCAGGAAATACCCATACGCGGTTTTCTGTGTGTGAACTCTCATATATACATGACTGTATTTCAGGAAATCCGCATATCCAATTTAAACTTCTGAATTTAAGTAGATCTGATCTTCTGAGAGGCAGAGACAACTCCCAGCTTCTGTCTGAAAGATTCGAATGCTTCCCTGGAATATATGAGAGAAGATACATAGGAAAATGTAGATGTGTTTTCAAGTGTCATCCAACAGTTGTAGCATAAGAACATCAGTAACCAAGCCTTCAGGCTCTTTGCAGCATCAACATATTCTTCCCAAGAGGAATTATCATACCAGAACAACTTCTTCAATAGACAATATGTGTCAAGCAATCATCCATGTGATTTGTTATCACCAAGATCTTCATGATTTATATTTATTTCATAATCATGATGTAACATGTGTAGGAATTACGTATAAAAGGTCTCAACCGTGACACAATTCATCAGCAACAAACTCTGCATGATCTATTCTTATCTCTGAATCATAAGACTTCCATCTCATCCATGTGTGAAAAAGATACTCTTCAGCAAAAAGCAATCAGGGCTCATCCATAATCTCATCATAAGAAACCATTTATCATGTCATCATCATTTGAGCATGAGTATTATGAGAACTAAGGAATAAGCAGATACAATGCCAACAATGCAATCATTAGTAGTTAGACTGATGCTCCCCCTGAACCTGTGCTCCTGTTCTTGAGCCATCTCTCTGTTTTCCTTAACTGAAAAGCATATGCTTCTGTCTCCAACAGAACTCGCGTGTATACGCGGCTTTAGTTCATGAAACCCGCGTATGGAAAGTGAAATACAGAAAACTTTCACAATTCCATCTCCCCCTGAACTTATGCCACCTGTACCTGTCTTCTTCACATCATATGCACTGTCAGAAATAAACATAACCAGAATTACCAAACCAACCATGGGAATCACCATATATTGCTCCCCCTGTGATGATACATTATTGATTCCTCTAATGTATCTCACATCACTCTTACAGTCATTATGAGAAGTAAGCTTTAGAACCGGACGACTGCAGTGGGGTCAATATTCCCTACGTTTTTGACCGATCCTCCTTCTTTTTCTAGCTTTGCTTGACATTTCTTATTGTGTGCTAGAAATTATCCAATTTCTCAGATCTATTCATCCTGCATTATTTTTCTACATGTCCATACTTGTTACAAGCATAACATCTTGCGTGACCAGAAAAGTAAGCATAGGGATCATAATGTATTTTTCTATTCTTTCTTCTATTGCAATCAGCTGCTTTATGACCATACTTGCTGCATGAAAAACAATATCCCTTAAAGAAACCTAAGTACCTTTCTGCGTAGAATCTGTTTGTTTGTGACTGAAACAATCTGCTTCTGCAATTGGCTGCAACATGCCCATAATTATGACATTTAAATCATTCAACATTATTGATCAAAGGAGATAATCAATTGAAGCTTCTATAGTTAGGAGAGAATGATTTCTTTTGAGAATTCATGCTTGTCAGTTGACCTTTTTGTTTCTTTCAACACTTCAGGTTTTGCATTGATATCCTTTGAATCTTTAGCACTTTCTTGTGAACTAGATTCTCCTTTAACAGTTTCATGAAAACCAAGACCAAATTTAACAGAAGGAGACCTTTGACTGCTAAGAATATTATCCAGAATCTTAGTACTATCTTGAAATCTCAAGAGTTTATCCTTTTCCTCTAATTTACCTTTTAAAATGTTTACCTCAACCTCCAATCTTTGGCATTGCTTCTTCATACTTTCTTCGACCCTTTTTCTTTCTTCTACTTGATCATTCAATTTTAGAATTTCTTCTTTCAACCCATTTTCTTATTCTTCAAATGTTTGTAGAAGTTCTTCATTCTTCTTATTTGATTTTTCTAGATCTTCTTTGAGAGAGATGATTTCTGCTTTAAGTCCTTCACTGTGATTGGTTGCATAATCGTACAATCTTTAATACTTTTTTATCTGTTCATTCATTCTAGAGATCACATCTTTGTAGATAGATTCCTTCCTTTTAACTTGATCTTCATCATTGATCTTGAGATTTTCTTCTAGACCCATACTGTTACTTTCACTATCTTCACCATTGCATGCACAAGAAATTGAATCACAAGAATAACAATCAATACCTGTTTCATCTTCTTCATTTTCTGCTGCACGTGTTTTCTAAGATATCTTCTTTCTTTGAGTAGCCTTATTCTTTTGCTTCCTTCCCATTGTGACGGATCTCCTTCAAGTGATCAAGCTCCTTCAGAAGAACCTGGCTCTGATACCAATTGTTGGGAAAAATACTGAGAGGGGGGGGTGAATCAGTGTTTAGGGCTGACTGAAAACTTTTTACTTTTTCTTTCTCTAAAACCCATATGCTACTTTAGTGAACCCAACTCATGTATACACGCGGATATCCTTAATAAAACTTGCGTATTACCAGAGATCTCATTATGCAGATAATTCTTTACTTAGATCATTGCATCATTCATTCATTAGATGTTTAGTAAGTACTAAACATGTGCAGTAATAACAGAATAAATCATCACACATAAGCAACACACATGAACACCAGTATTTAAGGTGGAAACCCAATTCGGGAGAAAACCACCGTTGTTGTCGTCTCTGTCTTCAATATTTATTATAAAGAAAACTTCTTACAATTTTGTACTGGCGCAGACTCATACCAGCACGCAGGCACCATTAGGGGAATTTTGAGGTCTAAAATGGGCCTCATAAGAAAAATGTACAAAAAAAATAAACTTTATAACAACCAATAGGATTCAAGATGATGATGTCATCCATAATGGATGATTCACCATTTTTGGAGTAAAAAAGTAAAAATATTAAAAAATAATAAAATACTAAAACTACTTTTTCAACTCGTATTTTAAACTTATCTCCCAAAATTTTTACTCAAATTTCGAGCGGGAGTACTCGTTGGATGCGGAATTTAATTCCTCATCCAAGGAGTACCCATGTTGCATACTTTCGATGAACTCTTCTACACGAAAAATGAGAAATACATAAAAAATGTGATTGTAATCACGTTTTTTTATGTATTTCTCATTTTTCGTGTAGTAGGACCCATCGAAAGTATGCAACATGGGTACTCCTTGGATGGGGAATTAAATTCCGCTTCCAACGAGTACTCCCGCTAGAAATTTGAGTAAAAACTTTGGGAGATAAGTTGAAAATATGAATTGAAAAAGTAGTTTTTTCATTTTTCCCTCTAAAATTTGATGATGTCATCAAATCTTATTAGATTTTTTCCACTATTATTTTATAATTTCCTTAGGAGGCCCATTTTAGACCTCAAAATTCCCCTAATGCCACCTGCAGAAGGCTGTAACCTTCTCTCGTTCTCCAGCCACTACTGGAAGGGAGCTCCAACCCCCTGATCTTGTTTACCAGCCTCTCTTGGAAGGGAGCTACTACCCCCTGCTCTCGTTTACCAGCTACCACTGGAAGGAAGCAACAACCCCCTCACTGAAGGCTTCGACCCTCAGCACCACTGCAGACCACGTTTCATCAATTTTCATACTGGATCCATCAGCTTCCATACAACATACCTTGTAGGCCACCTTTCATCAGATTTTTAGACTAGACCCACTCCACACATTTAAGCTCAACATTCATCAAACTGAAACTTATAAACCATCAATTCATTCATTGAATCATCAACCAATCAACCAACAACTTGATCTTTAATCAACAGCATAATCAACATTCAAACAACCCAGATCTGTATGAATACATCATTGACAGATAGTAGTAAGACAGCAAAACAGATCAGAAAATTCATTCCACATACTTCAGCAAACCCTAGATTCCATATGAACTTTTACTTCACTAAACATGCGTATATACGCGCTTTCACAGAGACAAACTTGCATATACTTCAGTGCATTTTATTCTTCAGAAACCCTGACTGCCATATGCGCTTTTCTTTAAGCAGACCCGCGTATACACGCGCTTTTCATGAAACGAACATGTGTATAGATCAGAAACTTTTCTGGAATGTGCAGCTCTTCAGATCAAATAAACAACTCAGATTTCATCCTTTACTTCAGCAAATATTCGCCATATCACAGATCTAAACATTCCATAAACAAATCTAGAAAATACATAGTCATTTCAAATCTAGAGATCCCTCTTCATCATTTTCTTCATAGGTGCATTATTAATTCAGATCAATCAATATATTGTTACCCATTCCATGCAGATATACTTCAGAGTGAAGTATTCATTAAAACCCAGACCTATGCACACCCTTGCACTATGGTCTTCTTCTCCTTATATAGATTTAGCCTTTGTCAATACCATGAGTCAAAACCACTCAACCGTCGATGGTATTTCTGGACGGGATCAAATAGATAATCCAGTGCTCAATATTGTGTGCCAATATCATGGTAAATTCCCCTGGATTTATAAATTTAGAGCGCAAATAGGAATACGCTACTTAGCACGTACTTTTCCGCGTACATACGCTACTTCGCCTTTACAAACCCGCGTATGATTTGTGACATACCATTTTCATCATTGCTCTGGCCCTTACAAGAATTCCTTTCTCCATTACTTCTGAACTGCTCTGTTGATACATCAGATTTACATCAAGTACAACTTCATCAAGTAGGTTTCCATCAACTTTATCAAGTAGGTTGCCATCAAGGACAACACTCTGCATCATATTGCCAACATATTGACGATTGTGCTGGATGCGAATTATTCTCATTTATGGATGGATTTTCCGGCTACAATCAAATCAATATCCACCCAGATGACCAACATAAGACAGCATTCATCTGTACCTAGGGCACATTTGCATATAGGAAAATTTTGTTTGGTTTAAAGAACGTTGGGGCAACTTTTCAGAGAGCAATGGATTATGCTTTCAATGGCATCAAGCACATTATTCAACCATATCTAGATGATTTACCAGCACATTCACGAAATCAGAATGATCACCCGATGAATTTGAGAGCCATTTTATTACGCTGTCGACACAACAAGATACGCCTCAATCCACATAAATGTGTTTTTTGTGTTGGTTCTGGTCACTTGCTTAGATTCGTAGTCTCAAAAGAAGGAATTTGAATATACCCACTGAAGGTTCAGACCATTCTTGATTTTCCTGCACCGTCAAACTTACTTCAGATACATAAACTTAAAGGAAAGGCTAACTTCCTGAGAAGGTTCATTCCAAACTACGTTGAAATGGCTAAAGGATTTACTCGGGGGTTCCCTTTCATTGGGACCAAGTTGCGCAAGCTTCTTTTGATGTTGTCAAGGACCATCTTGTCCGAGCGTCATTAATGTATCCTCCAAATTATCAAAATGATTATTTCCTATATATCGTTGTGGCTGAAATGACCATCACTATGGTTTTGGTCCGAGTAGAAGATGGAATTGAACATCTGATATATTATTTGAGTCGTAATCTCAATGATACGGAAGTTAAGTACTCATACGTGGAAAAGCTTGCCTTGTCAGCTATTCGAGCTGTCCAAAGATTTCGCCATTATATCCTACTCTGAAAAACAACAATAGTTTTGAATTGCAACCCCATGACTTACATCTTATCACGTCAATTGCTAGGGGGAAAATATTCAAAATGGATTGTCATTTTGCAGGACTTTTATTTGGAATTCATCAAATCCAAGTCAAAGAATTCTTTAGTTTTGGCTGAGCTTCTCTGTGACCTTCCCTCTTATAGTAATCCTACTACGTCGGAACCATCTATTCCAAACGAGTCTCTATTTCTGATAGGATCATCTGATCCTTGGTATGGAGATTTCATCATTTATCTCCAAACCCAAACTTTTCAACCTAATACCTCTCGCTCTGACCAGCAACGTATTCGATACCAATCCAAAGATTATCTAATCGTCGGCGATACACTTTATCATCGTGGTGTCGATACCATTTTAAGGAGGTGCCTCACTCATGAGGAGGTCAAAAAAGTTTTAAATGATTGTCATGTTGGGGCTTGCGGTGGACACTTATCTAGATATGCTACCGCGCAGAAGATACTCCGTGCCAGTTACTTTTGGCCTACTATTTTTCAAGATTGCATCCTCGCAGTCAAAAGTTGTCATGCATGCCAGATTTTTTATCATAAAATCCACAAACTACCAGTGCCAATGCATCTTGTTGTCTTTGCTGGACCATTTACGAAATGGGGTATTGATTTCATGACCTGTAACCATCCTTTGTCTGGGGGGCATGGTTATATTATTGTCACAGTTGACTATTTTACCAAATGGGCCGAAGCGATTCCTACATTTAATAACACGGGACAAACAGTTGCATTATTTTTCTTCAACCATGAAACTGCACGATTTGGGGTCCCACAGGCTATAGTTATGGATCATGGGAAGCATTTTTGCAACCATATGATGTCTGAATTCACAGCCAAGTTAGGATTGTCACATGATAATTCTACTCCTTATTATCCACAATCAAATGGACAAGTTGAGGCTATTAACAAAATTATTAAATGAGTGCTTCAATGAATAATAGGAGTTCGTAAAAGGAATTGGCACTTGATCTTGTACTCCACCTTGTGGGTGTAATGAACCTCGGTGAGAAATGCAACCAGATTTACTCCTTTTCAATTGGTGTATGGTCTGGAAGCTATCTTACCAATCCAATGCGAAATATCATCGTTAAAACTCGTGATAGACTTGTTACCTGACACCTCAGAAGAAGAAGCACGTCTCCTTAAGCTCATCCATCTTGATGAAATGTGTCGTGCAGCCCAATTTGCCAACGAAGCGCATAAGAGACATATAAAGGTGAAATACAACAAAAATTTCTAGCCTCGCATCTACTCAAAGGGCGACTTGGTCCTTCTTTACGACCAAGAAACTGATGTAATAGGTACAGGGAAATTCGAGCCATTATGGCATGGCCCCTATATTGTCAAAAGAGTTCTTGCTAAGGGTTCCTACGAGTTAGTTTATTACGATGGGATTCCATTGGCACAGCCTAGAAATGGGTTGTATTTGAAACATTACTATGCTTAATCATGAGCGTAGTAATTTTTTGTATTATATTTGTTTATATGCTGTTGATTTGCATTCACTATCTTAATTTTTTCTTTAGAGTTTTCTTGACACTAGTAATCCGCTTTACATTTTTATGGCAGATTTCGGAATCTTCGGAACCATTTGTTGGATATGCTGATGGTGCTTGTCGTAGTACGCAGAATCTATCCTCTGCAGTGTGGGCCATTTTTTCTCTGAATGGCGAGTTAGTGAGTTTTCAAGGGATTTGTATTGGTAGATCAATGAATAATATCACTGAGTATAGCGCGTTGATCGAACTTCTCTTTGATGCCATTTCATTTGGTATTAACCGCATAATCATAAGGTTAGACTCACAACTCGTGGTATTACAACTTACTAGTGTTTATACTGTTAGAAATCCAACACTTCTTAGATTGTTCCTAAGAGTTTGAATTTTGAAAAGACATTTTGATTTTGTTCAATATCAACACATTTCTAGAAATTTGAACACTTTAACTGATTCATTAGCTAATCAAGTTTTAGACAGACATTTGCGACATAGGTAAAGAAAATATTCACAACATTGAATAGGATTGTGCATTAAACATAGGAAAAACTCTAAAAACATATAGATATATAGTTATAGGTTTTTTACAAAATTTTTACCCAAGACATGTTGATCATCTAACCTCAAAATGTATGCAAAAATTCACAAGTAAACTAGTGGTGCTCGTGGTAACATGCTATAGATCTAGCAATCCTACGAAGCAACTGCATCCAATAGTTAGGAACCCCAATTGTGTGTCACTGCAGTCGCATGGGAAGCTCTTCGATCCGACAATCCGGAATCCCGAAGGTCAACCCCTCTATGTGCTGCTGGAGCTCATCTAGTGTCTCAGCCATATCAAGGTCCTGAAGGACTACTCTCCGGACAGCCCTCTCCATTGGTGCATCCGCTTCGAGCTCTGGTTCCTCTACTGGTTGAACACGACCGATATCTGCATTACATCGAACATTTAGTTTAGTATTGGAAAGAATTCAAAACACAAAAATATTGTATAAACCTTAGAAAAATCAAAAACCATGGTCAAATCATTCTTACCTATTGCACCCCACTGAACGCCTTCTGGTAATACTAGATCTGGATCTCCTCGGAAGTCAACGCCTGCATATGCATACTCATTGATGCCAACAATCTATCACCGGAACCAGGCGAAGAATGCAGTAGAGACCACAACAGTCGATTGGCCTGCATTCCGACCCATGAGTTCTACCCATCTCTGCATTTGAGGATCTCTAGGACTAGATATATCCAATGTTACATGTTGTGGATGCATTAGCATAATCCATTCCAAAGTGAAGGAGATAAGGATCGAACCATAACTGAAATTTTTATTCCTTCCTCCCTTTGCTTTATTCAATTGTTCCTTTATCTGAGATAGAACAGCTTCAGACCAATTGAAGACTGTTGGCTTTAAGCACTCTAGCGCATACCGCATATACAATCTGTTCACTACATGGAGTGTAACGGTGCCAACAAGTTTAGCGATCGTAAAAAGGATGGTTCTCAAAATCAAATCCCTGACATCCCGGATGTTTATTTCTCCATCTTTGCTAGGTTCTGCCCCTAGATAGCAATATTGCATACATAATCCCTCATTGTCTCTCCTCCAACGGTAGAACCTGCGAGAGAAATGGGAAAACCTCTCCTCGACAAACCTGTGAGAAAATACACATCCTCAACTATTATGGATAACACTTGATTTTTTATGTGAAATGCCTCTATCTTCGGATCCCATGCTCGAACAAGGAACTCTAAGAGTTCTGTTTGTTGCCTCATTCCCGACAATTTAAAGTACTTAAGTAGCCCGCAATATCTTAAGGCTCTTACAGTACCCAGATCATTCAAGGAAATCATATCTTGTTCGTCATGTTCTCTTTCTCTCCATGTAATCGTCATTATAATCTGATGGAAACCTGAAAATCAACCATAAGATCCATTAGATACCATTCATTGCAAAAAACTAGGCAAATTTTGAGCACATCATGAAAATCAAAAACTTGAACTGCGCCCAACGCACTCCTTGGGTTGAGACAGTGCGTTGCATATGTAGGTACCCTTCAATGTACCTGCTATGCAACGCAGGTTTCGTTGTTCAAGGGTAAGTTGCCCTCAATTTGGGAATAATTTACCATAGGGGCCTTAAAACCCTAAAAATTTGCAAGAAATGGGAATGAAATGTATACTGAAAGGAAGAGGAGGTTCATACTACTAGCTTGGATCAAAAGGTGACAAAATCCGTCCATAGAAATGACTGCAATCAACGACTAAAGTTTGGGGGAAAAATCAGGATCAGAGCTCCAAAATGCAAATGGTAAATATGGAATGGTGAAAATGAATAGTGAAACTACTTTTTATAGTCATTTAATTGTTTGCAAGTTAAATTTATTGCTATGAATATAGTTTTATTATGTTTTTTATCATGAAATAGGTATTTTTAATCCATTTGATGTTGTTCTGAATAGGAAATACAACTGATGAACATATTAGTCGTGCAGATTTATTCAAAGAATGACTTGACCACAAAGCATACTTTTTCTCCTTATTTTTCAAGCTTTGTTAAAAACGAAAAAGGATTTGAAGCACACTTTTATCTCTTTTTCAAGCTTTGATAACAGCGAAAAAGGAACCCCTGGAATCTTCTTTCAGCTCTTTTCAGACTCCGATAATGTGAAAAGATTACCGAGCACTTGTCATTTCGAGCTCGTTAAAGTAAATGAATTGATATCTACTCAGTATAAGTTTAACCCTTTTCCGGAGTAAGATGATTATTTACGAAAAAGGAATACCTTTGTTAAACATGACCAAAGAGGTTCTTTCAGATATTATTTTACACTTTTTCAAATCTGAGAGACAAATTTACGAAAAATTACTTTTGGAGTTCTCTTTCGTCCACTTTTTCAGAATCCCTATATATGAAAAAGGACCGGGCTATCACTGTCGTTAAGCTCGTTAAAACATAAAATAGCGACGAGCTTTTTGATCATGGAAAGAATTGAGTTTCATTCATCGCTAAACTCATTAAATTATTAAATAGCAATACTTTGTTCGCCTGAAGGGTTGAATTATAGATCAAGAAAATGTTATCCTCCTCAAGCTTGTTAAAAAATAAAGAGGTACTGGTTAACAAATGACCGGGGAAAATTTGGGAAAAGTAAGCAAAATTTTCTTTTTGGTAGCAAGTGGCTCTTGAAAATGACACTTCTTTCACTACATGTCCGTGGCTATTTGGGTGGGTAATTATCTTGACGGTTCATTCACATTTATGGTTCATCATACCTTCACTTCGATTTTGGGTCAATGTTGCCAACTCATCATAGTGTCGTCGATATGTTCAGGAGAAGTCATCCAATGATTAATAACTCATCCTTCTGCAATACTCGTAAACCTTCATTTTCATGACCGTCATCCCTGAAACATTGTTATATCAAGTCATACCCTTGTCTCTGAAATTAGTAACTCCAGTTTTGCAATAAGGTGACTTCCTGTCGACAACAAATCAATATCTAGGAAGTTCACTTAGAAACATCAGATTCCAGTACCATGAGGCTTGTTACAGCATCGACAAGATCCTCTCTTCCAGACCTTAGACCGAAAGATTTTGTTTGGAGTTTGACATCAAATCATCTATTCGCGCCTTACAAAATGTACTGCAGTACCTTGAGACTCATTGACATTAATGGTGGTTCTCTCGCGTTTGTTAACAGCTCACATTATTGGTCGGTAATCAAACAATGTCTTTCCATGTTCGACTACAAATCATTTATTCGCATGGCTAGACTTGTACCCGAATGATCGAGTGAATGAGATAAGAAGACCTCGGATCTAGTTTCAACCTTCCGAGCTACGATTTTAGGATTGTTGTACACATCATCTTTATGGTGACCTTACATACATATTTTCATCCAAACATGGGCCTATATCTGTAGGCATGTCTGCATCTGGGAAACATTCCAATGTAGACGACTTTCTGAATTATGTACATTTTATTAGTTTGTTTATGTGCTGACTATGGGAATGCCTACCCTCAGTAATTATGATCAAAGAGGATATATCATAATGTAATGTATTGTATGATTGATGCAGGTGACCACTCCGATTCGTTTCCAAGCTCATCACAATGTTGAGCATCTCAATCAAATGTTCTTATTATTTGGATCTCATGCTTTAGGGAGAAATTGTTATAGGTCAATTTGGGCGCCATTCACAATGACCTAGTTAACTAGGCATCATCTCCGGGACTGATGATCAAGGTTCTGTCATTCCCTATCATTTAAGTTGCTATATGCTCTACGACAAGAAAACAAGACAAATCAAACAATACTTTCATCAAGCAAAGGTTTCCATGGTTTGAAGCTTATTGTATAGCATATGAGAGCTCACCAACACAGGCTCTAAGGGGCCTAAGTGCATTGCATATATAGGTAGCCCCATGCAAGGCTTCTCTGCAAAGCACTTCCCGACATTCAAAGGTGTGTTGGTCACATTGGGAGCGAAATTCTCATTGTTCTGGAATCTCCACTTGGTTAGTGCCTTCTAGAAGAGTTCACATGTGTCAAGCTTTGAATCCAAGTGTCCATTTGACATCTACATGACTGGGAACATGTCTTGCCTATTTTTTGAAAGTTATTGATTGCAAAACAACCTACACTTCATCTATAAATTGAGCATAGATCTAAGTGCTTGAGGAGGAAGAATTTGAGTAGAGGAATGCTGAATAATTTTGAATTGAGAGCTTGATTTGTGAAGATACTGCTGGAGAGATTTATACTGTGATGAGGCTTTGGATCGTTGCTAGAAGGGTCACTTCAAATCAGTCATTTGGTTGTAACCTCTCCATCTATCATCAATAAAGAGTACTGGTTATTTTTCCCTATATGCATATGTATTGTCTTTGATTTTCCATGTTGCAAGGTCTTAGTTGATGTGCATGGTTTATGATTTACTGATTTAGCTAAATAACTTGAATAGATATCTATATTATTGCATCTTCTACTATTTCAGTGTTCTTTCTTACAGGAAGCATTCAGCTCACAAACCGCTTCAATTTGAAGCTACAGTGGAAGCAACAGAAGGAGCCATTTGGAAGCAACTAAACAAGTAAGCCTCCAATCCTCTCTGTTTATCTATTCTAAGTTAGGAAAAATATTCGTATAGTCTTTCACTTGTTGTTCTAGACTAGCACCTATCTAGGGAAGCGTAATTTATCCATAGATTACAATTCTGGCCCAACACGCCTGATGATCATCTTATCTCTTCAAATCCATATGTGTCTTCTATCATGTATTGCTTATCCATCTTCTTCTTCATCATATTGCCATAACATGATAGAGTTATTGCATCTGCAATCCACTCATGACAAGATGACATCAGTCTGATAAACCCATTTCACATTGATCCACTGACTGAGTTAGAACCAGGTGATAGGCTAGGAAAGAGGCTCAATGACTATGCAATTGTGCAGGTCAAAGAGTCAAGATTGAAGCTTGAGCCTTAAGACTATGCAATGCGTAGTTCAAGATGGAATGAGGAATAAAACTACACAATCTGGGAGCTAAGGGTGACAGGTTGAGGGTATGGGCACTGGATCAACTTATTGCACAGCTCTAGAGGAGAGAGGAGCCCTGGTGATTTCGAAAAGCGTAGTACTAACTGGGTAGGAGAGATAAATTGTGAAATTTTTGGAGTTAGTAAGCTAGGTTGAATGGATTTTGCACTATTTCATCCAATTGTGCAGTTTTGGGAGGAAAATTAGGCCTGTCTAATTGCACAGTTGTGAAACTCAAGAGATCAAGGGTTGGGCTAGAGGTTTGAGACTATGCAATGCGTAGTTCAGGCCTGGATGGAGGGAAATATTGCATAGTTCTGGGAGTCAGGGGTTGGGCTTGAGCACTAAGGTTGTGAAATGTGCAATTCCTGGAGGGAGATAATTTTCATTTCACAGTGCCAAGAGAGAAGGTCGCTTCTTGAGGGCTGAGACTGTGCAAGGTGTTTTTCAGGAGGGATGGATGAGGCTAGTTTGTTGGGAATTTTCTGAAATAATGTTGTGTGGGATTACTGAAACTGATGTGAACAGTGATAAGAATTTACTCTGATCACACACTTGAAACACTTTGAAGACACAACCACATAAATCATCTGGAACACATTAATAACATATTCCCCTCAATGCAACAACTTTACGACAAGTGCGACACTAAAGGTACACTTTGCAATGACCATGATGACACTTTTACGATAATGCTTAACTAATTCACACAAATATATTCCCTTGAAACCACTAGAACAAGCATACATACATTTTGTGACAACTAACATGCAAAAAGAAAAAAAAGAAAAATTGCTAAAGTGTGAACGACTCTTGCAATATGTGAATGACAGTGAAAGTAACACATGCTAGAGCAAAGACAACATGAAAATGACATTAATTATAGTGAAATAAAGTGAAAGAGATTATTGAAAACATGAAAACGACACTCGTGAAAATAAAGGTGCACAAAAGCGACAATTTTCAAAACTCACCGAAATTGCATTGATTTTTAACATGGATTGGAAATTGCACATGCACAGTCTTGATGGAACGTGATATGGTTTTCCAAGCTTGCATAAAATAATGCGATCATGCACTTGTTACAAACTGAGCATATGTGAGCAAGTGACTTTGACACTTCCAATCCAAGAAGGGAGCTAAAAAGCATCAGCTGACAAACAAGTAACTACGAAACGACTGCTTGCAAGATATACAGTAGGCACCAAAATTTTATTGTATGCAAATTTTTGGAGAGTGTTTGTTGTAGTGACAACATAACAACAAGAAGGATGTAAAGAAAAAGAAACTTCTAGACACAAATTTGAGTAAGAAAGTTGAAAGTAGCTCCAATATGGATGAGAAGATTATCTTCACATATGTGAAGAAGGAGGTGAACTTGAGTAGCCTTCATCACTATAAAGAGAAGGAGATGACCAAACCCTTCCACATCAAGATTTAGATCAAGAATTCCATGATAAATGCTATATTCGAATCTTATTCAAAAGCTAAACTCAAAGCAATATATATGGTCAAAAAAATTAGTATTATACTTTTGTAATCATCCTATCCCATATCTACTAGGATGGGTAAACAAGGATCTAGATATTAAGGTAACAAAACAATGCAAGATTAAATTTATTGTAAGTGTTGATTTTACTGATGAAACAGAATTGGACATACTACAAATTGGCATATATGGAATCATGTTATATATGTAAGAGGATGTAACCATCATGCTGAAATCCAAACAATACATCCTTATCAAGGATGTGAAGTCCTTCATCATCGACACATGTAAAAGAAAGTCAAATATTTCACTAGAAAGTGCGCCCAACCAAGCTAAAAAGATGATTAATTTCAATAAGAAATATTTTTTAGTCCATTTTGTAAGAAAATAAAGTGAATAAGTAGTTGTAGAAACCACTAGAACATGGTGTGATTTGACTTAGAACTTGACCTTATGTGTCACTATTGGAACAGGGTCCCCTGAAAGTTGCGAATTTTGTACAATTTTGTATATTTTTGATATTATTTAGTCTAGTGCAGGGGTTTTAGGGTGCGTCAAAGCCCCGAATGCATTGTAATGGGTCAAGGGTAGACCAAGAGTCCACAAACCATGGTTTGCAGACCATTGGAAGCATAGGCTAAGTCGATATAAATAGATGAACTTTTTTTAGTCTTAAAGAAGGAAAGATAAAAGTCGGATGCTAAGTGCGAATTGTTAGATCTGTTGTTTGGTCATTAGGGTAAGGACTCCTACTGGCTGTGTGCGCAGAGATCCTTAGTCCTGCTGTGTGTGGATCGTGCTGGCTGTGTGTGCAGGCTGTGTCGAATTGTACTGGGTTTTGGATGATAATATATGCGGATGTGGTTGAAGTACTTATGTGTTATTTGATCTAATGTATTTCTATTGATGTGAACTATTGGATCTGTTACGAATAATGTTGATTATCTGTTTATGCTATGAATCTATTTATGTTATGGTATAACTTTAGTCTATTGATGATGCGTTATGGTACTATATGTTGATCACTATTGATACGCATGTGGATGCGAATTTATTAACTAACTTTGTGCATGATATTAGATCTATATATTGTGATTATACTATTATCATCCTTGTTGTTGTCCTGTGATTTGGTATATTTGCATACCAAGTGACAAGGCAACATCAAAACCAGTCTTTAGAGCTCTAGGACCTAGCCTTCTTAGTCTCAGAGAGGGATCTCTCAATTGTTTGCAAAGATGTGAGCTTGTTTGCTTTTAGGGGTTGATTTAGGCTAGTTATGAAGCATGAGTTTGTTTGATTGTTTGGTTGGACATGATGATCTAGGCAGCATAGATAGAAAAGGGAAATATCTAAGTCATTGGGCAATGTAGTCAAGTGGAAGTTGTAGCAAGTTTGTAAATGGGTCAGGGGTATCAAAGGGAAAATCTAACTTGGCCAGTGGATCTACAAGGTCTTTCAGGTGAATTGAAATGAACATCAATGGTTTAGAATGAAAATTAGAACTAAGGGCAATTAAGAATCCTTAATTATATGTACTTCTCAACAAAGGGACTTAAAACATTATCTGAACATAAAGAGGCATTCCATAGATAGGGCTAACCATAAATTCAGATCAAGTATCAAAGAAAAGAATAATTTCAAGACAAACTTCTCCAATGAAATATAGAAAGCGAGAAACTCATTTAACTTCTAGTGATTTCACCTTCAAGGATAAGAAAACATTCAAGATTCACACATAATTGTATTCATAGAAGAGGGAACTCCTAGACATCTTTGATTATAGCTATAAAGACCTTCAAAACAATTATTTAAGCAAGTGCAAAGGGTATTATTGGAACAAAACCTCTTTGGTAGACTTTAAACAATGGTACTTTAAAGGGAGACTTCAGAAACAGTTTTTAAGTGGTAACAAGTAAGCAGGGAAAACCATAAATCATTCTTGAGACCAGCTGTATTGAACTATCAAATAATTAAACAAGCATAGGGGTTCTAAAGAGAAACTAAGAATTCTCTAAAATATCCTAGCAGAGGAAAACATTAAGACAGTGAAGAGTAAATAGACTTAAGATGCTTTCAACAGACATTTCTTAGCCTAAAATTTTTACTCTACTGCAACAGAGAATGGTGAAACATAATGAAACAGGAAATAAAAATAACATATTTAGAGTACTTCACCAACAGCCAAGCTCAAGGATCCAATGACAGAGCTTTCTCCATCAACGAACAGGTCAAGACATCCATAAGTCCTAAAACATCAATTTCCTTTCAACTTCAGCAGAACTATGTATTACTTCAAAGAGTCACCAAATGCCAACAATACAATGAATTCAAATGCAGTATTTATGTTGCAAATGAGGAGGTGGAACTGATCTAGGGTTTGAGAGTTATTAACTATAGAGTAAATGCATTCCTAACCTTGAAAACCATGCAAGGCATAAGGTAGGAATATGCTCAACTACTTCTCTATTTCAATAACTCTGTCTTAACTTCTGATAGAAAGATAGGAGAAAAGATTGACTTTCAAGGCTTATCCTTATCTTTACAATAACTGTCTAACAGTTTTAAATATATTCTTTAGTGTAATAAATGTTTGTTTGTCTTTGCAGGTAGGAAGTAGGCCAAAGGTGTCAGTTAGATATTCTGAGTGAGTAACTGCTCTTCGTTGATGTATTCGAGGCTGTTTTTAGCCTAGCTTTCCTTAATTTCATCATTAAACTATGCTTAAGGCTTAATTCTTCTTTTGGCCTTCATAATGCATCATCGTTGTCATTTTCCATTTATTGACTACTTTAAACCTTTGTTTATTTGTCTTTTAACTGTGCTTTCATCCTTTAATCCTCGTTTAATCCTTTAAACTCTGTCTGCTCCTTTGGTCTTCAATCTTCACTGATTTTTCTGCTTCTGCATGTAGGAGGCTTCTTTGATGCGTTGGAGGGTTTCAAAAAGGATTAATGCTCATGAGACACTGATCAATCATTGATATAAAACCCTAGATCCCTTTCTTCTTTATTTACAGACCCTCGGATCGTCATTCTGAGGCCTCAATCACTAAATTTGACTATGGGATGGCCCTTCGAGCTCGGGGCCACCATTAAACCTGCAACCAAACAAAAAAACATTTAATAAATCCTACGTTTGTGGCTAAAACTGCTTTTCGGAGGCTTTGGTGAGGGTAGAGAAGCAATGAAGAGGGAGGAATACATGCATAGGGGAATTTCATGGCGGAATGAGGCAAATCGAGGAAATTTTTGAATTGGGGCGTGAAAACTAGGAGGGGTGGTTTTGTAGAAAACCGGGTGGTTTTCGAGTAGAAAAGGGTGGTAAGCAGTTTATGCCCTTATGGACATGATACCATAGGATGAATGACACCTGTCCATATAGAAACTGCTTGTTTCACGTGGAAATGGCTCGTTAAAACCTTGCACTGAAAACTACGTGAAATGCGTCGTGAACCGTTGGATCTAGGGGAGCCAGATCAACGGCGGAGACTCAACACAATTGGAGAAAGTGCTCGGGGAGTGAAATGTTATCGGGCGGGGTTAAAAAGGTGAGGGTGAGCGCGGGCCGTTAGATCGGGAGGATCTACAGTCTAGATCTTCCATGCAGGGTGAAAGGATAGGGAATGGTCAATGGTTGAATGGAGAGGAAAGGCCGATCGTCGTTGGATTGGCAAGATCGACGGTTGTGGTTTGCTCGGAAAAAGAAATGGTAGGGGTGGAAGGATAAGGAATAAAGAGGACCGGGGGATAAGATATAAAGGGGTTAGGATTTAATCACAGGCCTTAGGTCATGTGGGGAAAGGGGCCGAGGTCTTAAGCTCAAAAAGGGGCTTAAGGCCTGACATGTTTAAAATAGGCGGTTATAAGGCTAAAAAGAGGGTTTTTTAGGCCTTTAAGAAGTTTTGATAAGGTTAGGAGGGATTTTTTAAACCTTAGAAAAGGGTTTTTAATGTTTTTAGAAGGGATTTTTAGGGGGATGGAGGGTAAATGAAAGGGTAAAAACGGATTTTTAAGGGAAAAATGATTGGTTAGGATAGGAAAAAATGGGTGAAATGAGTTCATGGAATGATGGAAAATGGCTTAAAAACAATTCCCTTTTGAGATGGCAGGATAGCTTGGAGGTTTGAGTGAAGATTTTCAGTGAATTGATAGACTTAGGATAATGGAGGCAGTGAGATTTCTAGAACTTACAATGGTTCTGCAAATATTGTTTCTAGAAATCTGAGATTTTCAATTTAGTCATATTTGGATGAGATCAAAATTATTGATGACTAACAGTGGCTCCACTTGGGAAGGATAGCTATCTTTTCAAGGTGCTCGGAACCTCAGAAGATAAATCTTTGAGTTTCAGCAGACCAGTGCCTTTTCCTTGAGAAGATTTCTTCTTTTTCTTGCTGATCTTTCTCTGAAAAAGACAACTTTTTGACAATCTACAATATATAATCCTTTTCACACAGTCTTTATACCTACCCATTCCTACTTGTCCTAGCATTTTTTCTTCTTTGAATGCATTTGAAGTGGCAAACTCTTTGACATTTTATTTTTGAAAATAGAAAAATAAAACTATCATATCTAGTCCTATCCTTATTTCTTCCAAGAGTCCAGATTAAACTGTTGAAATATTTTATTCCCTACCTATACTAACTTACTGCCAAGATTAAACTGTTTGGCAATCTTGATTCTCTAGCTATTGACATAAAAATTAAAACATGGTTCAAATCAGGATTAGACAATCTGATCAACCATGGTTGTGGCATTTTGAACAAGCTGCACACAACATTATTTTTGCATAAAAGTAAATTAGAAAGATAAGGCCATGATTTTTCCTTTGTAAGGCATCCTTATCCATCTCTTTGGTTCTGTTTTGAGCATGTGGAACCAATATCTTTTCAATCTCCTAATCTATTCTTCTTGACAAGTGAAGTCTGAAATAATCTTATCAATCCATGTTTCTACTATCTTATAAACATAAATTTAAAGCATGTTCAGCCATGATTAGGCTAGATGACTGAACAAGATATCATTTTTGAATTAGTAGTGGCATTTAGACTTTCTCACTTTAAAAAAATTCTATTTTTTGGGTATGGGGTTGTACCTCTTTTGAATCTACCCTCTTTTCCTTTTCTTTTCTTTTATTGTTTTTGTATTTTTCATGATTTCTTTACAACTAGATTATGTATAATGAATAAAAACTTTGAAGTTAGGACTCTTGACAGAAGTAGTGCTTAAGCATCCTGCCATTGACAGGACCTCCAAATATGTCTTCTCCATTCATCTTTTGCAAAAAAAAATGCATTATAACCCCTTATAGAATGAATGATGTAGGGCCCTTTCCATAGATTCTCAAACTTACCATGTTTTCCCTTTTCTTCCCTTCTAGAATCCCACTTTGGAACTATATTTCCAACTTGGAAATCATTTGCTTTAGTCCTTTTGTCAAATAATTTCTTGATGCCTTCTTGGACTCTTTGTGTTCTCTTGTACACTTCCTCTTTGGACTGTTGTAAATGAATGGTCTGATTTATCCTTCTTTGCATATCATTTTCTTCATATTGCACTTCTTGGAGGAGTTTCATGACTGGAACTCCTAAATATGTTGGGAAGATTGCATCCATGCCATATACCAGCTGATAGGGAGACATATTTATTGATTTATTGGTGGTTAATCTGTCAGCCCATAAAGCATGAATAAGCTTACTATTCCATGTTCTCTAATTTTGTTCTAAAAAAATTTTGATAATATTGACAAGGGTTTTGTTGGAGGATTTAGCTAATCCATTTCTTTGGGGATAGTAAGTTGTGGAATGACCCAAGGTGATATGATATTTATAGCAGAATTCAACCATTTTCTTGGATTTGAAGGTAGTAGCATTGTCTATGATAATGTTTCTAGGACAACCAAATCTAGATAGTATGTTGGTTTCAAGGAATTTGATAATGACAGAGTCAGTAGCATTCCTAGAAGGTATGGCTTCTATCCACTTGGTAAAATAATCAGTTGCAGTGAGGATCCACTTATGCTAGGCTGAAGAAGATGGGTGAATTTCCCCAATGAAGTCCAAGCCCCATTATTGAAAGGGAGCCTCAACACTGATGGGATGTAAGGGTAAGGGTAAGAGTTTTCTTTTGCCATCAAAAATTTGACACTTATGGCAAGACATGACAAGTTTCTGAGTATCTGGAAAAAGGGTGGGCCATTAGTAACCAGATCTGAGGATTTTATTTGTTGTGGTCTTCCAATAAAGATGTCCTCCACATTCTCCCTCATGCATTTCATGCATGATTTTTCCTGCATTAATCTCAAGCAAACATTTAGGCAATATTCCAACAACATTCCTCCAATATAAAACCCCATTTAATATGCTATAATTTAAAGCCTTCTTTTTTTTAAATCTAGCTTTAGTTTTAGACATAGAAGGAGGGGTATTTAGATAAAGCAACACATATATGATATCAACATACCAAGGTGAATTCACAAAAGTTTCTATAATAAATGGAGCTGTGAATTCTTTTGTTTCTTCCAAAATATCAACCATATTCATATCTAAAGCTTCAAAGTTTGACTCAGCCATGAGTTTTGCTAATCCCTGCCCTTTGATTAGTTTCGTGGACCTGATTTCTAAGTCATATTCTAGAATAATAGCAATCCATTTTCCCCTTTTACCATCAGGATCTTGACTTAGAATTTCCTTGACAACAGTATGTGGGACAAAAGCAATGATGTGAGAATGTAAAATGTAGACTCTAAAGTCTCTCAATGCTTTTACCAAGGCTAAGGCTTGTTTCTCCATGATGTTATATTTGAGTGGAGCATCTCTTAAGGCCCTACTAAAAAAGGATATTGGTTGCTCTTGCCCTCTGATGTTCTTTTGCAACAATACTACAACTATTGTATGTTCAGATGCAAAAGAAAAGATGTAGAAATCTTTGGTGAAATTAGGACTGATAAGAACCAGTGTTCGAGTAAGAGCTCGTTTCACTAGTTCAAATGATTGTTTACCTTGTATTGTCCATTTAACACCTATCTCTTTCTTTAGCATGTTTTTGATATTTCTTAATAGCAGCAAGTTTGGGAATGAACCTCCTTAAAAAATTTATCTTCCCAATGAAAGATTGCAATTCTTTGAGGTTTCTAGGATGGTCGATTTTCAATATGCCATCAATCCTTTTAGGGTCTACCTTGATTCCCTCTTCAGAAATTATATGACCAAGAAGATTTCCTTATTGGAGACCAAAGAGTGTCTTTTTGGGATTCAAAGATAAGACATATTTCCTACATTTCTCAAAAACTTTTCTTAAATGAATAAAGTGTTCTTCATCAGTTTTAGAGAAAATAGTAATGTCATCAAGGTAAATGATTATAAAATAGCTTATGTCTTCTGAGAAGGCTATATCCATGGCCCTTCGGAAGGTGGCTGCTGCATTCATCAATCCAAATGGCATTTTGACATACATGAATGTACCCCAAGGTGTAGTGAAAGCAGTTTTATGTTGATCACTCGGGAGTACTAACACCTGATTGTAACCTAAGAACCCATCCAACAGTGATATTCTTTTAGACCCAACTACCCTTTGAAGTATGTGATCCATTTTTGGCAAGGGATAATTATCTTTTAGGGAGGTTCTATTCAGATTTATGAAGTCAATGCAGAGCCTGATTTCCTCGGTCTTCTTCCTAACAGATACTAGGTTGGAAACCCATTCTGAGTATATAAGGGGAGCTATGATCCTAGCATCATACATTTTCCTGATTTCTTTCTCAACTAAAGGAAATAAAACAGGGTTTATCCTTCTTAGTTTTTGTTTGAAAGGTTTCTGATTTTCCTTAATAGGAATTTTGTGTTGAATGATGCGGGTATCATATGATTTCAGATCCTTGTATCCCCATGCAAACACATCTCCAAACTCTTTGAAAAGTTCTATGTATTGCTGCTTGATATGAGCTGGGAGAGTGCTGGATAGCTTGACCATTTTGGGTTCTGCTTGGTTGCCTATGTTATGTTCTTCTATATTTTTTTCTATAGGCTCCATTCTTGGTTCTTTGACTACATCATTAAAATCAAAGAGATGTTATAATGGTGTAAGGCCTCTTGGAATTGTATCATTTTTACATTATAAAATTTCTAGGTCTTTTTGGTCTATATTGTCAACTATTTCTGCTTTGAAAATATTTTCAAATTGGTTTATTTCAACAGGAGAGGACAGATCTATTTCAGGGACTTGTTCATTATTTAAACAGTTTTCTTCATGGCTAGTGTTTGATGTTGGTATGGCAAAGTCATTTTTTGATTGCAGAAAATCATCTATGTGTTTGTTTCCTTCAAACACTTGCCAATAGTCTTTATTGTCAGGTACTACAGGCTTGTTTTTTACCTTTACATTGAATTTTTCATTTATCTGTGGTATTTGGAAATTACTAGCAGCAAAGGCAAGTTCATTTGCTAGATGATTTGAGCTCTTGGAATGAAAATGAGTTCATATTTTTCAAAAGTTTTTAGGAGATCAAGGGCAGCATTTCTATATTCTCTGAGTTTTGGGTTTTTGGCTGAATAATCCCCTTTAATTTGTCTAATGATTAGCTCAGAATCTCCTTGGACTGATATTTTCTTAGCTCCTAATTCTTTGAGCAGATGTAGGCTAAGGAGGAGGGATTCATATTCTGCAATGTTATTTGTGCATGGAAAATCTAGTTTATAGGAATATCCTTTGTTTGTATTGTGTATCCATACACCAGCCCCTGAACCTAGTTTGCTACAAGAGCCATCAAAGCTCATTTTCCAACGTGTTTCAATCTCATTTTCATTTCCTTTCTGTTGTTCAAGGCTGCTAGAGTTTGAGTTATTTTGTGCTTGAGTTGAGGTCAGATTTGACTATTCTGGTGGACTGAATTCTTTCTTGTTTTCCTTTTCTTGTTGGTCGATTTCATCTTCATTATACAAGATAAAGGAATCTAAATCTGAATGAATAGAATAAACAGGAGTATTTTTTGGCCTATCAATGTTACTCACCATGTATTTCATATGAGACTCCCTGTATAGTCTTCTGGTTTGGTTAAACATTGGGATGGTGGCATAGGACATGTCCATTTGAAAGCTCCCCTGAAGTTTGGCTCCCATGATCTAGATAGAAGCATGCCATACTTTGGGGGAATTTCAGCCACTACTATGTCCATAACTAGACCTTTAGCAGGAATTTGTGCCAGGTTAACACATAAATCTTTGATTAGGCCCAAGCATTTGTCCCTGCTTGAATCAAAGGAATACAGGTCCTTATATGGTTTAGTAATTTCTAGGCCTAGGATTTCCATTACTACTTTGGGCATAAGGTTATGAGAAACACCTGAGTCTAGCATGGCATTGTGCAAGATTTTTTTATGTATGTTCAAGCTAACATAAAAGGGAGGGACAACCCCTTCTTGGTATTTTCCTTCAACTTTAGGACCAAACAATAATTCTGGTTTATCATATGTCAAGTTTAAAGTATCAGTGTCACCTCCTATATCCAAAGCTTTCAAAACTTGGTTTTTATATACATCCTGGGTTACTAATTCAGCTAGAGGTATGCTAATTTTTATTTTGGAAATTTCACCCTCAAGGCTGAAAGGAACTATTGTTTTTGGGATATTTACATCTGTTTTGTCATTTACATTTCTTTCAGCAATTCTGATTTGCTGAATTTTATTTGGACTGTTATTTAGGACATATTTGTTAGGGCCACTAGCAGAGGTACCAGGGCAGCTTTGTTCAACACTTTGTTGGTTGTTTTTTTTCTTTATTTAGATCAATTTTCTTGGCCATAGTGTTGGTGTTACTTGCTGTCTTTTTAGGTTGATTTTCTGAAGTTTTCCTAACAGCAGTACTAATGTTTTTGTCATTTGGAATTGTTGGGTTTCCTTTGCTTCTAATATTATATTGTTTGTGTACCTCCATTATTGCATTTTCAAACCCCAATATGTAATCTTCAGAATCCTCCTGGTTGTTTTCATTTTGTTCTGAGGAGAAGAATCCTTTTTATTATTCAGTGAGAAAAACATATGTCTCACTGTCAGATCCTATCAGGTTTACATGATTTTCTTCCAACCTTTCAGTTTCCCTTTCCTCCTCTTGATCTACATAATTTTGTTGAAAGGGGGGCCTATTTTGTTGGTCATTATCTCTTTGCCTATCTTGATGAGGATCTCTTCTGAGATTTGGATTTCTATTTCTGTTTTGGGGATTGGTTTGATTTTCTCTATGAGGCACTCTAACATTAAGATTTATCTTTTCAAGCATTCTCTCCATTACCCTCCCTAAGTTGTCAATTTTGGCATCAGATGATGAGGTTGATTCCATTGTTTCATCCCTGTATGTAACTCTTTTCTCTAATTTTAACCTATCTCTTTTCTCAATCAGATTTGCTTCTACACTTAAGGCTCCCCTCTACATATCTTCTAAATTCAAGGGGTCTCTTTCTCTTAGTTGATAAGCTATGTCAAGATCAAAGCCCTCTGGAAATTTAGCTAAGGCTAGGCCTAGTGGAGGTTTCATGTTTGAGGGAAGTGCATTGTACACACTATTGAATCTAGTGCAATAATCTTGGACATTCTCCCCAGTATTTCTCTTGAGGTTATTATAGTCTGACAGTATTTGGAGAGGGTTCTTTTTAATTTCCCATTTGTTTGTGAATGTTTGATATAAAGAAGGGAGATCATTTATGCTGTGAGGAGTTAAGCCTTTGAACCATTTTTTGGCTTCTCCTCCTAAAATTTGAGCAAAAATTCTCATCTCAATGGTCTCTTCTTCTATTTCCATATAATCAAAAGCATCATCCATCTTATCTACATGTTGCTGAGCACTAGTAGGTTAATTTCCAGTGAAATGGGGAATTTTAGATTGGTAATCATTGAGTAAAGGAACCAGAGGTTGTGGTAACACTGGTGGAGCATACCATGCTACCATGATAGGAAATAATGGGGGATTTACAAGAGGGAAAGTGGGCTGAGCTTGAGTGCTTTGAACAGTGAATGTGTGTATAGGAGTGGAAGAAACACTTGGGCCAGTAAACTGATGATGAGAAGATTTGTTATGGAAGGAGTTGAAGTGATGGAGAAGCTGAAAATCAGGTGGAGTAGAAGGTGAGGCTTCTCTACTAAAGCTCTATCGCAAATCTGTGGTTTCAAAGTCAACTTGGTTTAAATCACTCTGAGACTTATTTTGAAATAGGTTCTTTATATGGGGTAATTCAAAGTGAGGATCTTTCAAGGCTGTGATATTTTCAAGGACAGATCTTGTTCTTGGGATTGTCCTATTAGCAGTTGATTTTCCAGACCTAGAAGTTTTCCACAAAATCCTTTCGGGATTATCAACTATCGTAGGAGGGTTAGGATCTGGATGGGATCTACTATTGAACCTATGTGAAGCCAGATTCAGTTTTCAAAATTTAGAGAGGCTGAGGTTTTTTTTAGCACTGTTTTCAAAAGTTTTCTTCTCACAGTAATTTCTATAATAGGGGACTAGGTTTCTAAACTTCCTCAGGGTTGGTTAACAGAGTCTTAAGGAAATCTGGAGATCTAGAAGAGTAGTAGGCCTACTGGGGCCAGTGGAGTCGCCAGGTGGAAATTTTTAGCTTTTTCTAAAGGTAAAATGTCTTATGGTCCACCACCAATAAGTATTTTTAAAGACCAATCTGAAATGTTTTTGGGTTTTTCTAAGTGTTTTATGGTTCTATGGTTGTGAGAGTGTCCTATACCTGATTCAACACTTAGCTAAGGTGGTGAAACAAACAGAGTCTACTCTATGGCTTACTATCTAATTTCTTCAAGGTTTGATCAGGGTCTCTTAGAATCCTAAGGGTTACTTAGATTGCCACTGATTCAAATAGATCCTATCCTGATCACTATTATGTTGGTAGTGCTTGAAGAAAGCTATAGTTCACTTGGATGAATATATTGAGTGTCTTATTTAGGGACTTTTACTCAAAAAATGGTCCCACCGTGATCGCCATTATGTTGTGGTCCTGTGATTTCATAGATTGGCATACCAAGTGACAAGGCAACATCAAAACTAGTCTTTAGAGCTCTAGGACCTAGCCTTCCTAGTCTCAGAGAGGGATCTCTCAATTGTTTGCAAAGATGTGAGCTTGTTTTCCTTTAGGGGTTGATTTAGGCTAGTTATGAAGCATGAGTTTGTTTGATTGTTTGGTTGGACATGATGATCTAGGAAGCATAGATAGAGAAGGGAAATCTCTAAGTCATTGGGAAATGGATTCAAGTGGAAGTTGTAACAAGTTTCTAAATGGGTCAGGGGTATCAAAGGGAAAATATAACTTGGCCAGTGGATCTACAAGGTCTTTCAGGTGAAATGAAATGAACATCAATGGTTTAGAATGAAAAGTAGAACTAAGGGCAATTAATAATCCTTAATTATATGTACTTCTCAACAAAGGGACTTAAAACATTATCTGAACATAAAGAGGCATTCCATAGATAGGGCTAACCATAAATTCTAGAAACCACACTTCAACAAATAATAATTTCAAGACAAACTTCTCCAATGAAATATAGAAGGTGAGAAACTCATTTAACTTCTAGTGATTTCACCTTCAAGGATAAGAAAACATTCAAGATTCACACATAATTGTATTCATAGAAGAGGGAACTCCTAGGCATCTTTGATTACAGCTATAAAGACCTTCAAAATAATTATTTAAGCAAGTACAAAGGGTATGATTGGAACAAAACCTCTTTGGTAGACTTTAAAAAATGGTACTTTAAAGGGAGACTTCAAAAACAGAGTTTAAGTGGCAACAAGTAAGCAGGGAAAACCATAAATCATTCTTGAGACCAGTTGTATTGAACTATTTAAGAAATAAGCAAGCATAGGGTTTCTAAAGAGCAACTAAGAATTCTCTAAAATATCCTAGCAGAGGAAAACATTAAGACAGTGAAGAGTAAACAGACTTAAGGTGCTTTCAACAAACATTTCTTAGCCTAAACTTTTTACTCTATTGCAACAGAGAATGGTGAAACATAATTAAACAGGAAATAACAATAACAGATTTAGAGTACTTCACCAACAGCCAAGCTCAGGGATCCAATGACAAATTTTTCTCCATCAAAAAATAGGTCAAGACATCCACAAGTCCTAAAACATCAATTTCCTTTCAACTTTAGCAGAACTATGTATTACTTCAAAGAGTCACCAAATGCCAACAATACAATGAGTTCAAATGGAGTATTTATGCTGCAAATGAGGAGGTGGAACTGATCTAGGGTTTGAGAGTTATTAACTATAGAGTAAATGCATTCCTAACCTTGAAAACCATGCAAGGCATAAGGTAGGAATATGTTCAACTACTTTGTTTCAATAACTCTATCTTAACTTTTGATAGAAAGATAGGAGAAAAGATTGACTTTCAAGGCTTATCCTTATCTTTACAATAACTATCTGACAGTTTTAAATATATTCTTCAGTGTAATAAATTTTTTTTTGTCTTTGCAGGTAGGAAGTAGGCCAAAGGTGTCAGTTAGATATTCTGAGTGAATAACTGCTCTTTGTTGATGTATTTGAGGCTGTTTTTAGCCTAAATTTCCTTAATTTCATCATTAAACTATGCTTAAGGCTTAATTTTGTTTTTGGCCTTCATAATGCATCATCGTTTTCCTTTTCCTTTTATTGACTGCTTTAAACCTTTTTTTATTTGTCTTTTAATTGTGCTTTCATCCTTTAATCCTCGTTTAAGCCTTTAAACTTTGTTTGCTCCGTTGGTCTTCAATCTTCACTGATTTTTTCTGCTTCTACATGTAGGAGGCTTCTTTGATGCATTAGAGGGTTTAAAAAAGGATTAATGTTCATGAGGCACCGATACATCATTGATATAAAACCCTGGATCCCTTTCTTCTTTGCTTACAGACCCTCGGATCGTCATTCTGAGGCCTTAGTCACTAAATTTGACTATGGGATGGCCCTTCAGGCTCGAGGCCACCATTAAACCTACAAACAAATGAAAAAACATTTTATAAATCCTGAATTTGTGGCTAAAACTACTTTTCAGAGGCTTTGATGAGGGCGGAGGAGCGATGCAGAGGGGAATTTCATGGGGAATGAGGCAGATGGAGGAAATGTTTTAATTGGGGCGCGAAAACAAGGAGGGGCGGTTTTGTAGAAAACCGGGTGGTTCTCGCGTAGAAAAGGGTGGTAAGTGGTTTACGCCCTTATGGACGTGATACCATAGGACAGATGACACCTGTCCATATGGAAACCGCTTATTTCATGCAGAAATGGCTCATTAAAACCTTGCGCTGAAAACTGCGTGAAATGCGTCGTGAATCGTTGGATCTGGGAGAGCCAAATCAACAGCGGAGACTCGACGCGATTGGAGAAAGTCCTCGGCAGTAGAGAATGGGTGAGGGTAAGTGGCGGATGATGAAATGGACCAGCGGGAGGCCAGTGGAAGGCGGGCCAGGGTGATGATGTCAGCTCTTTTGTCGGGGAGTGAAATGTTATTGGGCAGGGTCAAAAAGGTGAGGGTGAGCGCGGCTGTTAGATCAGGAGGATCTATGGTCTAGTTCTTCCATGCGGGGTGAAGGATAGGGAATGGTCAATGGTTGAATGGAGGGGAAAGGTTGATTGTTGTGGTTTGCTCGGAAAAATAAATGGTGGGGGTGGAAGGATAAGGAATAAAAAGGATCGGGGGCTAAGATATAAAGGGGTTAGGCTTTAATCATGGGCCTTGGGTCATGTGGGGAAAGGGGCCAAGGTCTTAAGCTCAAAAATGGGCTTAAGGCCTGATATGTTTAAAATAGGCAGTTATAAGGCTAAAAAGAGGGTTTTTTAGGCCTTTTAGAAGTTCCGATAAGGTTAGGAGGGATGTTTTAAACCTTAGAAAATGGTTTTTAATGTTTTTAGAAGGGATTTTTAGGGGGATGGAGGGTAAATGAAAGGGTAAAAAGGGATTTTTAGAGGAAAAATGATTGGTTAGGATAGGCAAAAATGGGTGAAAAAGTGGGTGAAATGAGTTCCCTTTTGAGATGGCAAGATAACTTGGAGGTTTTGAGTGAAGATTTTCAGTGAATTGATAGACTTAGGATAATGGAGGTAGTGAGATTTCTAGAACTTACAATGTTTCTGCAAATATTATTTCTAGAAACCTGAGATTTTAAATTTAGTCATCTTTGGATGAGATCAAAATTATTGATGACTAACAAGCCCTGCGAATAGATCTGTTTGGTGCGAACTTGATAGGCTGCGAATGCAGATCTATTTGACTTACCTACTCTCTCTCTCTCTCAGGGTGCGGAAACCTGGTTCCAGCACCCTCCCATACTACTTCGGGTGAGACTTTGGCCTGCGCAAGTAGGTCACTACCGAAAGGGCCAGTAGTATAGGGGTTTGTTGGCAAACCTTAACCTCCGAACCTGGGTCAGGACCCCTTGAGCCAAAATTCACCCATTATTATTGTACCAAATAAATATATGAATTGGTGAATGTGAATTGATTACAAAGCATTAAACATTATCACACTCGAGAATCAGTACCCTCTATCGGGGATCAAATATTTGTTAGATAATTTGCAGTATGAAAAATACTTCACTAAGTTTGACCTCAAATTAGGGTATCACTAGATACACATAAAAGAAGAAGATACTTAGAAGATTTCCTTAAAAACAAGATAGGGTTTGTATGAATGTTTGGTGATTCTATTTGGTTTATTTAATGAACCAACTACCTTTACGAGATTGATTAATGATGCATTATGGCCATATATAGATTCATTTTTTATGGTCTATTTGAATGGTGTAATGATTTATAGTGCTACTTAGGAGGAGCATATCTCAAATCTTATCCAAGTGCTAGAAACTTTGAAGAAGCACCAATTGTTGACTAACCTCAAGATATGTGAGTTTTCTCAACAATATTTGTTGTATTTGGGGTGTGTGATTGGTGGAGGGGAGCTTAAGATAGATTTTAGAAACGTGGAGGCCATCATGAAGTGGACAATTCCTACAAATGTCTCTGAAGTTGGGATATTTTTTGGAGCAACACAATACCTATGGAATTTAATATCTTCATTTTCAATAGTAACTACACCACTCCATGTCATAAAAATGAGTATAAAGAGTTTTAGGTGGAAGAAGAAATAGCAAAAGGCTTTTGATGAGCTAAAAATAAGTGTTAGTCAAACATTTGTTCTTGCCTTACTAGCTTTCAGAAGCTTTTCAAAATAGAAACGGATGCAAATTTGTATTCCATGGGAGTGGTTTTAATGTAATGAGGAAGCATGTATGTTATAATTCTAAAATATTTCATGTGGAAATTATCAAATACCCTACCTACGACAAGGAGCTCTATGCCCTAGTACAAGTCGTTAAAAAGTGGAAGCACTATCTCATAGACAAGGAGACTATTGTTCACATAGATCATCAATTGCTATAGTGTTTGCAAGCCCAAAGTAATCTATAGCACACCAAATATTACAAGTGGATAGATTTTTTGCAGCAATTTCATATGGTCATCAAGTATAAGAAGGGAAACACAAATAAGTTGGAAAACATGCTTTTAAGGCCACACACATCCAAAATCAAAACCTTTTGAACTCTGACTTACATGGAGACTTTCACCCATGATACATATAGAGAGGCATACATAGAATATGAGGAATTCAAGGAGGTGTTTCAACAACTATGAGGCTAGAATCATGTAGAATATGGTGACAACAACGTTGGCTATCTTATCAAGAATTGGCTACTTTACAGGTTGGAAAACTTTTTTTTCCTAAAGGTGAGCAACTAAAACTTATCAAACAGACTCACAACTTCAAGATTGGATGATATTTTACTGCAATGAAGATAGTTTCCAACTTACAAAGATATGTGTATTGGCCCAAAATGTAAGAATATGTAGCACAATACATTAGAGGATGTATACTTTGTTGTGCCAACGTGACTAGTAACATGAAGTGGGTCTATAACATCCCGTACATGTACCCACTCGTCCTTGGGAAAGCATTTCCATGGATTTTGTGAGAGGTTTACCTAAAACTAGGAAGGGGCATGACTACCTATTTTTGATAGTTGACAAGTTCAAAAATATTTGTGTTATCATGCCTTGTAAACAAATGTCAAAGATAAGAAGACACAAACTTATTCATTAACATGTATGGGTGCACTTTGGGATACCAAGGAGCATCATCTCATACCATGATATCATATTCCTTAATGCATTTTGGACTATGTTATGGAAGAAGACGGACATGAAGTTGAAGAGGTCTAGATCATTCCATCCATAGATAGATAGGTAGATAGAAGTATTCAACATGAATTTGGTGTGTCTTTTGAGGGGTTACAATCAGAAACATCTGAAGACCTGACATGAAAATTTGATATATATACAACAACCATATAACTAATAAATTCACACTTCTACTGGTAAGTCACCTTTCGAAACTTGCTTTGGATATTTGACACCTTCGTTATTAGATGTTGTGTATGGACACTAAAGAGGAGTCAGGGTGGAAATCATGGGAGATGCAATGAGAGCAGAAAATGTTGTTGAGAATATTAGATATATCCATTTTCAAGTTCATGAGATGTTTAATAACTCAGGGGGGAAATATAAGGCCATGCATGATCAACACAAAAAGAGAAGTCATTGAAAGTGGGATTAGAGTTTGGTTATAGCTCAACAAGGAAAGACTACATCGTCCTTTCCAGATATTGGAAAAGGTGGAAAATAATTCCTACAAACTCAGTCTACCACCATAAATGTGCATGTTCTCAATAGTGAATGTGGAGAATCTCAAACTCGATGAGCCCTCCATGTTGGATCAAGAAGAGGAGTGATTCCTACCTTCCATAGAGGACTCAACACTAGATGCTCAGGCTAAGCTGATAAAGGACATAGTTTTACTGAAGTGGTCCAAAACAAAAAGACAAGGGTAGCATGACTTTTTGTATACTGGGTTGAAACGACAACTTCTAGATAGAGCAAAGAGGTACTCCAAGAAGGTAGAGGAAAAAATTTCTTTATCTCATTCAATAAATATTTTACGAACCAAAAGCCTCCTTATATAGGGAAGTATCATCCAAATTGGATCATTATATTATTTTTGTTCTATCTTGATGCTTTTAGGGTGGAAAAATTGGAGGAATCGACTTGCAAGGTCACTTTAATGGCTTGTCCCAATTTGGAGAATTGGGGTTTGAAATATTCCAAATACATTTTGAAGCATCAAATGATGTTTTTGAGGGTACAAAATTTCTTTATTTAGTGTGGATATAGGGTCAAAGACCTTTCTATTGGTGCAAGAATCATGTTAATGAGAGTTTGTATGCAAAATTTATGCCTCTTGCAGTTGACCTACTATGTTGATCACCATGGTATGAGAGGGCCAACCCCCATTACTCATGTAAATAGGGCCAACCATGTGAAATATTTCAAGAAGACTCTAGAAGATATAAAACCATGACTCTAATTAAGGGTTGAAAGTGGCAAAATTGACCCCCAGTCGGATATTGGGTTATGTTAAATACCATGTTGCTAGGAATATTTGTTTCATTCTATCTTATTGTATTTTTTTTCGTATTTGAGCAGATAAATTGGGAATGGCAAGTTAAAGAGCACAACCAAGGGGATTAAGGATCTATAGTTTCCTTATAGATCACAATTCTTGGGTAACTTCATAGAGAGTACATCTTCTTCTATAATTTAATATTTCCATACCAGAGAAGAGAGTAGAGGACTGCCTCCTTCTAATTGGGTTTTGTCCTGTATGGTTTTCCCAGGGTAAAACTTGTGTCTATTGTGGATGAGCGCATGCATGCATGTGTGTGTGTGTGTGTGTGTGTGTGTGTGTGTGTGTGTGTGTGTGTGTGTCTTCATGTCATATATTTCTCCCATTTTTACTATTTCATTCATTTAAGTATAAAATTGACTATAAAATAATCTGAGATCTAAAGGAAATTTAACCTGCATAATATAGATTTTAATTATTTTATCAGATCTATTGTGAAAAATTGTTCCAATGGAATATCCATAGTAATTACAGATCAATTTTCTAGTAGAGCATTTGATGCTAAGAATCCTCTAAAAACAAGGTTGTTTGACCTTTTCTATATGGCTTTTTATGTTTGTATTTGTTTTTAAATTTTATTTTAGATTTATTTTTTAAAATAATAATTTGTTTTTTATAAAACAATTAACTTCTTTTGGGGGTTTTAAAATTTATTTTGAGGGATGAATGATTATGGAATGGATGCGAGAATGTCAATTTTGATTGGATCAATGATAACTTTGTAGACTATTGTTTAAAAATGTTATAATTTTAAGTTTTAGATAAAAATATGGTGCTAATGTTCACACCTAATTTTGATTCGAGGGTTGATTTTAAGATATTGTTTGAAATGGTAGAAGTTGCTAAGGCCATGCTTTTAAACATGTTATAATTTTAACCTCAGACAAAATAAAGTTGTGTTATTCATAGCATCAATTTCAAGGATTGGTTTAATATTTTTGATGCAATGGTAACAATTTTTTAGTCCATGGTCTCATATTAATTGTAATTTTAAACCCTAAAAATAAAAATAGTACCACTTTTTTAGTCAAGATCCGATTTAAGGATTTCGTTAGCAACATTAAGGATAATGATTGTAAAAAGTTATAATTTTAACACCCCCCCATATCCATGTTTTGAAACGAGGGTAAAAACGGTTAGCTCCCCATAATTTGCTAGATTGGTTGAGATAAAAATGGACAGGGGTAACATCAAACCAAGCTTTGGAATCCAAGGACCTAGCATTCTTGGATTCAGAGAGGGATCTCTCTATTAGGTGCAAAGATGTGAACTTGTTTGCTAATTAGGGTTGACTTTAGGCTAGTTATGAAATATTAGGTTTGTTGATTGTTTTTTGGTTGGGTATGATGATTAGATAGACTAGATAGAAACAAGGAAAACTTCAAGTCATTGAGCAATGGAGTCTAACAAGGTCATGATAGGTTCATTAATGGATTAGGGAGTATTGTAGGGAAAATCTAGCTTGGTTGGTGGATCTTTGAGGTTTGAAGGATCATGAGATGGACATTAATTTTGAGAAACAAAGTTTGACAAAGAGTAGTAAAGAATTATCTATCATATACTTAAAAAAGGAGGTCTTTAAACATAGATAAGAAAAATCTATAACTCATGAGGTAGGGCAAACCATTAAGCTCAATGAACAATACTTAAACTGATCAATATCCAAGATAAACATTCCAGTGAAACATAGAAATCATAAGAGCTTATCTAACTTTAGTAAATTCACCTTCAGAATTAGAAAACATTTAAGGTCACAAATAACTACAATCAGAGAGGAGGGAACTCCTAAACATCTAATATTATAGCTATGGATATCTTTAAAACAATTAACCAGGCAAGTGCAAAGAGTATGATTTGAAACAAAACTTCTTTGAAAAACGTAAGTAATGATTCTTTAAAGAGAGACTTCAAGAACAGTGCTTTGGTGGCAACAAGTAAGCAGAGATAACCATGAATCATGCTTGATACCTACTATATTAAACCATTCAGGAAACAAACAAACTTATGAGATCTTAGAGAGAAAAGAAGGATCCTCTAACATGTCCTAACAGAAGAAAAAATTAAGGCAGTGAAGAACAAACAGAGCTAAGGTGCCATGAGAAACGTTTCTTAGTCTAAATTCTTTGTCCTACTACAACATAGAAAGATGGAAAAACAATGATAAACTAGAAAAAATGAACAAAAGAAACACTTCACCATCAACAAGGCTCATGGATCCTGCAACCAATCCTCCTCCATCAACAAACAAATCAGGGCATTCATAAGCTCCAAGACATCAAATTGTTTTCAACCTCCAAGGGACTATGTATTACTTCAAAATCAGTCATCAAATTCCAACCCAATACATAAGAGCCTCATGATCTATTTATGGATCAAATGAGGAGGTGGAAACCATAAGAGGCTTCCAAAAACCCTAATTCTATCATAAATGTCATTTATGTGCTTAATGACCATGCAAGGCCCAAGACACATAATAGATAAGCTAATAAATGAAAAATATCATAACATAACTCCTCAATCAAATCTAGAGTGATTTTCCCAAGAAAATATTTAAAAACTATTTTTCCATAAATTTGTGTCTTTTGTTGACTTTTGGCAAAAAGACAGTCTATTTGCGGAGCGCTACTTTTGCAGAAAATAGATTGTTTTGCAACCAAGTTTTGGACCACTTCCCGATGTCGGATTTGGCTCCGTGATGGCTCGTTGGAAATCCTAAAGAGTATAATTTCAAAAAATTCTTGTGTTTTTATGATCCAGCTCCTATAACTCTATAAAAAATTCCAAAATCCTCAGACTATCATTTGCGCAGCGCCACGCCTAAAACAGGGGCAGAAAAGGTGCTTTTTGAGGTGTTTTTTAACCTTTTGAGGGGTCAAAACTACTCCAAATATTTTGAAATTTTATGTGGATGTTGTGAAGATCATGATAAATCCAAAAATGTCAAGCTTCCATCCTAAAGATGCCCCAGATTTTTGCGGAGCGCTAGTGGCACTGCGCAGACTAGGCCAAAAATTCTTAAAAAACAAAATTTTCTCCAAATCCCTTGAAAATTGGTGGAGACTTCCCCTACATGTTTTCAAACAAATTCTGAGAAGCCTTAGCCAAAATTCCAAGGCTGTTATTCTCATTTTCCTCTTTTAGGTTTTTTACCTCAAAGAGGGCCTTCTTGAGTTTGGCACAAGCAAGCCTGCTCTTCTTTGTGTAATGCTTGGTCATCTTCTTTTGGAGAGCAAGGCCTCTCTTGATCTTCTTGAAGTACTTATGCTCATTCTTTTAGTACTGAATGACGCATTGTGCTCTTTCAAAATCCTTCTCCCACTCCCTGATTTGTGCATCTTTGTATAGGAGTAGAATTTTAGTGGTCATCTCCTCATCCTCATTATCACTGTCTAGGTTAATGAACTCAGGCCCTTGAGTAGTTTTCTTTATCCTTTTACTCCTCCTCACCTTTACATACTGCTCAATAATTCCCACCTTTGCCTTGCCCTTGTCCACTATTTTGATAGCTTGAGGAGAGATGGCCCTTTGCCTTTTTGAGGCAGCAAATAGATCTCTTTGTCCTCTATAGTATGTGCATGTGTGAGGTGTTAGTCATCAGTATTTTTTCACTTTTTGGTGATGACTAGTTGTAACAGCCAAGTTTTCTAGCAGCTGATCTAAAAATTTGTCAAATTTTCCAGATGGAAAACACCCATAAAAATTTTTACCCTCTTACCTTTCAATCCACCCATGACGAGATGAAACCCCATTAGCAAATCCTACCTACCCTCAGCCATACTAGTTTGCCCATCAGCTCTAAAGAGACAATCCAAATCTATTCAAACAGTCTCCCCTAAGTTAGGAAGTGGCGCTTTAAGGCATTTCTCCCTTGGAAAACTATCCAAGAGCCAAAGAACCTCCATCTGTTATTGACCAGTCATAACAGACCTTCCCATTCTACAAATAAAGTTGGTTACAGCCATAGGTCGCACCACTAATACACCCTTAGGTCTCAACAATACATAGACCATAAGTCAAGCTGATTTTAGGTGTTTTTACAGTGTTTTATGGATCTTTCAAGGATAGAAACATACCAGCATCTCAAAAGACAATTTTTGGCTCCACATGAGAAGACAGTTGCTTCTCAATGTGATCTTGAGCCTGGGATGCAGCTACAGAGCAAAGAGTTTTTCATCAAGCTCTTTTGACCTCATTCAAGGCCTGAAAGGACATTAAAAGAAAGAAGCAACACTGTCAAGAGGCTGATGATATGACAAGACTGAAAAACCTCCTTCATCTATAAGCAGAGGGTTTGAAGACTGGAGCGCCTCCTTCATCTAGAAGCAGAGGGCCAAAGGTAAAGTCTGTTTTTTAAGATTTTCACTAACTGTGAAGATAAACTCTGAAGCACAGTGAGACCACAAATGAAAGTCTCTGCATGAAAATGATGATTAAAAGCAGAGGTAAAGCAGCAGGCTTCAAAGATCTATTTGCATGAGTTTCATTATTATTTGAGCCACAATAAGAAGCTAATTGGTTCAACATCATTGAAAAAGGACTATTAAAACAGATGTCCAAAGGAGTCAAATATGCTTGGGCGCCAACTAACTTATGTTATCATGTATAAGAGGAAACATCATCAATATGTTCATCAGACAACCTTCATATGGCTAAGACAGAAGATTGAAATAACATCATGACATTTTGTCAAGTAAAGGGCCTCCTTCATTCATAAGCAGAGGGCCAGAGCAGTGATAAATTCTAGAATATTCACTGACTGATAGACAAATTCTAAACACAATAGGAGACAGTTGAAACAGAGAAATGATGTAAAAAGACAAAGAAGGAAAGCAGGGGCACCACTGTGATCCAAGAGGATAAACTTGTCTCTTATCAAGGTTTCTTTCAAAAAAAGGCAGTCTGGAGCCCAATTAAAACAACTTTGCTGATAATTAAAGGACAGGTCATGACACAAGAAAATGATGATGATTGTATTTCAAACAGGTTATGGCAGGAGTTTCAAAACTCTGGAGCATCATTCAAAGCCAATAAGGCATGTCACCATTTCCAAATAAAGGCATTTTCCTTAAATAGGGTCAAAGGTACCTTACTGCTGCACTCTGAGTAAAAGGAGAGGTTTTAGAAAAGTTCCCTTTAAATGAGCAGAGATGGGTGAAACTTGAGTAAATGAAACTGAATTTGTGCACTCATTGAAATGAGAGAGGTCCAATCATCACCTACCAACTAGATCAGCTTCACAATAGGGCATCATTAACTCCCAAGCATCAAGAGCAAACAATGTCAGATTGGATTTTAAAAAGGGTAAATCCACCTCCTTGCAAAATGGCAAAGGTGCTTCATAACCCATTAGTGTATTGTCGAGCAAGTGTTACATGTTGAAAATGACACTGAAAGGGGTCAGCAGTGGCAAAGTTTCTCGCTTAAATAAAGCACAGTGAAAATGTAGTGTAGGAGATTTGAAACTCCTAAATAAATTTTTTTTTACCTAAAGCAATGTTCTCACTATGCTACTTTTTCAAAAAACAAATTTCACCTTTTTATCAAAAAGTGGTGTACAGGGGAGTTAAAATCTTTCCAAAAAGTCTTCAAAACCTCCACCAAGTGAACGTGAGAAGGGCTCGGATTTGTTCGCTTTCAAAAGGTTAGGGATTGTTGTCAATCCAATTTGCAAATTCCCAAGTACAAGCAAAACTCCTCTTGTTGTCTACAAAACCGAAGAAAGAAGTTGTGATCGAAAAAACAAAGTTTTTTTTGGGCTTAAGGTTGCGCGGCGCGCCTGTACAACCGCGCGGCACGTTTGAGCGCACTTTTTACACAAGAATACATTGTGGTGCGACGCACCTGTAGGAGCACACGGCGCGCCTGTAGGCACTAGTCCTGTCGGCCCAACAGATGACCCGACTGCCTATTCTGCGCGGCACTTTCTCTTTCAAACGCGTCGCGCTTGTGTTAAACCATCAAAACACCTCCAAACGCTTTCAAAGCTGCTCGAACCCCTCAAAAAGCAGCTGCTATCAATTGTCAAGGTATGTTGGGGGCAAGGGTTTGAAATATATTATTATAGTCAAGTTGAAAGTGAAGTGGTCATTTTTATGTTGAAGGCCTAAACTCTGCCCTCAAAACAGTGCATTAACATAAAATTGCAAATCAGAATATGCACATTAGTGAAGGCTTTGTAAAAAATTGTGAAGTTAATCCTACTGTGGTAAAACAAAGTCAAACTCTGTCAGTTACATAGTGGAAGGAAGCAGCGCTTGGGAAGTTTGATTTTTTGGTTTAAACTCAGAGATTTGTTGTGGTTTCGGATCACTCAGGGTGAACATAGCAAAAGTGGTGGGATCCTATTGATGTTTAAAAACTTATAACTGCTCTCAAAACAATGATGAAATATAAAGGCACTGTAAAGGCAGAAAAACAGTATTAGAGCAAATGAAATAGGGAGCTTGAATTTCAGCTATAATGAGCATTATATAAGTGCTCTTTTATTCTAGAAGTCCTCCTTATGGTAAAGAATAGAGTCAGGGCTTCCGGATTTTATCCATAAACAAAATTTAGTATATAAAGCTGTAAATTGCCATTTGGAGGTACTGTCAAAGCCTGGTATGAGAAACAAAGAAGTATAAGAGAAAGGGGTAGCCTTATGAAACAGGGCAACAACATGAAGAGCATCAGACTTATGATGAGGGTAAAACAAAGCAACAGGGGCAGCCACAACATGTTACACATCAGCCACAGAAACCTCCTCAAGGATAGCAGTTTCAAGAAGAAAAAGGAAGAAAGACACCTCTAGGCTTGGAATTTTGGCCCACGTTTCTAGACATGTTTCTAAAAAGCCTTGAGGGACTTGCTCACCAAAATTGAGCGATTTTTGACACGATCTTGTTTTTTGACATTTTTGGGCCTAATTGCATAAAATCATGGGCGCCGCCATTTTGGTTTGGAGCATCCTAAAATCTTGAGAGTGGTACCATTGGATGCATTAAATTTAGGGGCACCTACTCAGAAATTTTTAGATCATTTGAAGTTGTTTTTGTTCCCCAAAGATACAAAAAACACTCACTTTTTCAACATTCTGCCCGGTCTATAAGCAAACTTTATTTTCTGGTTTTTTACACACAGTCCTATTTTTGGAAAACTTCTAGGCATCATATTGAGAAAATTATAGTTTCTCCAGAAATTAGACACTTAGAGCTTTCCAACGAGCTATCATGAGCCTCATTTCGACATCGGAAAGGCTGCCAAAAGTTGTGGGCAAGTCAGGGGACCTTTTGCTGATGTAAATTTTGAGTATTTTTGTAAAATTTGAACCTTTAAAAATTGTTTATTCCTCATGTGCGTTTAGCTATTTTTACACATGAGAAGTTGTGTAAAGTCAATATTATTCCCTTTTTTAGCATTTTTTAGATATTTTATGAGATATTTTGTGCCTTGGGCTTTGCAAAGCCTCAAGGACAAGTTTAGATATTTTGAATAGGCCAATGAGAGTGAAAATTGAACCATGAGGTTTTCCTCACTTGAGCCTATATATTCCACAGGCTTTCATTGTAAACAAGGCTGAACTTGATGAGAGAAGCAATATATGGTCATATAAGCTTTGGAAGAAATACTTGTCTCATGCTTTTGGATTGCCTCTTGGATGTTCTTGGATGAATGAAGAAGGATTGTTGTTGGATTCCATGACTTGGTAGAATGGTATAGTGTCTCTTTATTTGTTTTGTCTTCTAGTTTTCATTCATGAATACATGCTTCTTGCTTGCTATAGATCAGTAGAGAACAAATTTGAGACATGCCCTTGGAGGCACCTCAAATTTCCTGTTTCTTCATAGCTTTCATGTTTTCTTCCTCCTTAGTCATATTAAAGAATTCTTAATTGCTCTTTAGTAACTTGAGGATATTGTTGCTCATTTCATTCATAGTTCTATGTATTGCTAAGTATGATTTACGGTACACCCTGCTTACCTATGGCTATCCATAGCTCCATCCATGAAATTATCTCTTTGACTGATTAGATTATCATTTTGTTGAACCAAAGAGGCCTAGTTTCGATCTAGCCCTTTGTCTAAAACTATGTAAATCTTGTTTTCAAAGTGCCCAATAACTTGAAGAACTGTGTTTAGGCATTCTGGCATAGTGTTTTGGGTTGTTTGTCTGTCTTAAGTGTTTTCCCCAAAGTCTGATAGCCATTTCCCGAAGTTAGAGAGTTATATATCTCTATGCATGGCTTGAATGTTTATTTCTCTGTATTGATTAGCTTATAGTCACATTTTGCATGATTAATGGTTTGCCCTACCATGTTTATGTCTGCTATTAAACTAGTTATGCTTGAAATCCTTTGTTGTTCACAAACTTGATGTCCATTTACTCCATTTTTCCCAAAGATCCTTTCTACCTTGAATCAAATCGGCCCTTCAACAGCCTTGTATCACCATCTAATAGCTTTCTTGACCTTTTCGACCCCATAGCCCAGTTGATCTGACATCTTTTTACCTATCTTATATCTTTGATCAGTTTCATCCCTCACAACTTCAAAAAACTAAAATCAAAAAACCTACTTCATAACTAGCCTAAAATCATAACACAATAAGCAAACACACAGATATCCCTTACACAAATAGAGAGAGCCCTTTCTCAGTCCAGGAAGGCTAGGTCCTCGGGCTCCAAAGATTAGTTTGATGTTGCACTGTCATTTGGCTTGCCAATCGGCCGAATCATGGGACCCTAACATGAGGGGTGATGATGGTAGTTTTGACCATGTTTTCACCATTGCTTTGACCCTCACCATTGCCATTAGCCTCATCTTGGATTTGTGCTTTACTGAGGTTCTCTCCTTGGTCATTTCCAGCACTATCATTTTTAGTTTCTTGGTTATCTAGAAACTTATTAGTGTCATGACAGTCATGACAGCTATCATGACTGTCATGACTATTTCCTTGGTTGTTTGGTGCACTTTGCTGACTACCTTCCTCATCTAGATGCTCTTCCCTACTGTCTCCACTGTGATCTGCTTGTTCATTATGCTCACTGCCTTGTGTTTCATCATTGTTTCCTCCATCACTTCCCATATCCTCTGCCTCTTCTTCATACATTTATGTGTTTGCCTCATTGACTTCTTCACCCTCACCCTAATCTCTATGTGATCCTTGAGTTCCACTCCCTGCGTCACCTGATGCATCAAGAGAAGGAGAGGAAGGGATGTGTGCCTATGGTGAGGGCACTTGTGCAGATGAAGAAGGCATATTTGTTAGATGAGGACGTTGTGGGTTTGAGAAGAACTCATTGTTTATGAAAACATCCCCAGGTACACCCTGCTTCTCTAGCTGATGTGAAACCACCATCTTGATCAAGGAATGGTGGAACAAGTTGTAGATTTGTTGGGGGTAACTCCTCCTTTGGACAACAAAACACATTGTCATAATACTCTTGTAGATATAGTAGGGTAGGTCAAGTGCCTTAACCCCTGTGAAATGCATAAGGAGTCTAAGATGATAGGTATACTACCCCGGAGTATCTCCCCTCACAGGTGAAGTATTTCATGATAGCCAACATCAAGGGTGCATACCTGTGTTTGAGATGTGAGAAAGGGAAAAATATGATACTGCCTTCTCTATACCTCCTTTTGATAAATGGAAAAAATAAATCTCTTTCTAGCTTACCATTCTTGAACCATTTCTCACCCACTGAAGGGATACCAGTGGCTTCGGATATGGACATTGCTGAAATCTAAAATTTCACCCCTGCTAGGTCTGCATGTTTGTTTTGTAAATTGAGGATGAGGATCCTTGTAAGCTCAGGATTTCTCTTCACCTGCTTGACCTTCTCACAAAACTGAAAACACCTTGTGTTTTGAAAGCATGACAAGATCCTAGGAGAAGATGTGATAGCCATTGTATTTTGGGGTTCCAACCTATTAATTTTCCCTCCCTTGCACTTTATCTTTGAAGACCTTTGACCTCCTCCACTACCACTTTTGTTTTCAGTCTCTGACATATGATGGGAGACACTAGTCTGAAAATTGAGGTTTAGTGGAAAAACCAAGTGAGAAATGATGATGAGGTCAACTTTAGCTAAGGAGATGAGTTCTGAGGTTGTGAGTGATTTTGCAGCTTGAGGAGTTTAACCATGAATATAGTAACAGCCTTAATTCTCTTAGCCACCCCTGCTATCAAATTTGGTTTGAAAAATCCTTTTTAGAAGAGCAAGGTTCCTTTGTGACTCCGACCTAGGGTTTCACCCTCCTAGGGTTTTTACCTCAACAACTAGACAAAAACAAAATGATTCTGTAAATTTTCTTGGGGTATCAAGAGAATTTTCTACTTACCACTTTCTTCAACTTTCTTCAATCTTGGAAGCACCTCAAAGTATGAATTTAGGCATAGGTATAGACCCTGGAGTATCTCCCCTCACAGGTGAAGTATTTCATGATATCCAACATCAAGGGTGCATACCTGTGTTTGAGATGTGAGAAAGGGAAAACTGTGATACTTCATTCTCTATACCTCCTTTTGATAAATGGAAAAAATAAATCTCTTTCTAGCTTACCATTCTTGAACCATTTCTCACCCACTGAAGGGATACCAGTGGCTTTGGATGTGGACATTGCTAAAATCTCAAATTTCACCCCTGCTAGGTCTGCATGTTTGTTTTGTAAATTGAGGATGAGGATCCTTGTAAGCTCAGGATTGCTCTTCACCTGCTTGACCTTCTCACAAAACTAAAAACACCTTGTGTTTTGAAAGCATGACAAGATCCTAGGAGAAGATGTGATAGCCACCATATTTTGGGGTTCCAACCTATTAACTTTACCTCCCTTGTGCTTTGTCTTTGAAGGCCTTTGACCTCCTCCACTACCATTGTTGTTTTCAGTCTCTGACATGGTGATGGGAGAAACTGGTCTCAAAATTGAGGTTTAGTGGAAATATGAAGTGAGAAATGATGATGAGGTCAACTTTAGCTAAGGAGATGAGTTTTGAGGTTGTGAGTGGTTTTGCAGATTCAGGAGTTTAACCATGAATATAGTAACATCCTTAATTCTCTTACCCACTCGTGCTATCAAATTTGGTTTTAAAATGCCTTTTTAGAAGAGCAAGGTTCCTTTGCGACTATAACCTAGATTTTCACCCTCCTAGGGTTTTTACCTCAACAATTAGACAAAAAAAAAATGATTCTGTAAATTTGCTTGGGGTATCAAGAGAATTTTCTACTTACCACTTTCTTCAACTTTCTTCAATCTTGGAAGCACCTCAAAGTATGAATTTAGGCATCAGGGAGTATTTTTTGCAATTTGGCACCTTCCTGGACTTTGCGCAATGCCTCTGCCCAAGTTGTCGGGTCGACCGGTTTACGCAGCGCTGGGCAAGTTTGAATGAGTTAGCACTGTGCTAAGCAGTCTGCACGACTTCTGGACGGGTCGAGTTGTCTATTTGCGTAGTTCCAGGCAGAAAAGGAAGCCACTACACATCAGTTGGGTGAGTCAGGTGGCTCATTTCTGTAGCACCCAGGTAAATGAGTTGAGGTGTTGGGCGAGATGGAGGGTCTGCCAGCTTTAGGGCGAGTCGGGCCTGCGTTTGCGCAGTGCCTGAAGTTTGTGCAACGCCGAAGCTTTTTTTAGTAGTCTCGTGTGAAACTGAAAGGGAGAGATGGGGGTTTGCATAGTGCTGACTCCTTTTTGTGCAACACCTAATTTTTGCGCAGGTCTGAACAGTTCCCCAGAAATGGTCCAGAAACCCTGAATTTCTCTTCGGAGCTTCTTCCTTCCTTACCAAGTGTGGAAATGAGCTCAAAAATGAATTCAAAAAACCTTTTATGCCTTTGAAAAAGATAAATCAAACTAACAAACCCATTTTTACTATGTCTTGGTCTTTTTCCATTTGTCTCATCACTTTTTGTCCTTTGGAGGGTTTTGAAAACTTCCTTAAGGCACTTTTTTCTCCTCTTGTGGTGTTGATTTGCTGATGTCCTTTTTACCCTTATTATTTCTAATAACTTGGGCATTGGGAAATTTGTCCTATGCATGCTTTTGTTATAAAAAACACTTTCTTTTAACCTTCTTGGCATTTGTTGACTGATGGTGACCTGAAAACTGTTTATTTTCCTCTTTTTCATGTTTCTAAGGTAGCAATAAGTTTATTTTCCAACAGTAAAACAAACTATATTATGCCATGGGTTTCACTTGGGCATTTTCAGAGACTCAACCTTATGCTTGCCTCCTCTTGTTTACTTTGATGACATTTTTCATTTGAGAGGTTATCCCTTTTAAACTGATATTCTTTTCCATCTCTCCTTTTAGTGCAGGTGAAAATAGTGTTGTTTTCTACAAACCCTAGAAAGGTAGCTTGAAATTCTCTAGTAGCCATCTGCTGTAATGAAGGAGGCTCTATCATCATATTTTGATCATTTTGTCATTTTTTCCAAATCCCTTGGTTTTAGGGCTGCTTAGAAAAATATAATCAGTGTTATCTTCTAAGTTCATAAAAACCTACCAAAACTCATTTATTATTTCCAAAAAATCTTCAATTGTGCATTTATGGAGTTAGGTGACCTTTACCCTTGCAACCCTAGCATTTATTCCTTGTTTGGCCAAAAACATTTATCGACCCTAATCTTTCTAAAACATATGCTTACTGTTGTCTCTTTTTCACTGATGATCTTCCTGTGATGATTTTTCCCTTTTTCACGTTACCTCCTAGCTGATCTGATGGCCCTTTTTGGTCTTCTTTGCAAGAAAGTGAGAAAAGGGCAGTTTTCCCCTTACTAGATTCATGCTTTAGATCAAAGACCTCCCTTGACGGACCTCCTAATTAGTTTTGGACAAATTTACTTGTCCCTTTCCCTCTTTTTTTGAAAGCAGTCTCCTTGTAGGTATAAAACAAGATTTGCAGGATACCAATTCCACCCTAGGACTCATGAGACCCTAGGTGGCCTAGTGGAGGCTCTCTGGGACTTGGCTTTTGGACTTAAACCTATAACTTGGGCTCTATCAAGTGTGAGACAAATTTTATGATAAACTAATGTGTTGAAGATCAAAATCCAATGTACTTGATTTGTCTAAAGAGTCTACAAGAATAGTTCAAGATCATCAATGCTTGGGGTGTTTTGGGAAGGACAACAAAGCTGCTTTGATAAGTGATCTTAGTTGGCTGGGGAGGGTTGTAGGTTAAAAAAAAAAATACAGAGGTTTTTTAGGCTAAGTTGACAAGACATGGTGAATAATGAATGGCATGAGCCCATGATGGGTCTTCTGGGAATGGTAGGCTAGGCATGATTGGACAAGATGATAATATAGTGAAAATTTTAACTTAGGATAATGAAGGCAGTGAGATTTCTAGAACTCACAATGTTTCGTGAACTTTGTTTCTAGAAATCTTATGACAAGCACTTATTCATCCTATAAAGGAAAAAATTACTAATGACTAACAGTGGCTCCACTTATGGAGGGCAGCTCCTTTTCAGGAGGTGTCTAGAACTTCAGATATCGGTTTTTACGGAGACCAGTGCCTCATCCATTGGGCATATTTTTCTCTCTTTTCATTTTTTAATGCTTTCTTGAGGTTATCAACTTAGTAATCTGAAAACACATGATTTATATCAGCATCATCTCTACCTACCCAACCTACTTGCCTAACATTTTTTCTTCCTTGGGTGCACTTGAACTGGCAAACCCTTGAAATTTTTCTTTTTGAAAACAAAAATCAAATTATCTAAATGTACCCTTATTTCTTCCGAGAGTTCAGATTAGGCTAATGAACTCTCTTTATTTTCTACCTAGTCTACTTATTTGTCAAGATTGAGCTGTTTGACAAACTTTATTCTCTAAGCTACTGACATGAAATTGAAAACATGGCTAAATCAGGATTAGTCAGTCTGATTCACCATGGGCTATGGTATTAGAACAAGCTGCACACAAGTGTTATTTTTGTACAAAGAAAACATAGGAAACATAAGGGAAATATATGTCATTTGTTAAGCATCCCTATTTTCCTCTTTAGTTGGGATTTGAGCATGTAGAATCAGCATCTTTCATTCCTAATCTACACCTATTGACAAGTCAAGATTAGATGTTTTGATAATTTCTTCCTTTTACTAACCTATTAGCAAATAAATTGAAAAAAAATTCAGCCATGATTAGGCTAGATGACTGAATAAGACTTCTCTTTTTAAAAGCAAGTAGTGGCATTTAGACTTTCACACTTTCAGCATCACTATTTTTTGGGTATGGGGATGTACCTTTCTTTCAAAATCTACCCTCTTTTTCCTTTTTCTATTTTTTATGGATTTTGTCTTTTATGTTTCTTAATCACTTAATTTTATGTACAATGAGTGCTATGTGCAAATTTTAGGAATCTTGACAAAAGTAGTGTTTGAGCATCCTTCTATTGACAGGACCTCCAAACATTTCTGCTCCATCAAGCTCTTGCAGAAAGAAAGCATTGTTGCCTCTAGCTGAATGAATGATGTAAGGGCCTTTCCATAAATTTTCAAACTTACCATGTTTTCCCTTGTCTTCCCTTCTTGAATCCCATTTCAGAACTATGTCTCCAATTTGGAAATCATTGGCCTTGGTTCTCCTATCAAAAATTTACTTGATATTGTCTTGTATTGCTTGTGTTCTCTTGTAAACTTCCTCTCTTGACTGCTGCAAATGAATGGTTTGGTTCAGCCTTATTTGCATTTCATTTTATTATGATTGTACCTCTTGGAGGAGCTTCATGACTAGAACTCCCAAAGAGGTGGGGAAAACTGCATCCATGCCATACACTAGTTGATAGGGAGACATACCAATTGATTTCTTGGTGGTTAGTCTATCAACCCATAGTGCATGCACTAGTTTACCATGCCATGCCTTTTGATTTTGTTCCAAGAGCTTCTTAATTATGTTCACCAAGATTTTGTTAGAGGACTCAACTAACCCATTTCCTTGCGGGTAATAAGCAGTGGAGTGACCTAGTATGATGTGATATTTATAACAAAATACCACCATTTTCTTAGATGTAAAGGGAGGAGAATTATCGATGATGATTTTTCTAAGACAACCAAACCTGAATAAGATGTTGGTTTTAAGGAATTTGATAATGACTGAGTCAGTGGCATTCCTAGAAGGGATGGCCTATATCTATTTGGTGAAGTAATCAGTGGCAATGAGGATCCACTTATGTTGGGAAGATGAGGTTGGATGAATTTCTCCAATGAAGTCCAACCCCCACTGTTGGAAAGGAGCTTCAACATTGATGGGATGTAAAGGCAAAGGTAGAATTTTTCTTTTGCCATCAAAGATTTGGCACTTACGGCAAGTCACGACTAGTTTGTGAGTATCAGGAAAAAGGGTAGGCCAATAATAACCAGCTCTAAGGATCTTGTTGGCTATAGTATTCCAATAGAGGTGACCTCCACATTCCCCTTCTTGAAATTCATGCATGATATTTTCTGCATTATCTTCAAGCAAACATTTAAGTAACAAACCAACAAAACTCTTCCAATACAATACTCCATCTAAAATGTAGAAATTTAGAGCTTTTTGTTTTAAGAATCTGGCTTTAGTCTTTGACAGAGAAGGAGGAGCATTGAGATAAAGAAGCACATAAATGATATCAGCATACCAAGATGAATTTAAAAACATTTCTTCAATGTATGGAGCTGTGAATTCTTCTGTCTCCTCTAACACATCAACCATATTCATGTCTAAAACTTGGAAATTTGATTCATCCATAATTTTTGCAAGTCCTTGTCCTTTAATCAATTTAGTGGGTCTAATTTCTAAATCATATTCTAAGATAGTAACAATCCACTTACCCCTTTTACCATCAGGGTCTTGGTTAAGTATTTCTTTGACCACTATGTGCGGGACAAAAGCTATGATATGTGAATGCAAAATATAAACTCTAAAATCTTTCAAAGCTTTGATTAAGGCAAAGGCTTGCTTTTCCATGATGTTGTACTTTAGAGGAGCATCCCTCAAGGCCTTGCTGAAGAAAGCTATGGGTTGTTCTTGCCCCATGATGTTTTTTTGCAATAATACTGTAGCGACAGTGTGTTCAGATGCAAATGAGAATATGTAGAAATCCTTGGTGAAGTCAGGACTGATTAAGAATGGTGTTTGTGTGAGTGCTTGTTTCACTAGCTCAAAAGATTGTTTTTCTTCCATATTCCACTTTACTCCTACTTCCTTTTTCAACATGTTTGTAATATTCCTTAGGATTTCAGCAAGGTTGGGGATGAATCTTCTTAGGAAGTTGATCTTCCCAATGAAAGGTTGTAGCTATTTAATGTTTCTAGGATGGCTGATTTGTAATATGCCTTCTATCCCTTTAGGATCTATTTTGATTCCTTCTTTAGAGATGATGTGGCCTAAGAGTTTTCCTTCTTGAAGGCCAAACATATTTTTCTTAGGATTTAGAGATAGGCCATACTTTCTACACTTTTCAAAAAAAATTCTCAAGTGGACTAAGTGCTCTTCATCATTTTTAGAGTAGACAGTGATGTCATCAAGGTATATGACTATGAAGTAACCTATGTCCTCTGAAAAAGCTATGTCCATTGCCCTTTGGAAGTGGCCCCTGCATTCATTAAAACGAATGGCATTTTAACATACATGAATGTACCCCAAGGTGTAGTAAAAGCAGTTTTGAGTTGGTCACTTGGAAAGACTAGTACTTGGTTATAGCCTGAGAAGCCATCTAGTATTGAGATTATTTGTGAGCCAACTACCTTTTGGAGTATGTGATCCATTTTAGGCAAGGGGTATTTGTCCTTTAAGGAAGCCTTGTTCAAATTTCTGAAGTCAATACAAAGTCTAATCTCCCCGGTTTTCTTCCTAACTGACACAAGGTTGGACATGCATTTTGAGTATCTGATAGGGACTATGATCCTAGCATCATACATTTTTTTTATTTCTTTCTCAACTAAAGGTAACAAGATGGGGTTAATCCTTCTCAATTTTTGTTTGAATGGTTTATGATTTTCCTTGAGAGGAATTTTGCGTTGAATGATTTTTGTGTCATAGGACTTCAGGTCTTCATACCCCCAGGCAAACACATCTTTATATTCTCTAAAAAGCTCAATGTATTTTTTTTTTGCGTGGGGAGGGAGATTTTTGGATAGCTTGATTATTTTGGGCGCTTCCATTCTTCCAATGTTACATTCTTCTACATTTATTTTAGTGGATTCCATCTTGGGATTTTTAGCTACATTATTAAAATCAAACAACTCTTCTAATGGTGTAAGGCCTCTTGGCAAGGTGTCATCTTTACATTGCAAAACCTCAAGTTCTCTTTGATCTAATTTATCAAATATTTCTATAACACAAGGATTTTGAAGGTGGCTTATATCAGCATCAAAGGACAGCTTTGTTTTAGGAGTTTCATCTTCAGCAAAACTATTTCTCTCAAATCTTAAACTATGTTTTGTGCTTGCAAATTCATTTCTAGATTGCAAAAAATCATCTATTTGCTCATCACTCTCAAAAACTTGCCAATGGTCCAAGTTGTCCGGTACAGTAGGCCTGTTTGTAACTTTGATGAGGTATTTTTTATTTTCATAAGGTAATGGGAAATTGCTAGCAGCAAAAGCAAGCTCATTGGCAAGGTAGTTTTGGGCTCTAGGGATGAAAGTGAGCTCATACTTCTCAATGGTTTTGAGAAGGTCTAGGGCAGCATTTCTATACTCTCTCAGTCTAGGGTTCTTGGCTGAATATTCTCCCTGTATTTGTCTAATGATCAGTTTTGAATCTCCTTGAACCAAGCTTTTCTTAGCTTTGAGGTCTTTAAGTAAATGTAAACCAATAAGGAGAGCCTCATATTCTGCAATGCTATTAGTGAACTGGAAATCTAGTTTATAGGAATGGCCTTCATTTGTGTTATGGATCCAAACCCTAGCTCCTAAGCCAATCTTACCATAAGAGCCATCAAAGCTCATATGCCAAAGTGTGTCAATTTCAGATTTGTCACTGTTTTGTACCTCAGGGCTGCTAGAGTCTTAGGTGTCATTTTCTTGATTAGAGGGCTGATTTGGTTATTCCAAGAGGCTTAGTTCTCCTCCATTGTCATTCACTTGTTCGTTAGTATCATTTTCATTGTACAAGATGAATGAGTCAAGGTCTGAGTGAATGGAATAAACCAGTGTGTTATTTGGCCTATCTAAGCTACTCACCATATATTTCATGTGTGATTATTGGTACAACCTCCTTGTTTGGTTGAAGACTAGGAGGGTGGCATAAGTCATGTCCATTTGAAGACTACCCTGGAGTTTGGCCCTCCATGATCTAGATAGAATCATGCCATATTTTGGGGGGATGTCAGCAACAACTATGTCCATGACTAGACCTTTAGTGGGGATTTGTGCCAAATTGACACACAAATCCTTGATAAGGCCTAAACACTTAACCCTACTTGAATCAAAAGAGTACAAGTCTTTGTAAGGATTTGTGATTTCTAGGCCTAATATTTCCATCACAACCTTTGGCATGAGGTTGTGTGAGGCACCAGAGTCTAGCATAGCATTATGCAGAATTTTTTCATGTATGCTCAGACTGACATACAAAGGGGGTACAGCTCCTTCTTGATATTTTCCCTCCACTTCAGGACCAAAAAATAGCTCTTTTTTATCATCGGTTAAGTTTAAAGTGTCGGTATCATTCCCTATGTTTAACACTTTGAAAATATGGGATATATATACCTCTTGGGTCACCAATTCAGTGAGGGGCATGGTTATCTTGATTTTGGAAATCTCCCCTTCAAAGCTGAAAGGCATAGGTGTCTTTATTACATTTACATCAGTTTTATCAGTCATAAAATTTTCTACATTTTTGATTTGCTGATTCTGATTTAATGGTTTGGACAGCAATTTTTTTCAGGGCCACTAGTTGAAGTACTAGGGCAGATTGAATCGTTACTAGGTTGGCTGGTTTTTAGCTTGTTTAGATCAACTTTCTTAGGCATAGTATTTGTGTTTTCCGCTGTCTTTTTAGGAATATGTTCAGGAGTTTTCCTAATAGCAGTGTTTGACTGATTTGTTTTAGGAATATCTTGATTAATTTTGCTCCTAAGGTCATATTGCCTATGGACTTCCATTATGGCATTCTCAAATCCTAGTTTGTAGTCTTCGAAATCTTCATATGATTTTACATTTGTTTTTGAAGAGAACATCCTTTTTCTTCTTCGGTAAGAAAAATATTATCCTCATCATCAGAACCTATGACATTTACATGGTCTTCTTCCAACTGTTATGGTTCTCTCTCCTCTTCATCTACATAGTTGACTTGGAAAGGGGGTCTAATCTGTTGGTCATTCTCTCTTTGTCTAATTTGGGGAGGGTCTCTTCTAAAATTCTGATTCCTATTCCTATTTTGAGGATTGATGTGGTTTTCCCTAGGAGGTGTTCTCTCATTCAAACTGATTTTTTCCATCATCATCTCCATTGTCCTGACTAAGGAATCAATTTTGGTGTTGGAAGAGGAGGTTGAAGGTAGTGTTTCATCTTTATAGGTTACTCTCTTCTTTGATCTCATTCTAGCTCTTTTCTCAATTAAGTTGGCTTCTACACTCACAGCCCCCTTTTGCATGTCTTCTAGAGTTAGGTAATCTCTCTCCCTTAGTTGATAGGCCATGTCAACATCAAAGCCTTCTAGAAATTTTACTAAGGCTAAGCCTTAGGGAGGTCTTATGTGAGGTGGGAGGGCATTGTAAACACTGTTAAACCTAGTGGAGTAGCCTTGAACACTTTCCCCTGGATTTCTTTTAATATTGTTATACTCGGAAAGAATTTGAAGGGGGCTTTTCTTGATTTCCCACTTGTTTACAAAATTTTGGTAGAGGGAAGGGAGATCATGTATGCTGTTAGGAGGTAAGTTTTTGAACCATTTCTTGGGTTCTCCTCCCAGGATCTAGGCAAAAATATTCATTTGCATGGTTTCTTCTTCTATCTCCATGTAGTCAAAAGCATAATTTATTCTATCTACATGTTTCTAGGCAGTGATGGATTCAGTCCACATGAAGTGAGGGATCTTGGACTGATAATCATTTGGAAAAGGTAATAGTGGTTATGGTAGAGCTAGTGGAGTATACCAGGCTACCATGATGGGAGGAAATGGAAACAAAGGTTGATTTACAAGTAGAGGGTTTGCGACAGGTGGAGGAGGATGGAGTGAAGTGGTTTGCACAGTGGTGGTGTGAATGGGTGTAGTTGAGGTACTTGGGCCAGCAAAACGATTCTAAGAAAATTTGGGATGAAAAGAGCTGAAGTGATGGAGTAGCTGAAAGTCGGGTGGAGTAGAAGGAGAAGCTTCCCTACTAGATCTCTACTACAAATCTATGAGCACAAGGTCAGTTCAATCAATTACACTTTGTGACTTAGTTCTGAATAGGTTCTTGGTATGGTGCAAGTCAAACTGGGGATCTTGTGAAATTGTAAGGTGTTCCAGTGTAGTGCTTGCTCTATGAATGGTCCTAACAGTGGTTGATTTTCTAGCTTTAGAAGTTTGCCACAAAATATTTTATGGGTCATCAACTATGGTAGGAGGATTGGGGTCCGAGTGAGATCTGGTATTGATCCTTTGTGAAGCCATATCTCTTACTCAAAAATCAGAGAGGCTGAAATGTTTGGGACTGTTTTTGGAAGGCTGACCTCTATTAGTATTAGTGTTTATTTTACTCACACAAGGTATAACTAGGCCCTAAAACTAATTTGGACTGATTTGACACAATCCTAAGAAATCCTATGGGATTAGTGAGATGAAAAAGGCCTACTAGAGGCTAATGGAATCACCAGGTGGATGTTTTTGTAGTTTTGAGGGTATGTATATAATGGTCCACCACCAAATTTTGACAAAAACCAATCTAGGGATTGTTTTAGGTTTTCTGAGTTTCCTTATGCAGCCTTAAGGTTTCAATGAGTATCTTCCAGCTGAGCCATCATCTTGCTAGGATGGTGAGGCAATTAGTTTCTACTCTTGGCTATCAGTTGATTTTCTGAGCTTAATTGAGATTTTGAGAGATCCTAAGGGACACCTAGGATGTTTTTGACTCAAATTCCCACCGTGATTGCCATTATGTTAGTGTGGCGATGAGGTGGTAGATTCACTGGATTTTCTAAGTCAAACTAAGGGCTAAAGTGTCTTAAGAGGTATTCAGGCAACTATGTACTCAGAGGTCCCACCATGATTGTCATTATGTTAGCTCCCCGTAATTTTCTAGATTGATTGAGAAACAAATGGATAGGGGTAACATCAAACCAAGCTTTGGAATCCAAGGACCTAGCATTCCTAGATTTAGAGAGGGATCTCTCTATTAGGTGCAAAGATGTGAACTTTTTTGTTGATTAGGGTTGACTTTAGGCTAGTTATGAAATATTGGGTTTGTTGATCGTTTTTTGGTTGGGTATGATGATTATATAGACTAGATAGAAACAAGGAAAACTTCAAATCATTGGGAAATGGAGTCTAAGTCAATGAACCCAGGCCCTTGAGTAGTTTTCTTTATCCTTTTACTCCTCCTCACCTTTTCCTGCTGCTCAATATTTCCCACCTTTTCCTTGCCCTTGTCCACTGTTTTGATAGCTTGAGGAGAGATGTCCCTTTGCCTTTTTGAGGCAGAAAAGACATCTCTTTGTCCTCTGTAGTATGTGCATGTGTGAGGGGCGATGACGGTAGTTTTGACCATGTTTTCATCATTGCGTTGACCCTCATCACTGTCATCAACCTCATATTGGCTTTATTATTTACTTAGGTTCTCTCCTTGGTCATTTCCTACACTATCATTTTGAGTTTCTTGGTCATCTAGAAACTGATTAGTGTCATGACAGTCATGACAGATATCATGACTATCATGAATATTTCCTTAGTTGTTTGGTGCACTTTGTTGACTGCCTTCCTCATCTAGTTGCTTTTCCCTACTGTCTCCATCATCTCGATTGTGATCTGTTTGTTAATTATGCTCACTGCCTTGTGTTTCATCATTGTTTCCTCCATCACTTCCCATATCCTTTGCCTCTTCTTCATGCATTTCTGTGTTTGCCTCATTGACTTCTTCACCCTCACCCTAATCTCTATGTGATCCTTGAGTTCCACTCCCTGCTTCACCTAATGCATCAATAGAAGGAGAGGAAGGGATGTGTGCCTATGGCAAGGGCACTTGTTCAGATGAGGAAGGCAGATTTGTTAGATGAGGATGATGTGGGTTTGAGAAGAACTCATTTCTTATGAAAACATCCCAAGGTACACCCTACTGCTGTAGCTGATGTACAACCACCATCTTGATCAAGGAATGGTAGAAAAAGTTGTACATTTGTTGGGGGTATCTCCTCCTTTGGACAACAAAAAACATTTTCATAATACTCCTATAGAGATAGTAGGGTAGGTCAAGTTCCTTAACCCCTGTGAAATGCATAAGGAGTCTAAGATGATAGGTATAGACCCCGGAGTATCTCCCCTCATAGGTGAAGTATTTCATGATATCCAACATCAAGGGTGCATACCTGTGTTTGAGATTTGAGAAAGGGAAAACTATGATACTGCCTTCTCTATACCTCCTTTTGATAAATGAAAAAAATAAATCTCTTTCTAGCTTACCATTCTTGAACCATTTCTCACCCACTGAAGGGATACCAGTGGCTTCGGATATGGACATTGCTGAAATCTCAAATTTCACCCCTGCTAGGTCTGCATGTTTGTTTTGTAAATTGAGGATGAGGATCCTTGTAAGCTCGGGATTGCTCTTCACCTGCTTGACCTTCTCACAAAACTAAAAACACCTTGTGTTTTTAAAGCATGACAAGATCCTAGGAGAAGATGTGATAGCCATTGTATTTTGGGGTTCCAACCTATTAACTTTCCCTCCCTTGTACTTTATCTTTGAAGACCTTTGACATCCTCTAATACCACTGTTTTTTTCAGTCTTTGACATGGTGATGGGAGACACTGGTCTGAAAATTGAGGTTTAGTGGAAAAACCAAGTGAGAAATGATGATGAGGTCAACTTTAGCTAAGGAGATGAGTTCTGAGGTTGTGAGTGTTTTTGTAGCTTGAGGAGTTTAACCATGAATATAGTAACAGCCTTAATTCTCTTACCCAACCTGCTATCAAATTTGGTTTGAAAATGGCTTTTTAGAAGAGCAAGGTTCCTTTGTGACTCTGACCTAGGGTTTCACCCTCCTAGGGTTTTTACCTCAACAACTAGACAAAAGCAAAATGATTCTGTAAATTTTCTTGGGGGATCAAGAGAATTTTTTACTTACCACTTTCTTCAAATTTCTTCAATCTTGGAAGCACCTCAAAGGATGAATTTAGGCATCAAGGAGTCTTTTTCACAATTTGGCACCTTCTTGGACTTTGTGCAGCACCTCTACCCGAGTTGTCAAGTCAGGCAGTTTTTACAACGCTGGGCAAGGTTGAACGGGAGTTAGCGCAACGTTGGGCTGTCTGCACGGCTTCTGGGTGGGTCGGGCCATCTGTTTGAGTAGCGTCAGGTGGAAAAGGCAGCCACTGCACGTCGATTGGATGAGTCGGGCGGCCCATTTGCGCAGCCCCCGGGTAAATGAGTTGAGGTGTCAGGCGAGATGGAGGGTCTGCCAGCTTTAGGGCAAGTTGGGCCTGTGTTTGCGCAGCACCCAAAGTTGCGCAGCGTCGAAGCTTTTTTTTGTAGCGCCGTGTAAAACTGAACAGGAGGGATGGGGGTTTGCATATTGCCGGCTCCTTTTTGCACAGTGCCTGAACAGTTTGCTCAGAAACAGTCCAAAAACCCTGAATTTCTCTTTGAAGCTTCTTCCTTCCTTACCAAGTGTGGAAATGAGCTCAAAAATAAATTCAAAAAACCTTTTATGCCTTTGAAAAAGATAAATCAAACTAAAAAACCAATTTTTAGTATGTCTTGGTCGTTTTCCATTTGTCTCATAACTTTTTGTCCTTTTGAGGGTTTTGAAAACTTCCTCAAGGCACTTTTTTCTCCTCTTGTGGTGTTGATTTGTTGATGTCCTTTTCACCCTTCTTCTTTCTGATAACTTGGGCATTGGGAAATTTAACCTGGGCATGCTTTTGTCATAAAAAACACTTGCTTTTAACCTTCTTGGCATTTGTTGACTGCTAGTGACCTGAAGACTGTTTCTTTTCCTCTTTTTCCTGTTTTTAAGGTAGTAATAGGTTTATTTGCCAACAGTAAAACAAACTATATTATGCCACGGGTTTCACTTGGGAATTTTCAGAGACTCAACCTTATGCTTGCCTCCTCTTGTTTACTTTGAAGACATTTTTCATTTGGGAGGCTAGCCCTTTTAAACTGATATTCTTTGCCATCTCTCCTTTTAGTGTAGGTGAAAACAGAGTTGTTTTTTACAAACCCTAGAAAGGTAGCTTGAAATTATCCGGTAGCTATATGTTGTAATGAAAGAGGCTCTATCATCATCTTTTGATCATTTTGTCATTTTTTCCAAATCCCTGGGTTTTAGGGCTGCTCAGAAAAATATAATCAGTGTTATCTTCTAAGTTCTTAAAAACCTACCAAAACTCATTTATTATTTCCAAAAAATATTCAATTGTGCATTTATGGAGTTAGGTGACCTTTGCCCTTGCAACCCTAGCATTTATTCCTTGTTTGGCCAAAAAAAATTACCGACCCTGATCTTTCTAAAACATATGCTTGCTGATGTCTCTTTTTCACTGATGATCTTCTTGTGATGATTTTTCCCTTTTTCACCTTACCTCCTAGCTGATCTGATGGCCCCTTTTGGTCTTCTTTGCAGGAAAGTGAGAAAAGGGCAGTTGTCCCCTTACTAGATTCATGCTTCAGATCAAAGACATCCCTTGAAGGACCTCTTAATTAGTTTTGGACAAAGTTGTTTGTCCCTTTCCCTCTGTTTTTTAAAGCAGTATCCTTGTAGGTATAAAACACAGATTTGCAGGATACCAAATCCACCCTAGGACTCATGAGCCCCTAAGTGACCTAGTGGAGGCTCTCTTGGACTTGGCTTTTGGAATTAAACCTAGAACTTGGGCTCTATCAAGTGTGAGATAGATTTTATGGTAAACTAATGTGTTGAAGATAAAAATCCAATGTACTTGATCTGTCTAAAGAGTCTACAAGAATACTTTGATATCATCAATGCTTGGGGTGTTTTTGGAAGGACAACAAAGCTACTTTGATAAGTGATCTTAGATAGTTGGGGAGGGTTGTAGGTATAAAAAAAAATAGAGGTTTTTTAGGCTAAGTTGACAATACATGGTGAATAACGAATGGCATGAGCCTGTGATGGGTCTTCTGGGAATGGTAGGCTAGGCATGACTGGAAAAGATGATAATATAGTGAAAATTTTATCTTAGGATAATGAAGGCGGTGAGATTTCCAGAACTCACAATGTTTCGTGAACTTTGTTTCTAGAAATCTTAAGACAAGCACTTAGTCATCCTATAAAGGAAAAAATTACTGATGACTAACAAAAACAACCACTAAATGTGCCCTTTAAGAAATGAAAACTATGGAGATTTTTCGTCAATTTGGTAACCTCATTTCCACTTTCCATCATTTAATGCACCCAAGGCCAATATTATAGCAAATATTTTTCCTACAACTCCACTCCATCCAAATTCCTCTTGTTGGTTGGAACATAAAGAGGCTTCCCTAATTTCCTTCTTCCATGTTTACTTTCTTCCCAACATGATGATTGGTGGACAAAGCTCACAATCCTACTCTAGGATATTGATTGTGTCTTTCTTTTACAAAAATTTCTTGTTCATTTTCAATGCATAATTTGAAACCAAGTGGCCATAATCATGAGCTTCTAGAAATTCAAATGACACCTTCTTGTAATTAATAACTTAAAAAAAAATATTCCCTTTTGCTTAAACATAATATATTTTGTCAACCCTTCCTTGAAATCCACTTGAACAAGGATCCTATAAATTATACAAAACACTAGGGTAAGGCTTATAATTTTGACCTATATTGCTTGAAATTAGTACTTTTCCAAGTCAACGGATGAAGAAGGGACTCCATTCTTATAAAAGATTCAAGGGCCCCTAACACCACTATGAACTCATATTTAATGTCTATGCATCATTTTTTGTTTTGAAAACAAAGTTCATTTAATCCTTAACCAACAACTGGATACTAGAATATAACCTAATGTCAACGCTCACATAGATTCCATCCACTCATTCATTGAAGCCTTTGACAATTTTTGGCCCCAAAAACAAATTTTTAGGGCTTGACTACCCAACTCAACTACTTGGTGTAAATCCACATGCTCCATAAGAATCATCTTAACCTTCTACCTTTTCTATTTTATGCACTTCTGCACTCTTCTTCATTTCCTCACCTTTTCCTCACCCTTGTCCTTCCCTACATGAACATCTAAAGGGTTTTCCTCCTAAACCTTTGAAACCTTTTTAAAATCCCACCTTTCCCTTTAATACATGGTTAGCCCTTGAAACCTCCTCTAACTAGTTACCTAAAGAACCAATCGAGTTCAAAAGTGCTTGTTTTGCTTCCAACATGAGACTAATTAGAATATTAGTCACAAGATTGCAAACCACTTCACTTAAGGAGGCAGATAGTGCTTGTACCCTCAATGCTTTCAAGGATTCAAGATAAAAGTTTTCACTCATTCCATAGTCTTTCTACTAAATCTCTTCATTTCAAGATCCTAAGAAATGATTGTCATCTCCATTGAAATCACCTTCAATAAGTGTCCTCATTCTATAACATGTCTTGAAGAACTAATCAAATCCATGCCCAAGGTTTAGGTCATAATTTTTCCTACCATTGAGTCCTTATCCCTTAGGTCATATTTAAAAGAAAAAGAACCTCCAAGAAAAAATATTGAACTACTAGTGGTTCTTCAAAGTAATCAACAATTTCTTCCTCCATTCCTTTAAACTTGCAAAACCTTCACTATAGAGATTATATGGGTTACAAGGCTTACCAAGAGACGAACTAGTTTTTGGTATTCAAAGTAATTAACCAATTCTTCCTCTATTCCCCTTGACTTGCAAAACCTTCACCATATAGATTATATGTGTTACAGGGCTTAACAAGGGACCATAGAGGTTATTAAAATGAGGAAAATGATGGTGATGGTGATTACTGACCACTAAGACCAGATATGGTCTATAAAACCTTACAAAGGTAAGATATTTCTTGGAATTCTTTAGAATTTTATTTCTATGCTAAAAAGGGATTAAGGGAAGCATCCCAAGATCACCATAGTTTTATTGAGTTAAAAGGTCGAGAAGCTTGGTAGTGTGAAAAATATTTTGAAATTTAGATCTAATTTGAGTATAAATTGGACAAACTAAGAGAAAATATTTTTCATATTCAACCCTCTTTTTGTGTCAAAGGTGATAGACTCTTTCATCCCATGGGGTTTTGGGAATTGACTAATGTCTAGTTTCACTATGGAGCTTATGAGAATTTGTTATTATTTTAGCAACATTTATTTTCTTCTTTATAGTAATCAAGATAGAGAGATACTTTTGATTTTTGAGGTTTAGATTGATCACCTCCTCATGATATCTTAGCTTCCTTTATTCCTCTTACTCTTTGTCACCCTAAAATTTCTCCTTGAATTTTAATGTAATAATATTTTTAATAGTATCCTTATTCTACACAATGATCTCTTCCTTTATTCCCAAGTAGTTTAGCCAAGACTGGGCATCTTTATGCCATCCCCACTTTAGCTGAATGTGTTTTTTATAGAGTTAGAATCACTTTTAGGAAGCATCCTGTCATCCACAATGTTTAACCTCCTCTTATACATAAGGTACCTAGTCATAGTCATGCTTTCAATGGGGGGAATGTTTGATTTAATATGGAGAATACAATAAGGCATATTTTATTTAATCTTGAGACTATAGGTTATAAATTTTTTTTTGGATATATGCTATCTTACTCCATGATTTTCTAGAGATATTGCATCCCCATACCTTATATCCATATAAAATAACAAGGGTGACGAGATTCTAAACGAGGAGTGTTTTTTTAACCCTTATCCAAATATTTGTTGACTCGTAGTTGTTTTCAAGTCCATAATAACCTTTACATCCTCCACTTATCCTTTTCTCAATGATATAACTCCAATTGAGCTTGTGATGGATATTGATTCCAATATATTTGTATAAAGGAAATTCCTTCAAGTTGTTGTTATCATATATCGTATGTAAACAACTTATTGAGAAAACAGGATCCAATTGTATTCTCTTTAAATAAAAGAAAGAGTCTTACAACAGCGTTCGCCTTGATGTCGTACAGGTCCTTCCGGGGGTCTAGAACAAGTGTTTTCCTTAGGTCTAACAAGCCCTTCCACTCTTCAAACCAGCCTAACTACAATTATGTAATCGTTCTCGTAGCTAGCAAAAGAGTATGTTTCTTTAGAAATTCCCCTCTCTATCGTAGCTACCAAGTACAACGCAAGTACTAAGTGTATACAAAATGCATAGAGAAGTTTTACATATGTGAGCATGTACCCTTGAGACTAAACCAAAACTTCAATTTATAGGAGAAGGAAATTGGTTACAGCTCCAAAATGGAAGGGATAGAGTCCCCTTATCAAGGGATTAGGTTCCAAAATCCAAGGAATATGCTCCTTTAGTGAAGGAATGAATGTTCATGATAATGGAGGGAGTAAGGCTTCGACTGGATAACGCATTCTAGAAGCTTCCAGCTGGGAGAATATTCGACCAGCTGGGCTTCTAGAATTTACTTTCCCCTTCAATTTACCTTTTACATAGGTCCACACCTTTAATGAAGAAAACGTGTGGTCGGCTCCAAAATATCTAGAGCAAAACAGTGCGGTGCCGCAGGTAAGACGAAGGAAACGTGAGGTACAAGTATTTTTATTATTTTTACAAGCTTTTCTCCAAATTCAGAACTTGGTTTAGGAACTTTAGGGTTGTAAAATTCTAAGGGAACATTATATAGGTATTGATGAACCCATATAGAGATTAAAATGTCATGGTGACAAAATAATGTGTAACAGATTGCCCCCTAAAGAACGAAATCTGAGATAATTCGAAGAGTGAAGTGCTTTATCATTCCAAATATTTTCTTGTGGACGTCGGTTGGAACCTGTAAAAACATTAAATGCAAACATATATGTATATATATATCATCGCTGAGGTAGGCATTCCCATACTCAGAGCAGAAACTAACCAAATCAAATCTTAACTAAAATGTCCTGGTATAGAAATGATTCTAATATTACACCAATAGTAGACATAGTATCGACGTAGCCATATATCATGAATAGTCTATTGCATAATGAATAATAAAATTCCTCGCAGCTTGGATGGTGGAAACTAGATCCAGGGTCTTGATTTCTGCTACTCGAACTAGTACGATTCTATCCATGTGATTGATTGTGTCGAAGTCAAACATGATAGAAAACACTTGATTACCAGTCAATGATGTGAACTTTTAACAAGTGTGAGAGAAACCACCAATAATGACAATGGCTCTCAAAGTACTCAGCAAATCCATGAAGTGTGAATAAATGATTTGAAGTCGAACACTTCATGGAATCATTCGATCAAAGATTAATGATGCAATCTATTGTCGAAGGCGAGAAATATGCCATTAGGGCATGCAGATTTCAAGGTACTGAAGGATTCTAGATCAACTTCCTAGATGATATGATATCATCGATAGAAAGTGATTCGTCGTAGGAAATCCCACGACACAAAGCCATTAGATCAAGTTTTGTAGAAATATTTTGCAAGGACTGACTCAGGGATGGTCAAAGTGAATGGAGACACATGTTTGCAGATGAATGGTTTGTTTGAACTGTCCTCTTGAACAGATAATGACACTACAGATGGTTTGGTGACAATTGACCTAAAGTTAATACCCAGAAACCGAATGAAGACTTTCAATGTGGTTTGATTAACTGATAGGCAAAGGATTTTACCAACCCAGGTGGAAGTGTGACAAAAAGTGTCATGTTCAAGAGTGGCATACTGCTTTTAAACAAAGTATGACAACTGGATCCATTTTCTCTCTTTTCCCCCACCATTTCTAGCAAGTATCTCTTTATTTTTGACAAGCTTGAGGAGGATAACAATTGCTTGTTATATAAGCTCCTCCTTCGGATGAGTCCAACTTAGTTTAAAAATCGAACCCTAAGAAGGAGTGGTTCATTCCTGTTTGTAATTTACAGGTCCTTTACTGTTTAAATTTTAACGAGTCCAGTATAGAAGAAACTCGGTGTTTTTCAATTTTAGGGAGTCAGAAGAAAAACTTAAGGAAACTCCGTGGGTGTACTTTTTCATAAATTTAGTCTCTCAAGCCTGAAAAAGGATAAAATAATATAGGAGAGAACTCTATTGACCATTAGTAGTCAACGTATACCTTTTTCGTAATTATTCCATTTCAGTCCGGAAAAGGGGTAAACTTATACTGAAGGGACAACTGTTCATTTTCTTTAACAAGTTCGAATAGCCAAATACTTTGCAATCTTTTCATATTTAGAGAGTCTAAAAAGAGCTTAAAAGAGAGCTCAAATTTTCACTTTTTCATAATTTTTACCGAGTTCGAAAAAGGGATAAAAAATGTACTCCTTTGTCAAAAATGATCATTTTACCTAAAAATCTTGTATTCTGCACAAAAAACTCAAAAATTAAACATACCCGTTTATGATTAATAAAAATAATCCGGAAAACAACTTTTTAAAGTGAAAAATAAACAAAATTATATTTCATTTATTCAAAAAATCTTATAAAAAGGTGTTTTTCTAAATCATTTTTACCATTTGATTCCAGAGTGAAATTTGAGAGCTTTTGGTGAAAAACGTTGCAGAGGAGATTACAGAAAATTTGCCCATCGGAATCGAAAATTGTCAGCTTCAGGTAATCCACATCATCCTTGCCTTCATTTTTTTCTATTCATTTTCTTAATTTAGAGCTTAAATTGATTTTTAAGGAGAAAAATATGTTCAAAAATTCGCTCACGAGGGTCCGCAGGTAATACATATGACACCTATAGACCCCGAAAATTTTTCAAAGAGAAAATTTTCGTGGTCCCACACTTTATGCATAAGACGCGTGCAGATCCATGCACTGTTTTTGTGAAAAAAGTGCGGAGGCGCCATAAAAAAAAATAAAATGATTGATTTTTTCCAAAATAAACCAAATTTCTTCACCCAAATTATTCCTAATCTTTCAATTTGTTCATTGCGGGATAACTACAACGCTTGAGTGGATAGAACGTGAACATGAAGAGGTGACAAGGTTGCCATGGTACAATCGCCCACATTACGCGTATTGAGGGAATGCGGTTTGTATAAATTCTGGGCTATTCAGGGCATGAAGGCCTAATTAGATTTACTTACCTGGTTAGTAAACAAATGGGATGTCCAAGAACAATGCTTCATAATTGGGGATCACCGGCTCGAAATTGAGCTGGAAGACATATATTTTCTCACTGGTTTATCAAAGAGAGGTGAACCAATTTCTTTGTTTGGGGCTAGGGCAGGTGGCCAATCTATCACTAGCCTTTAGCAAGAGTTTTGCAATGAGGAGGCAGATCCGAAAGATAAATGGATTGATATAAAAAAAATCATCTGTCTTGAACTTAAAGTGGTTGCAATTACTATAACCCGATTGTATGGGAGCACAACTCCGCACGTTGCTACTAGGTCCCAAATGCAGACTGTGGTCGATTATTTCAGAGGCACCATTTTCAATTGGTGTGAGGCAGTATTGGCCAATGTAAAAGGCTAATTAACCAGGGCAAAGAACACAAAGTTGAAAAACTTTAGGTATGGAGCTATTGTTGTCACATTTTCTCTAGAGATAATTCCTTCACTTGCCCCACAGTTCATCTCAGTTGATAATGGTAGAGTCAAGGAGCCTCGGATAGTCTGATGGGTTGCACTGATGGCCCATCATAGTGAGGGTGGCGAGATTGTTCATTTTACTCCAGCTTATTTCCATTGGTTAGAGAACCAAATCTTCGCCATAAAATATTTCCCATATGCCGGGATAGACTTTCATGGCGATCGAGAGATGTCTCTTCCTCCAGGAACACAGTGGGATGACTCAGGTAAGAAACATTTTGACATGTTCTAAATTCTAATTTTTATTTGTTTTTGTTTAAATCATCAAATACTGATGACAAAAATTTAAAATGCAGATGTTGGTCCACGCAGGCCAGCCATGCTCTGTCGCTTCGACAGGAAGCAAAGAGAGCCCGTCGCACCACCACAAGATCAGGTGGCTGAGATTCTAACTGACTTGGAACACAACCTAGAGCAGTTGACTTTGGATATCCCAGAGACTTCGATAGAAGATGTCCCTCTCCATCTTTAGAGACATGTCATTGGTGTTCCTGGTCAGTTCAGGAGATTCCTGAACAGATTAGCACGAGCTGTCATGTACTATCATGATCATCACCACGGATAGTGGATGATTGTGCAGACTATGACTTTTTGATTTTTGTATCACTATTTTTGCTAATTATAAGGTGTTTTAAACCTATAATCGAGGATGATGTAATATTTTTGAAAACATTACTCTACTCTATGATATTTCTACTATTTCCAGCTATCTGTTCAACATGTTTATCGAATGTTGCTTTGAGTTATTGCTTTTAATGTTGAAAATGTTTGTTTATAACACTAGTAGCTAATGCATCAGCTAATGTGTTTAAATTTCTTGGAATGTGTTAATATTCAATGTAATCAAACTCTCTTTACAAGAGACGTACCTTCAAAAATAATCTCAATAATACTGGGTTTTTAATTGCGTATACTCGATTTAAGTGTAATACAATGAGTTCAGAATATAACCTAACAATCAAATGTCGAATTCCAAATGAAATGGATTCAAATAATAACTCAATCACTGTGCTATATTCTGCAATATTATTTGTTGTTTGACCGAGGCTTACCCCATGCATAGATATTAACTCATCTGTGGGTGAATAAATAACCCAAGCTGTGGAAGAAATGTTTCGTGTACTACGACAAGCACCATCAGCAAAACCAATATGCGTTTGAAGGGATGTCGACATCTGCAATATCAAGAGTAATCCAAATAAGCAGGGATAAAAACAAACTTAAACTAGACACACTCTTCTAATCTAAGGCACACTAGCTATGAAAAGAACTAATATACAAATAAGATCTCCACACAAGATTTAAGCATAATATCTCTTCAGATAAAGCCCATTTCTGGGTTTTTCTAAAGAGACCCCATCATAATCAGTCAATTCATAAGCCCCTTTTTCAAGCACTCACTTGAAAATATAATGACCGTGCCACATGTGTTCGAATTTCCCAACTCCTAGCTTATCATTATCTTGGTTGTATACCAATACTAGGTCACCTTCTGAAAAAACATGAGGTGTAGCATTCCTATCATATTGAGCTTTCATCCATTTTTTATGAGCCTCAGTAGCTAATGCAACGGTGCGTCGAGTCTCATCTAGTTGAGCTAAGTATAAAAAGATTTTTTCCTCTTTAGAGGTAGCTGGTAATAATTCTATGGCTAATTTGAGTGATGGTATTTTGCATTCAATCGTAACACAGCTTCTAAACCATAAACTAGATGAAAAGGAGTGAAACTTGTTGCAGTTTTCGCTGAGGTTTGATATGCCTAAAGTGTTGAGAAAAGCATAGTATGCCAATTCGATTTATGAATTCTGGTTATCCTTTTAATCATAGTGGTTAAGACTTTATTTACAGCTTCAACTTGACCATTAGCCTGCGGGTAATATGGTGTAGAACTATCATGGCGCAGGTCAAGGTAGTCAGAAAGTTCAGTCATCATAATGTTTCGAAAATGGCTCCCATGATCAGTAATGATAGCTTGGGGTACACCAAATCGAGCAATTGCGTGATTGAATACAAAAGTAGCCACAGCTTTGCCATCTGCCGCTAATGTAGGCATCACCTCATTCCATTTGGTAAAATAATCCACTACAAGAATAATATACCCTTGCCCCCCGGCTGAGTGAGGGTTACATGTAATGAATTCAATGCCCCATTTTGCAAAAGGACCGACAGCAATGATTGGGTGAAGAGGAGTTGGTGGTGCACGCATCTTACGATCAAAGATCTGACAATTGTGGCATTTTCGGATGGCTAGAATGCAATATTTAAATAACGAAGGCCAAAAATAACCAGCGCGCAATATCTTTTGGGTTGTGGAATACCCAAACATATGGTCGCCACATGCTCCAGATTGACAGTCATTTAAGACCTTTTCAGCCTTGTCATGTGCTAAACATCGTTGAAATACAGAATCCACACCACGACGATAAAGCGTGTCTCCAACAATATGGTATTGTTGAGACTGGTAACGGATCTTTCGTCATCGTGAACGTGAGAGTTCAGGCCAAAAATTTTGGGTTTGGAGATAAATGATGATATCTCCATACCATGGATCAAGGGCACTGATAAAAACAAAGATTCATCAGTGATCGAATGTTCTACCACAGTTTTTGTCTCAGTATTTGGGAAGTCACAGATCAGTCCGGTGAACACTAGTGATTTCTTTGATTTAGATTTTTCAAATTCTAAATAAAACTCTTGAAGGATTATGATCCATTTAGAGTATTTTCCCCCTAGTAATTGTTTGGTCAAAATATACTTCATAGGGTTGCAAACAGAGATCACTATTTTTTTTCATAACAAGATGTAATGACAAAATCGTTGGACAGCTTGAACTGCTGCCAAGGCCAATTTCTCCACATGTGAGTATTTGATTTCAGTCGGATTTAAATTGCGACTGAGATAGTAAATCACATGTTCGTTGTGAAATTCATCTTCCTGAACTAATACCATGTCAATCGTGGAATTAGAGGTTGCTAAGTATAAAAATTAATCTAGGTTGTAATTGGGTGGATGCAATAACGGTGCATGGGTCAATGCGTGTTTTAAAGCATCAAAAGATCTATCAGTGATCTCATCCCAAATGAAAATAATATTATGTTTCAACAACCTTGTAAAACCTTTAGTTAACTCGACATAGTTAGGAATGAATCTATGCAGAAAGTTTGCTTTCCCTTGCAAAATTTGGAGTTGGAAAAGTGTAGAAGGAGGAGGTAAAATGATAATAGCCTCAACCTTCGAAGGATCGACACAAATGCCTTGTTTCGAAATGATAAATCCTAGTAATCGACCAGATTGTACACAAAAAACACATTTGTGTGGATTCACGCAAATATTATAATACCTATATCTCAGAAAAATTTCTCGTAAGTGGGTTGGATGATCTTCTTTGTGTGTTGAATGAGCAGGTAGATCATCGAGATAAGGTTGCACAATGTGTTTAATGTCATGCAAAGCATAGGACATAGCCCTTTGAAAATTTTCCCCAACATTCTTAAGTCCAAATGGTAATTTACGGTAAGAGAAAGTTCCCCATGGAAAAATGAATACTGTATTTGGTTTATCATCAGGGAGTATGTTTATTTGATTATAACCGGAAAACCCATCCATAAATGAAAATATTTCACTTCCAGCACAATCATCAATGATTTGATCGATATAAAGAGTTGGATAATTGTCTTTGGGACAAGCTCTATTTATATCCCCATAATCGATACATACTCTAATTGTTCCTTGTTTTTTATTAACAGGAACAATATTAGATACCCAATCTATTAAAGGGATTTGATAAATAAATCCTGCGCGAATTAATTTTTCAACTTCAGCTTTGTTTGCAGCAGCTTTTCGTGGATGTATCTAACGTATTTTTTGTCGAATAGGTTTAGCATCCGAATATGTTTTGATTTCATGAACAACAATATTAGGATCAATTCCTGGCATTTCTTCATAAGACCAGGCAAAAATGTCATGTAATTCCTGAAATAGGCTTTTGTATATATCTATTTCATCTTTTGTACAAGAAGCGCCTATATGAATGTTTTCAACAATTCCTGGTTTTACCGATATGTCAATAGGAATTGTGGAAGAAATATTCCCCAAATTTAGTTCAGAATTTAAATTTTTGCTTGATATCGGATTCTGGGGTTCCTTGACATAATCAGTAGTAAAAATTGATGAAAATTTATCTTCAAATTTTTTATGCTCAGGTAAAAATCATAATCTATGATGGAGATCATCCCAGGGTAGGTCATCTATCGACAAAAATTCACGAATGTTTTCGTCGGTATAAAAGACTTCTGGAAAAGTATCCGGAATTGATGTTATAGCTAAGCTTGAAGATGAAAATGATTTTTCATTGACCACATTCATAGGGTCTAAATCAGTTGAAGTTAAATTGGAAAAAGACTACACTGCTTGATATGCCAACTCAAATGGAGTCAAAGGCATCGTGCCTTCAAACGAATCCAGTTCTGAATCTAAAGGCACTATCAAAGTATCATCAAATGGAATAGTGCTTGATGTAATCATATTGATATTAGCGATATTATGCGGTACATTAGGTGGAGGCAAAGAAAAAGTTCCCAAAAAAGCGAAATCTTTAATTAAGCCTACACCTACATCCTTATAAGGGATGGTTGTTTTTCCAACATGCTGAATGCTATTTGTAGAAGCTGGATGAGACGAATGATATGAGAGCTGATTGACCTTCACAATCTTTCCTTGATGAGGAAACATGATGATCCGAAAGACGGAAGATACGACAGTAGTCATAGCATAAGACCAATTACGACCCAGGAGAAGGTTGTAATCTAGAGGAGCATCAACTACTTCCACATCTAGATTAACAATTTTTCCTTCGACCTCTATAGGTAGATCCTGTAAAATAACATAGGGATGGAATCCTCTTCCATAAAAATATTTAAGGATGGTTGGAGATTGGTTAAGCATCGGAGAACCAAGTGATTTCCAACAACTCAACGACATGATACACGTAGAGGCCCCTTCATCAATCACAGTACGAAAGGAACGTGTGTTTTTGACTAACACTGGAATCTGGAAAGCCATTTGATGGGGTAGGCAAGGTGTAAAATTTTCTAGATCAAAGATCATAAGATTCGAATCCTATAAATCTATGGCTCCTAAAACTGACAATAGTAATTTCCTTTGTGCTGGAAATGATTGCAGCACTTCCAAAGCTGACATTGTCGAAGGGGAAATTGCCAAATCTTCAACGATGTTGTAATTCTGAGCAGCTCTCGCATGTGGATTGAAAGATGATTTACGAAGTACACCTTTAGGAGGCAGTTTGATTACTAAGTCAGTATTTGGTTTCTTGATGTGAAGCGGTTCGGAAACTGAAGTAGATGCAGCTGGTGAAGAATTAGAATTTTCTACTTCTTTACCAGTAACAGGATTTTTACTACCATAATCTTGTGATCGAGGTGCAACCATAAAAATATCTACCAAAGGATTAGAAGAAGATGCAACCATTTTACTATCTTGAATTGGAAAGGGATCCTTCAAGACAGCAGGAGTGGGTGAACCTTTGACAAACTTAGAAACTTCTTCCCGATGCGGACATTCCTTGGTGAAATGATCCTCGTCACAGATAAGACAAGGATAACGAGGTTTCCATTTGTCATCAGTTGATTTAGTTTTATCAGTTTTTTCTTGAGGAGGTGAGGTCTGTTTATTCTTTTTCTTCCCCTTTTTCTTTTTTCCATATTTTTACTTAGTAGATGAATCTACAATTTAAATATCGGCAGTAGTTTCCAAGGAAGATTCTCTTTTTGGTGAATCAGGTAAAGTTATTATAGAAGTAATCGTTGAAGATTTATTCTTATTTTTATTTGTAGTAACCAAGCTGATGACACCATCAACGGCATGAGAGCTTGAAGGAGTTGTATTTAACTAACCAGGTCGTGTTAAATCAGGGATTTTCTCATACAAAGTTCCGAACTGGGTATATACCAAGTCTAGATATTGAGCTTGAGCAATAACTTGTTCTTCCGTAACAACTCCTGCTTTAGCTACATCTTCAGTGATTTTTGGTAATAATGATTTAACAAACCATTCTGCCAATATTTGATCCAGGATAAAAACTTTTACCAAACGTCTTCTACATCTCCATTCATGAATATGATCTGATATATAGGTAGATGTAGATTGTTTTAGTGAAGTTAATAATTTCGTGCCATTGTCATATCTAATGGGCAACTGAAAATGAGTTAAGAAGGCATTTTCTAGGGCGTTAAAATTTTTAAACAAGCCTTGTGGAAGTTAAATATACCACTTAGCAGCTAATCCTATTGACATTCTCTGAAAAAGTTGAAGTCGAATAGAATCATCAATTAATGAATTAGATGCGCACCAAAGGTGGTAAGTCATAACATGGTTGGAAGGATCCTCACCTATTTTTCCTTCAAATTTTGGGATATCACTGGGAAACTTATGAGGCATCAGTGGCCAATACAGATGATAATAGATAGGATCATTCATAAGGAAAGATAAATACGGTAAATCTAAAGTTTCTATGAATGGAAATCGATGGGTAGGGCCTTGTGGATAACCTTGTGAAACTAAACTAGTCCCAGGAGGAGGATATCCAAGATAACCTGGAATAGGATGTGCATTCGAAATCATATTACCCCCTAGATAACCAGGAATAACTAGACCATACTGAGGTTGAACAGGTGTTTGATATGTATATCCAGGGTACAGTTGTTGTGGGTAGACTGAAGTTTGTGAAACAGGTCCATATTGGTACGGCCACTGATAAAGTTGATAAGTAAATTTAGGTTGAATCGTTATTACTGTACTTGTACCAGATTTTCCTGCAGGTATCTAAACAGTAGTCTAAATTATAGGTCCAAAGTGCGGAATAGAAACCTGAGGAATCTGTATCGAAGTTTGAGGGGCAAATGTAACAGGAACTGTAGACACTGAAAGAATGGGTGTGATAGGTTGAACAGAAGTTTGAACAGTTGTTTGTGGTGGAGTACGAGGTGAAATCAAACTAGGTTACTGAACAGGACTAGATGCAGGTGTTGGATTTGAAGGCTGGACTAGTTTTTGTGGTTGATTATAACCAACAGGTTGTCCTACTTGATAATAAGGTACTAGCATATTTGGTTGTAAATTCTGATGGACTTGGGATGGATCCCACACCATTCCAAGATATGAGGGTCCCATTGAAGGTTGTACATAAGACGGCCCATAACTGGGTTGGATAGATGGCTGATAATGGATAATTTCCACCTCCTTGTAACATTTCCTGCTCTGTATAGAACTGTTGTGCTGAAGGAGGTTGTAATCCTTGAGCGGGATATTTCCCTTGAGGTTGATATTGACCTTGAGGCATGTACTGACTCTGGGGTTGATATTGACCTTGAGGTATGTACTGTCCCTGGGGTTGATATTGACCTTGAGGTATGTACTGTCCCTGAGGTTCATATTGACCTTGAGGTATGTACTGTCCTTGGGGTTGAGATTGACCTTGAGGTATGTACTATCCTTGGGGTTGATATTCACCTTGAGGTATGTACTGTCCTTGGGGTTGCCCCCCAGGCTGTATCTGGCTATTTTGAGGTTGCCCCCCAGGATGTATATTACTACCTTGAGATGTAGGGTTTGAAATATTTCCAGACATCATATAAATTTTCTCATTGTTCGAAGTTTCAGTATTTTATTCATTCAAATCAGATGATGACATTGGTTGGCTAGGAAAAGGAGATGCTCCTGAGAATGTGCCAGAGAGCGACTGATAGCCTCTAGGAACAGACAGACCACCATAGAGGAAAGTTTCTGGTAATTCAGAAAACATAGATGACTCACCTGACATGTTTAACTGAGGTCTATGACCTATTGGTGTAGTGTAAAAAGGTATTCAGGGTGGTGAATACTGAAGACCTACGTTTTGCAGAAAATATGTCAATGAAGAATACCAAGCATCTTGTCTAAAAGGACTATAAAAATTTGATTCACGTTGTATAAGTTCTAAATTTTCCTGAGTTGAAGGGAGAAGGACTTCTTCTTCTATATCAGTGATTTCCTCAATACTAATAAGACCAGGAGGAAGACCTTCTGTAATTCGATTCTTTACTCTGGGTGAATCAGGATAATCAGTGAATTATAAAGTAGGTTCTAATGTAGCAGGTTTAGTTTCCGGTTCATAAATTTTAGGTTCTTCAGGTGATAATTCACTTGTTGTAGAAGCAACTTTAGTTAATTCGGAAATGGAAACCGTTTGTGGAGGATGTTCTGCTACTTGCGATTGTTCTACTTTGAAATCAGGATGAGGGATAATAGATGATTCTCCTTGTTCTGTTAATCCAGTTCTACTGATAACATTTGGTATCAGATATTTAAGTCCTTCTAGCTGGCTAGGTGTGCACTCAGGGGGTTTCCCCTGAGTTCTGCGTGATTGTCTTGGTAATTCAACCACGATTAAAACTTTTAACACACGCAATAAAAGAAAATTTCAATAAAAATGCCTAAAGTCGCTAAGAAACAAACAAATGATCACACGCCTATAGAATCTAAGAGATCAAACCACACACAAACAGTAGATTCCCGCACTAAAAACACTAGTTGGTGATGAAATCCAACATCGTAGTATTTTAATGCAGAAATGGCGGTTGGAACAGTTACCCCAACAACCTACTTAATGAAACAGACTGGTGCAAGTATCTCCACTTAACCCATCTCGAGTGAAGATAACCCTCCGGAGAGTCCAAGTGAGTCTAGCTGACGTCTATTCCAAGTACAGTGGGATCTTCCCTCCACCATCACCTTGGGAAAGAACCCTAGAGTTTATGGCTACTAAGGTCACCAACAGGAACAAATATACCTAGGGGAACAATCTACGATCCGATACAAACGCAAGGGCAGAGTAAAAAAGCTCAATCCCCTTGAAGGATCCTTGACATAATCCAAGGTTTACCAACAAGTGACCCCAGGCTCCTCGAAAATGGTCAATCCGAGGTTTATCGTTGTTATTACATGTATATCTGTTATCGTTCCCAATGAGGAAGGATTGATTACCCCACTGGTTCAGATATGATCTCGTGCTTGACTCCTTTAAGAGGAGCTTCCCAGAGCATACATACTACTATTGGAATTTCCCTACCACAAGATCGACTACTTGTTTCTTTTTACTGTCTTGGAGAGTTTACTAAAACCTATTCCAAGACACTAGCCTAAGCTAAATTGGTGGAAAGAGCCCTAGAAAAATAAAAATTGCTAGGTTGATTTTAATTAAGCATTAATTTTAATTGGTTGTTTCTTAGGAAAATGGGTATGAAAGTGAAACTTCAATGGTGTATAATGACCCGACTCCAAAAAACACTAAAATGCATCTATATGAGAAAAAATCCGTTCCTTTTCAATGAAATCTATCTAAAAGAAAGAGTTGAGGAATGCAATTTCTTTAAAACTTCAATCCTTCTTTTCAAAAACAAGAATATATGAAAAGAAATCTTTTTCTATGAGAACTCAATGATTAATTGCTAAAAAAGAAATCCCTTTTATCGTTCAAGTCTGAAACTACAAATAAAACAGTTTCCAAAAGAAAATTATGATTACTTAAAACAAAATTCAAAACTAAAAACATTAATTTTTAACTTTAAAACTCTAAAGATCTAAATGTTAAGACTAAAAACTCTAAAAATTTTAAGGATGTTTTGCTCAGTTTGTAATCTAACCAATAAATTCTTTGCTTATCCTAGCAAGCAATCAAAATCATCCAATGGTGGTTTTGAAATGAGATTCAAGGCTTATTGAACTAAAATTCTCTTAAGATTTGCAAATAAAAAATAAATATATTTTTTTATAGAATCAAATTCTGCCATAAAGTCAAAGTCTCAGTAAGAAAACAATGAAATACCAATGATCTAAGGTATCTCAAAGTTCTTGATCTTGGATCAACACAAAGACAAAACAAAAATCACTCATAAAATGCAAATCTTTAGAAAATCACTTAAAACTTAGAAATTCTAGAAGAAAGTTTCACAAGAGGCTTTTGACAGTAAATACAAGTCTGGGTAATCACAAAGAATCTTGTAAGCTAGTACCAAAAAAGAGAATTTTGAGTTTTTCAAAAAATTTCTCAAGGTCTGCAGGTTGCAGGGGACAAAGGTGCAATGTTGCACTATTCACACAAAGAAACTGCGGAGGTGACTGCACTGTTTTGAAAGGAAAAGTGCGGTGACCAGAAAACGTAAAGAAAAATAAAAAATTCTAAATCTACTTTTCAGGGATTCTAAGGCTAATTTTCCCAAACTAGTATAGACTAATCGAAATCAGAAAAAATGGTTTCAAAATTCAAACTCAAAGAAAACTAAGTTCAAAAAAAAATTTCTCCCCAGCGGAGTCACCATTTTGTTAGGCGGATAAATCGTTCTTGCGGACAAGAAGGATCTCCCTAGCATCACAAGGATAGCTAGAAACAAACAGGACAATTTGTAAACAATTTTCTCTAGATTACATATGATTAAGAATTTTCTATGATGAATAAAGGACCTACCTGTGATCCAATGCTAGTTTATTTCTTATTTCCCGTTGCTCTAAGAAGTCACCTCTTAAGATCTGCAAACAAAGACATAGAAGAGGATCAGTAGCACCTGCAACATATACTAATTCAGAAATCACAAAACTATCTTAATGATCAAGGAATTTAAGAAATAATATATTTAAGTAAATACATAAACAACTTATAGAGAAAATAGGATCCAATTGTATTCTCTTTAAATAAAATAAGGAGTCTTACAACCGCGTTCGCCTTGATGTCGTACAGGTCCTTCCGGGGGGTCCGGAACAAGCATTTTCCTTATGTCTGACAAGCCCTTCCATTCTTTGAACCAGCCTAACTACGATTATGTAATCGTTCTCGCAGCTAGCAAAAGAGTATGTTTCTTCAGCAATTCCCTTCTCTATCGTAGCTACCAAGTACAAAGCAAGTACTAAGTGTATACAAAATGCATAGAGAAGTTTTACATATGTGAGCATGTACCCTTGAGACTAAACCAAAGCTTCAATTTATAGAAGAAGGAAAGTGGTTATAGCTCCAAAATGGAAGGGATAGAGTCCCCTTATCAAGGGATTAAGTTCCAAAATCCAAGAAATATGCTCCTTTAGTGAAGGAATGAATGTTCATGATAATGGAGGGAGTAAGGCTTCGACTAGATAACGCATTCTAGAAGATTCCAGCTGAGAGAATATTCGACGAGCTAGGCTTCTAGAATTTACTTTCACCTTCAATTTACCTTTTACAGAGGTCCGCACCTTTAATGAATAAAATGTGTGGTCCGCTCTGCAATATCTGGAGCAAAAGAGTGCGGTGCCGTAGGTAAGACTAAGGAAAAGTGTTGTACAAGTATTTTTATGATTTTTACAAGCTTTTCTCCAAATTTAGAACTTGGTTTAGGAACTTTAGCGTTGTAGACTTATAAGGGAACATTATATAGGTATTTATGAACCCATATAGGTATTAAAATGTCATGTTGACTGTTAGGGCCTAAATCTACCTCAGGCTAAGAAAGGTAGAATCTAGGGTAAATCAAACCACGCTTAACCTGGTAGCTAGCCCTACTAGATCGGGAGAGGGCTCTCTCCTGGTCAATCTCAGCAAAAATAATCAGTGAGGCTTGAGATGAATTGAATAAAGGCTGATTTTAGGCTAGGTATATATGTAAAAGAGTTTGATTTAATTTTGAGGGTGTTTGTTGGATCAAAGGGAAAGGCAAATTTTGGGTATGGGAAATGATCAGTTTTGCAGAGAGCTAAATGGGGCAAGGTAGGAAATTGTTTTGACACTTCAATTTTGAATGAAATGGATAGCTTAGAATGATGAGGAGTTGAAGAGGGCAAGAGAATTTCAAGAATCCTCTTCGGACAGTTGAAAACATAGAAAATTAAACAAAACTCAAGGTAGAGCACTGCAAATCTAATGGATTCCTCCTTTATCCTTTTTTGTTTAACTTAAGAAGAAGTAAGAGGGAAGATGATACACATAAAGCACAAGTAAACTTACATTAAAAAAGAGAAACACATCATCAAAACAAAGAGCCACATGAATCCCAAGGAGTGTTGCAAACCCTGGTCTATTCCTTTGCCTAACTGCAGAGATGAAATGTACAATGAAGCTCAAAGCAATCCCAAGTGTCCAACCATGCAAATGACTGAAAAACTACAAGATATAGACAACACTACCTCCTCCCTAGCCTCTAGGGGTAGAGCTCACAAGTTTAGGAGCTGTTTCAACAAGATCTAAACTGAGAACTGGAAAATAGGCAGTGGAACAGCTTGCCTCTATAAGATAGGAAACTGATTCATTCAGTTGCAATTCACCTTTTGATGAATGAATCTACTTCCATGAGTAAAAATTTGCCAAAATTACATCAAAACCAATCCAATTACATCAAATTACATCAATACTTTTACATGTGTAAGTAAGAAAGTCAAACTGGCCAAAACTAGGCGAAAAACAGAGTTACTGAGTGAAAAATGAGCCAAAAACCCCAATGCGCGGCGCCTGAATTCCCTATGCATCGCGCCAATTTGGAGCCAATTTTGAAGGCCTTCCTGGTGTCCAAATTGAGTGTAGGATAGCTCATTGCAAATATCTATCTGTCTACTTTCCAACGAAGGTGGAATTTCTAAATTTGGTTTCCATTTTCCCCTCCAAAAATGAGTTTGCCCAACACTGCTTCATGTGTGTCCAAAAAGGGGCAGAAAGGTCATTTTTAGGGTGTTTTTGACCCTTTTGGAAACAAAAAACCTGTCAAAATATATTTTCCATGTGCAGGCATGCACAAATTTTCATGAAAAATCCAAAAATATAAATTTTTACCCAAGAGGAGCTTCCAATCATAAGTGCGCGCCAAGTGGCGCGACGCGTTGAGCTGAAAAATCTGTTTTTAGGCCCAAAATTTTCAAAAATGAAAAAAGTGTCCCAAATTTCTTGAAATTTGGGCTGAGTGTCCTCCATCATGCACTATGCTGGGCTAAGGAAGCCTCAGCCAAAATTTGAAGTCTATCTTTCCTTTTCCGATGCCTTAATGCCCTCTTCAGCTTAGCTTTCAGGATCTTGATTCATGCCTTGCAAACATGATTTCTTGCCCAATAATGATTCTTCATGTGCCTCAACATGTTCTTTTCCTTGTTGCCCTTTTCCAACAGCTTCTCCAAATGAATATTTACCCTTTCAAGCCAAGTTTCTCGATTAGCCTCAATCTCTCACTCAATGGATGTCATCTCAGTTTGGCTCCTTTAGGCAGCTTGCCGGTTCTCACATATATTTGCAACTCCATGATAGTTTTCGGATCTTCCAACTGTTTGTTTCGCTGCTCAAGGTAGTTGATAATCCATTAGGCTCTTTGCAACTTGACGAACAAAGCGTCTATTTCTGTTTTCTGCTCTTGAACAATCTCTCTCAACTTTGAGCTTGGTGAGCCCAAATCCTCATCAATGAGTATGAAATCGGTATCCTGGCCTCCTGAAGGCCCCTCATCCTGCATGGGCCTCTTACTCTTTTCCTGTACTTGTACTTGTGCTACTGATGACGGAAGCGAGACCCCTTCCACCCCGGGTGGAGATAATACTCGCCTGGCTACTGCAAATAACCCTCTAGTGCCTCTCTGATAGGTGACATACACCGGCACACTAACAGTCTCTGTCTCCTGACCCTCATACTGATATGAAGGTTCACCTGCCTCATGAACAACCTCCGAAGGTACCTGAGGAGCTGTGAAGAAATCATTAGAAATGAAATCCTCCCATGAAATATCTTGCAAGTCGAGCTGATGCATAACCACAATTTTGATAAGTGAAAAGTGGTAGATACTGCTGTACTGCTGCTCAGGAGTTTTCCTTTGCACGAGAGTGGTCATCTTCTCAATATTCCGACACATGAAATAAGGGAGGTTCATCATCCTCACCCTGGTAAAATGCATCAGTAACCTGATATGATAAGCATAGAGACGTGAAAACCAGCCTTTACAACTGAAATATTTGATAATAAGTTTCATCAGAGGAGCATATGAATCCTTTAGGAACCAGAAGGGAAACACTCTGCTGAGTTTTCTCACAAAACTAGGCTTGATATATGGCTCATAATGTACCTTGTCAACCTGCTGCCTTTTGTTCCATTGTTCTCCAACATTTGGTATTCTGGTTGCTTGAGAGATAGTTTCAGGTGTTAAAGTGAATGTCACACCGGCAAGGGTGACTTGACCATCATGTAAATTCAACACAAACAAACGGGCCAGATCTTGATGGTGATGGACCCTAGCAACCATTTCACAAAATTGATAACAAGACTGCTATTGAAAACATGCCATAGCAAGTGGACAAGCCTACAATTCAGCCAATGAAGTGGGCTCCTCCCTCACATGTCTGCCACTCTTATGAGGTATTCTAGGTGCATGAAATTTAGTTGTGGAATCACTGTCTCGGTCATAAGATGTATCAGTCTCCATGATTTCCAAATTCTATCTTGTGTTGGATGAAAATGAGAAGTTTGGTGTCTTTGATTTTGTTGCCAAATATGTGATAATAAGTGAGGGAGTATGGAGGGATAGGGTGGTGGAAATGATGGAATATTACCAAGTGAAATCTATCAATTGAAGAGTTTAGGGACAGTCATTAGGTTTTTGAGATATCATTGGGATTTGAGAAATTTATAATTGGTATGTGGGATAGTGGGAATGGGATAGGAAATGAATGATTTAAGGATATAAGGGAATAGGGAAATGGGCTGCTATGATAAGATAAACAGTGAGGAGGGACTAACAAGGTGGGGGAAATGGAAATGATTGACACAAAACCAATTTCAAAACCCTAAAGGAGCATTCTTCAAACAAGATAATAGGGTTTGATTTTTTGTATTTAAATCCTCACAAATATCACCAAACATGTGTTCATTGGCAATGGAGAGGTTGCTTGGACTTACCTGAACAAAGAAGGACTGAGCAAATTTGGAGTTTGAAAGGAATGGCAATAAACTTGCTTTCCAGCCCAATGCGTCGTGCAAAAAACCCAATGCGCCATGTCCTTCCAATGTGCCACGTCCTTCCAATGCGCCGTGCAGGAACAAATTTACACGGTGAGAGTCGACCCAATGCGTCACGCTCGCCCGATGCGTCGCAACACTTACCCAATGCGTCGCAACACTTACCCAATGCGTCACGCGACTGAACTTTGCACAAAATCTCCTTCAAACTATTTGCTTTGCTCTTCACGGGTTATCCTTGGTACACTATTGTTCTCTTGGCATTCAAATGAAGTCTTGAAACATAGAAATGATATATATGCCAAGGATTTTGATTTTCCATTTGAAAAACCCACTTTGTAAAGTTTCAAATTTTGACACTTTTCAAAAACTCTGTTTTGCTTCCTTTTGGCTTTTTAACTGAATGATGAGCTTTTTGGTCTGTCTTGTAGGGAATGGATGGTTGGAGCTTTGAAAAAGGTGACCAGGGTTGCCAATGAAAGTATTATTACAACTGAGAAAATTTAAAATTACATTTATTTATACATAAAGATGAAAAACTCTATTTTTCTTCAAAACAGAGTTTTGAAGAAAAATACATTATTAAGTATATGATGATGATATTTTTAGCACCGAAACCTTATTTCAAAATCCTCATGTGCCTGCTGACCATTATTGGGAATTCTGAAGACCTCATTAATGAAACCCTAAACCTAATGACACTAAAACCCTAAAATTGACTTTTTGCAAACTATGAGACAACAAATGACTGTAAATGATTTTAATGAACAGAAATAGGCCAGTAGGTAAAGGACATCAGGGACATGAGGAACAAGCCACTACTGTCAGATGATCCATGCTCCTAATGGAATGCAACAGACTGAATGAGACACCTAATATGCAATGCAACAAGAGAAATTTGATCTCTGACGGAGGGATGAAGATACCGACACTAACATTGGCTCCAATGGGGATGGTAGCTCCTTGGAGGTGCCAAGAACTACAGATCTCTAGGAAAGAAGGCAGTCCCTTTTTCCATTGGGCTATGGAGTCAATAACTTTGAAAAACCAAAACAAGACTCTTGACTCATTTTCATGACTGAAAATTGACACAAAACTGACTCAATTTTGAAACCAAAATGACTGAAAGACTTGACTCAAAAAACCAAACCAAAACTGGAATCAATCTTCAGTTTTATAGCCTTCGCTTCGGGCCCCAAACTGAAAGAATGATGGCAGCACATGCTTGCAATGAAACTTAAACAAACCGGTATGTACAGTGATATGTATGACAGTAGAAAACATTTCAAAAATAGTACCGTTTGAGTAGCCTACCATTGACCGGCCCTCTCGGACAATCTTCTCCATTCATTTCTTTCAAAAGGAAAGCATTTTGGCCTCGATATGCAGCAATTCTAAAAGGTCCTTTCCAAAGATTCTCGAACTTGCCATTCTTACCTTTATCTTCGTTTCTTGCATCCCATTTCAACACCACTTCTTCTAATTGAAACTTGTCCGCCTTTGCCTTTCGATCATATATCTTCTTGATTCTCTCTTGCAGCTTGAAAGTGTTTTGAAAAACCTCATCTCTAGTTTTCTGTAAATGGATCATTTGATTTATCCTCCGTTCCATATTATCGTCTTCGCTGCCAGCTTCCTGCAGAAGTTTAACCACTGGAACTGCCAGAGAGGTAGGGAATACCGTGTCAACACCATACACGAGCTCAAAAGGGGACATGCCTATAGATTTCTTTTGACTCACTTTGTCTGCCCAAAGTGCATTAACCAATTTCTTATGCCAACCTTTCTTGTTTATTTCCAGTATCTTTTTGATAATATTGACCAAGGATTTATTTGAAGATTCGGCCAATCCATTGCCTTGTGGATGATAAGTGGTTGAGTGCCCCAAAGTGATTTGATACTTATTACAAAAATCAATCATTCTTTTAGATTTGAAAGTTGTTGCATTATCAGTGATCAACTTATTTGGACAGCCCAAACGAGACAAAATATTGTTCTCAAGAAATGAAATTATTACCGAATCTGTGGCCTGCCTAGTGGGAATCACCTCAATCCATTTAGTAAAATAATCCGTCGCTGTAAGGATCCACTTATGCTACACTGAAGAATCAGGATGGATCTCGCCAATGAAATCCAAACACCACTGCTAAAAAGGAGCACTTACTTCAATGGGCTTGAGCGTTAAAGGCTGCAATTTTCTTCTTCCTTCAAAAATCTGGCATTCCTGACAGCTTTTAACAATCTTGTACACATCGGCAAAGAGAGTTGGCCAATAATATCCTACTCTCAAAATTTTGTTAGCCGTTGCCTTCCAGAAAAGGTGGCCTCCGCAATCTCCTTTATGAAAGTCTTCCATAACTTGTTTTGCCTCTTCTTTAACCAAACAATTGAGCAAGACACCACCAGGATCTTTCCAATAGAGCGCATTATTCATGATACAAAAATTGGCAGCCTTCAATTTTGATGTCCTACTTTTGTTTTTAGCCATTCCTAGCGGTGGTGAATAATTTTGGAGTACATACACAATATCTGAATACCAAGGAGAAAGAACAAAAATTTCTGATACCTGAATTAGCGAAGTTTCTTCATTTTCCTCAGACATAGCAGCAATGAGATTAATGTCCAAGGCATGCAAATTTGAATCAACCATTAGCTTAGCCAGCCCCTATCCTTTGACAAGATTTGTAGGCTTTATCTCCACGTCATATTCCAACAAGGCTGCAATCCATTTGCCTCGTCTCCCTTCTAGATCTGTTTGCACTAAAACAACTTTAACAGCAGCATTAGGAACATAAGCAAGAATGTGAGAATACAGAATATATACTCGAAAGTCTTTCAATGCTTTCACTAAGGCAAGAGCTTGCTTTTCAGTAATATTATACTTCAAGGCTACATCTCTTATGTTTTGACTGAAAAAAGCAATTGGTTTAACATGCTGATCTCTTTTTTGCATCAAGACTGCTGCCATAGTATGATCCGAGGCAAATGAAAACAAAATAAAATCCTGAGTATAGTCTGGGCTGATCAAAACCGGAGCTGAAGAAAGAGCCAATTTCACTAAATTGAAAGACTTCACTGCCTCCTCAGTCCACTTCACTACACTATCTTTCTTGAGCATGTTTGTGATTTCCCTTAAATGTTCTGCAAGATTGGGCACAAAGCGATGTAGGAAATTCATCTTACCATTGAAAGATTGGATCTCCTTTTTGTTCCGGGGACGATCAATTTGTTGAATAGCTTCTACTCGAGCTGCATCAATGCGGATGCCATCCCTTGATATAATATGACCAAGAAGCTTGCCCTCATCCATGGCAAACAAACTCTTCTTTGGATTTAGAGACACACCATATTTTCTACACCACTGAAAAACAATCTTCAAATGATAAAGTTGCTCTTCATCTGAATTAGAAAAAACTGTGAAATCATCAAGATACACAACTAGAAAAACATCCTTTTCATTTGCAAATTCCATATCCATCGCTCGCTGAAAGGTCGCACCAGCATTCTTAAAACCGAAACGCATTTTAGCATAATGGAAAGTTCCCCACGGAGTGGTGAACGCTGTTTTATCTCTATCATCCTCATGGACCAGAATTTGGCTATAACTGAAATAACCATCGAGTAGTGACATACGGGATACTCCAACTACTCGCTGAAGTATGTGATCCATTTTGGGAAATGGATAATTATCTTTCAAAGAAACTTTATTCAGATTCCAAAAATCAATGCATAAGCGAATCTCACTTGTTTTCATGCGCACGGGAACCAAATTAGAAATCCAATCTGAAAATCTTATGGGGACGATGATACCAGATTTGTACAACTGATTCACTTCCTTCTCTATTGAGGGCAGCAACTTTGGATTTATTCTTGTCAATTTTTGCCGAAAGGGCTTTTGATTTGGCTTGATCGGAATGGTATGTTGAATTATGTTTGTGTCATATGTCTTCAAATCTAAATAATCCCAAAAAAATACATCAACAAAAGAAGATAATAAACTGATAAACTTTGCTTTTACCTGTGGGGGCAATGCTTTGGAAAATTTCACCATTTTAGGATTTTCTGTTGATCCAATGTTCACATCCTCAACTCCTTTTTCAGTTGGCCGCAAGGTTGGTTTTCGAGCTACATCATCTTGGTCGAAAATCTCTTCTAAAGGTATGAGACCTTTAGGAATGACATTATCCTTCAGCTGCAAAACTTCCATCTGATTGACTTGCACATCCGCCTCACCATCATCATGCTCCCCATAAATAGAATTGTCTTTGAATTTACCTTCATTTTGCAGAAACTCATCAATTTCTTCGTCATCTTGAAACACTTACCAATACCTTTGATTGTGAGGGATAGTCGGATGATGCTTCACATGGATTTCAAATTTGTTACTTGAGTTCATCGAAATTTTCAAATTACTTGCTGCTTTTGCAAGTGCATCTGCAATACCATTCTGAATACGAGGAACACATGTCAAAGTATAATCTGAAAACAATCTCAAAATATCTAGTACTGCATTGCGGTATGCCCGCATTCGAGGATGCTTAGCTTGATATTCACCTTTCACTTGCTTGATAACTAACTCGGAGTCGCCATACACTGCAATCCTCTTAGCATTCAACTTCCTAAGAATTTTTAGACCAATAATTAAAGCTTCGTATTCAGCCTCATTATTTGAACAATCAAAAGCCAATTTATAAGAACATACCCTTACATTACTTGGCACTTTGTTTGGGGAAGAAAAATGGCTGCGTAGCCAAATTCCAATTCCAGCACCATCGTTTCCTACCGCACCATCAAAATCCATGGTCCACAAACCATCCTCATCCTCTTCCAAATGCTGAAATTATGTTTGCTCTGTTACTTCTGCTTGTTTTCCATCAACATTTTGCTACTGTCGGAAGGTTGATTGCTCAGCGGTACTTTCAAGTTTTTGTCTCTCTTTCTTTAAGACCTCTCTGAAATTTTCAGTGATTTCCGGAATGTCTTCTACTTCAACTAATTGACTATTTACCTCATTAAAGCTATCTGAATACAAAACAAATGATTCTAAATTAGAATGTACATAATTGATTGGATGATTTACCGGTTTCTCCTTGATAGTGATCATATACTTCATCTTTTACTCCCAGTATAATTTCCTCATCTGACCGAACACGAGAATAGTAGCATAGGATAAATCAAGCTGCAATGTCCCTTTAAGTTTCGCTCCCCAAGATCTGGAAAGAAGCATGCCAAATCTAGGAGGAATGTCCGCCACAACCACGTCCATCAAAACATTTTTAGTCGGAATCTGATCCAAACTGACCACCAAATCTTTGATAAGCCCAATGCATCTCACTCTAATAGAATCGAAAGAATAAAGGTCATGATACTTTATAGTGATATCCAATCCCAATTTCTCCATGATTTCCCTAGGCATGAGATTATGAGAGGCACCGGAATCAAACATAGCATTGTCTAACACATAGTCATGCAATCTAAGGATGATGTAAAAAGGAGGTACATCACTATCTGGAGACTCACCATCCAATTCTGGACCAAAAATCAACTCAGGTTGATCATCTTCCATGTTTACCATATCAGACAATGGATCTAAACTCAAAATCTTAAACACCTGACCCTTATAGATGCTATTCTTCATCAATTCAGTCAAAGGAATGGACACTTTTAACTTAGAAATTTCATTTTCTAAGTTAAAAACTGAAGTTTTCTCTACCTCTTTAGCTGGAACATCCTTCTTTTAAGTTTTCTCCTTTGATGTATTTGGCTGATTGGATCTTTCATTTGCTAATGATGATTTTCTAGTAGTAGGATCAGCTGTCTCTTTTCCCTTTTTCTGCACAACAAGTGAATCATTCTTTGGTGCTGAAGCTTCCTTTCTCTTTTGAATTGGATTAACAGGTACATCTCTACTTCTGAGTGAATATTGTCACTACTGGGCAGTCAAGGCTTTCATGTATCCCCTCTGGTATTCATTAGACTCTTCTTCAAGAGCTATCTCATTTGCCAAGATGAAATTCTTGTCCCTTTATACAGCTGAGTTTTCTGAATACTCCTCATCTTTAGTGATAAAAATTGGCATATCATCAGGTGTAAAGAAATGATTCTCTTCTCCAATTACATTCTCCTCATCATCTGATTCCGGACCATGAACAAAATTATACTGTAAGGGTGTCTTCACTTGTTGCTGTACTACTGGTTCTTGTGCTCGCTGCTCTCTTTGCTTGATTCTAAATTGCGGTTGCTGCGGGCCACAGAAGTTAGGATTTCTGATCTGCAGTTCAGACTTGTCAATTTCTAATCTTTCAAACATATTTTCCATCTTATGGAGGTCTTGATCTGAAGTGGAAACCTCTTCCTTTATTGCTACTTTCTTTTCAGCTTTCATTCTAGCTCTCCTGTCATTCAAATTAGCTTCAACGCGAACTGCAATTTTCTGCATATCTTCTAAAGTGCCCGGATCTCTTTCTCTTAATTGATAAGCCATGTCAGGATCGAAACCATCTGGAAACTTAATCAAAGTCGACCCCCTAGGTAGCTTTATATCAGCAAGAATTGCATTGTAAACAGCATTGAATCTAATACAATAATCTTGAACTGACTCACCAACGTTCCGCTTCATATTGTCATATTCGGAAAGGATTGAAAGAGGGTCTTTCTTCGCTTCCCATTGATCCAATAATTTTCTTTGAAGATTAGGCAATGTAGAAATACTTCTAGCTGGCAAAGCTCTAAACCACTTTCTTACTTCACCTATGAAGGTTTGTACAAACAGTCTCATTGTCACATTTTCCGCATCAATCTCATGAAGGTAAAAGAAATCTTCCATCCTATCCACATGTTGCTAAGCAGTAACACTTTGAGGAGTGCCATCAAACAATGGAATTTTTCTTTGATAATCAGCAGGTATGTCATCCAAATTTTGAGGCAACACAAGGGGTGAAAATCGGGCAGCCATTGCTCTGGGTGGATTTACAACCGAGTTTGGGGATACAGGAGGAGTCGGAGCAGTTGATGTATGAGGTGTATGTGGTGTGGATGGAGGTGATACTACTGTAGATTGTTGATCAAAGATAGAAGGTTGCACGGGAATGGTGGGAATGAAAGGAGGCTCGGTAGGAATTTGTGAACTAGATGTAAATGCAGATGACCCAAGAGTTGCAGATGCAGACTCTATGAATTCGGGAATGTTTGTTGCCACAATGAAATTCTGAATATTCAAGATGTAACTATCAATGGATCTATTAGCTTTTTCAATTTCAAGATCTTTGACAAACTCTGGATTTAGGACAGTAGAATCAATAGCACTTTCAGACTTAGTCTCAAACAACGACAACTCAAATTGTTCGTCAAACTCAAGATCTTCAAGATACTCAAAGACAACAGGACATGAATGAGATTTGAACATAGGAATCACTGGACTTTCTTGACGAAGGATTCTCGAAATAAGATTTGGATTTTCATACATAGGAGGTGGACCGGATCCGGATTTGCTCTGGTATGTCATATGGAAGCTAGTGTGTTGAATTATTCCCAAAAATCAAAGGGACAAAATCAACTTGTTCAGCCTATCAAATTCTAGACTCATCACCCAAAGTCCAAAATTGTCTGATGTACTGGGGCAATTTACAAGTTAGATGTTACGTTTATAAAACTAGACCAGAGATTGACTGAAGCAGCGTTTATCTACTTTTGCTAATGCAAAGCAAGAGCGTTTCGAAGGCTACCTGGCATAACTTCAGGCTCCGTCTATAGTTCATAAAACGAATAACGCCAACAAGCAAACCATTTTATGTTCCCCAGTATGGTCGCCACTATGTTAGGGCCTAAATCTACCTCAAGCTAAGAAAGACAAAATCTAGGGTAACATCAAACCACGCTTAACCTGGTAGCTAGCCCTACCAGATCAGGAGAGGGCTCTCTCCTGGTAAATCTCAGCAAAAATAATCAGTGAGGCTTGAGATGACTTGAATAAAGGATGATTTTAGGCTAGGTATATTTTTAAAAGAGTTTGATTTAATTTTGAGGGTGTTTTTTGGATCAAAGGGAAAGGCAGATTTTGGGTATGGGAAATGATCAGTTTTGAAGAGAGCTGAATGGGGCAAGGTAGGAAATTGTTTTGACACTTCAATTTTGAATGAAATGGATATCTCGGACTGGTGAGGAGTTGAAGAGGGAAAGAGACTTTCAAGAATCCTCTTCGGACAGTTGAAAACATAGAAAATTAAACAAAAATAAAGGTAGAGCACTTCAAATCTAATGGATTCCACCTTTATCCTTTTTTGTTTAACTTAATAAGAAGTAAGAGGGAAGATGATACACATAAAGCACCAGTAAACTTACACTAACAGAGAGAAACACATCATCAAAACAAAGAGCCACATGAATCCCAAGGAGTGTTGCAAACCCTGGTCTATTCCTTTGCCAAACTGCAGAGATGAAATGTACAATGAAGCTCAAAGCAATCCCAAGTGTCCAACCATGCAAATGACTGAAAAACTACAAGATATAGATAACACTACCTCCTCCCAAACCTCTATGGGTCGAGCTCACAAGTTTAGGAGATATTTCAACAAGATCTAAACTAAGAACTGGAAAATAGGCAGTGGAACAACTTGCCTCTATAAGATAGGAAACTAATTCATTCAGTTGCAATTTACCTTTTGATGAATGAATCTACTTCCATGAGTAAAAATTTGCAAAAATTACATCAAAACCCATCCAATTACATCAAATTACATCAATATTTTTACATGTGGAAGTAATAAAGTCAAACTGGCCAAAACTAGGCGAAAAACAGAGTTACTGAGTGAAACATGAGCCAAAAACCCCAATGCGCTGCGCCTGAATTCTCTATGTGTTGCGCCAGTTTGGAGCCGATTTTGAGGCCTTCCTGGTGTCCAAATTGAGCGCAAGATAGCTCGTTGGAAATATCTATCTGTCTACTTTCCAACACAAGTAGAATTTCTAAATTTGGTTTCCATTTTCCGCTCCAAAAATGATTTTTCCCAACACTACTTCCTGTGTGTCCAAAAAGGGGCAGAAAGGTCATTTTTAGGGTGTTTTTGACCCTTCTGGAAACCCAAAACCTGTCAAAATATCGTCCATGTGTAGGCATGCATAAATTTTCATGAAAAATCCAAAAATACAAATTTTTACACAAGAGGAGCTCCCAATCATAAGCATGCGCCAAGTGGCGCAACGCATTGAGCTGAAAAATCTGTTTTTAGGCCCAAAATTTTCAAAAATGAAAAAAGTGTCCCAAATTTCTTGAAATTTGGGCTGAGTGTCCTCCATCATGCACTATGCTGGGCTAAGGAAGCCTCAGCCAAAATTTGAAGTCTATCTTGCCTTTTCCAACGCCTTAATGCCCTCTCAGAGCTTAGCTTTCAGGATCTTGATTCGTGCCTTGCAAACATGATTTCTTGCCCAATAATGATTTTTCATGTGCCTCAACATGTTATTTTCCTTGTTGGCCTTTTTCAACAACTTCTCCAAATGAATATTGACCCTTTCAAGCCAAGTTTCATGATCAGGCTCAATCTCTCGCTCAATGGATGTCATCTCGGTTTGGCTCCTTTGGGCAACTTGCCGGTTCTCACGTATATTTTGCAACTCCATGATAGTTTGCTGATCTTCCAACTATTTGTTTCACTGCTCAAGGTAGTTGATAATCCATTGGGCTCTTTGCAACTTGACGGACAAAGGGTCTATTTCCGCTTTCTGCTCCTGAACAATCTCTCTCAACTTTGAGCTTGGTGAGCCCAAATCCTCATCAATGAGTATGAAATCGGTATCTTGGTCTCCTGAAGGCCCCTCATCCTACATGGGCCTCTTACCCTTGTCCTGTACTTGTACCTATGCTGCTGATGACGGAAGCAAGACCCCTTCCACCCCGGGTGGAGATAATACTCGCCTGGCTGCTGCAAATAACCCTCTAGTGCCTCTCTAATAGGTGACATACACCGGCACACTAACAGTCTCTATCTCCTAACCCTCATACTGATATGAAGGTTCACCTGCCTCATGAACAACCTCCGAAGGTACCTGAGGAGCTATGAAGAAATCATTAGAAATAAAATCCTCCCATGAAATACCTTGCAAGCCGAGCTGATGCATAACCACAATTTTGATAAGTGCAAAGTGGTAGATACTGTTGTACAGCTGCTCAAGAGTTTTCCTTTGCACAAGAGTGGTCATCTTCTCAATATTCTGGTACATGAAATAAGGGAGGTTCATCATCCTCACCCTGGTAAAATGCATTAGTAACCTGATATGATAAGCATAGAGACGTGAAAATCGGCCTTCACAACTGAAATATTTGATAATAAATTTCATCAGAGGAGCATATGAATCCTTTAGGAACCAGAAGTGAAACACTCTGCTGAGTTGTCTCACAAAACTAGGCTTGATATATGGCTCATAGTGTACCCTGTCAACCTGTTGCCTTTTGTTCCATTGTTCTCCAACATTTGGTATTCCGGTTGCTTGAGAGATAGTTTCAGGTGTTAAAGTGAATGTCACACCGGCAAGGGTGACTTGACCATCATGTAAATGCAACACAAAAAAATGGCCCAGATGGTGATGGACCCTAGCAACCATTGCACAGAATTGATAACAAGACTGTTGTTGAAAACATGCCATAGCAAGTGGACAAGCCTGCAATTTAGCCAATGAAGTGGGCTCCTCCCTCACATGTCTACCACTCTTATGAGGTCTTCTAGGTGCATGCAATTCAGTTGTGGAATCACTATCTCGGTCATAAGATGTATCGATCTTCATGATTTCCAAAGTCTATCTTGTGTTGGATGAAAATGAGAAGTTTGGTGTCTTTGATTTTGTTGCCAAATATGTGATAATAAGTGAGGGAGTATGGAGGGATAGGGTGGTGGAAATGATGGAATATTACCAAGTGAAATCTGTCAATTGAAGAATTTAGGTACATTCATTAGGTTTTTGGGATATCATTGGGATTTGAGAAATTTATAATTGGTATGTGGGATAGTGGGAATGGGATAGGAAATGAATGATTTAAGGATATAAAGGAATAGGGAAATGGACTTCTATGATAAGATAAACAGTGAGGAGGGACTAACAAGGTGGGGGAAATGGGAATGATTGACACAAAACCAATTTCAAAACCCTAAAGGAGCATTCTTCAAACAAGATAATAGGGTTTGATTTTTTGTATTTAAATCCTCACAAATATCACCAAATATGTGTTCATTGGCAATGGAGAGGTTGCTCGGAATTACCTGAACAAAGAAGGACTGAGAAAATTTGTAGTTTGAAAGGAATGGCAATAAACTTGCTTTCTGGCCCAATGCGTCGCGCAACAAACCCAGTGCACCGCGTCCTTCCAATGCGCCGTGCAGGAAAAAATTTACACGGTGAGAGTCGACCCAATGCGTCGCGACACTCACCCAATGCGTTGCGCGATTGAACTTTGCACAAAATCTCCTTCAAACTGTTTGTTTTGCTCTTCACGGGTTGTCCTTGGTTCACTACTATTCTCTTGGCATTCAAATGAAGTCTTGAAACATAGAAATGATATATATGCCAAGGATTTTGATTTTCCATTTGAAAAACCCGCTTTGTAATGTTTCAAATTTTGACACTTTTCAAAAACTCTGTTTTGCTTCCTTTTCGATTTTTAACTGAATGATGAGATTTCTGATCTGTCTTGCAGGGAATGGATGGTTGGAGCTTTGAAAAAGGTGACCAGGGTTTCCAGTAAAAGTATTATTACAACTGAGAAAATTTAAAATTACATTTATTTATACATAAAGATGAAAAACTCTATTTTTCTTCAAAACAGAGTTTTGAAGAAAAATACATTATTAAGTATATGATGATGAGATTTTTAGCACCGAAACCTTATTTCAAAATCCTCATGTGCCTGCTGACCATTATTGGGCATTCTGAAGACCTCATTAATGAAACCCTAAACCTAATGACACTAAAACCCTAAAATTGACTTTTTGCAAACTATGAGACAACAAATGACTGTAAATGATTTTAATGAATAGAAATAGGCCAGCAGGTAAAGGACATGAGGGACATGAGGAACAAGCCACTACCGTCAAATGATCCATGCTCCTAATGGAATGCAGCAGACTGAATGAAACACCTAATATGCAATGCAACAAGAGAAATTTGATCTCTGACGGAGGGATGAAGATACTGACACTAACACTGACAAAATAATGTGTAACAGACTCTAATATTGAAATTAATTTCTTCTGACCAACTGTCATTGGTCCTAAACTTGGAAATAACATTCTCAGACAACCTTGTCAAAACAATCATCAACTTAAAATGAACCTTTATACCTTCCAACCTCTTCCAAAGGTCTATCATGAGAACACTGTCAAAAGACTTTTTGAAGTCAATGAAAAAACAAAGGAGATTGATATTATTATTGCAACACTCCTCCATAATGATCCTAAGAGTAACAAGGTGGTCCTTAGAACACTGATATCTCTTAATATTGGCTTGGCCTTTAAATATTTACCATGGCTTTCTAGCCATAGACGTATGTTCTTCTCCAAAATAATTCCACTCAAATTGGCTAAAATGGGGCTAATCATGATGGTCCTATAATTAGAGGGAATGCTTTTATCCCCATTTTTATAAATGGGTACATTGAAGTTTTACGTCCTGTTGGCCACCTATAAAATTTGTTCTATCAAAAGGTGGCCAAAACATTTTTGGAGCCTTCAAGAAACAGTTTTATTGCAAAAATGTTATCTCTTGAAGCTTCTTGAAGACATCATGCCCTTGTTTCAATCTTCATTGTTGTTTCTATTTTCAAAATTCAGAAATTCTGTTGATCCGCTAAGAGAAAACTCTGTTGCAAACACCATTTTCCCTCTCCTCCACTTCGAAACTAACCTCCATTTTTTACCCCCTTCATTACCATAAACTTCCTCTATTTTCCATTTTTTCCCATTTCCCCTTCATAAAATTCCCTTTACAGAGTTTAAAACTCCTTTTTTACCTCTGTCGAAACCCCCAAATCCAATTAAAAACTCTAAAAAATATCATAAAAAGACAAGTATGTTGATTATTGGTTTAAGCCCCTTTGGGCTAAGTCCAAACCACTCCCCCATCGTATGCCCATGGTGCTAAGACCAAGCGCTAATTCCTTTTCGGCACTTATCGCATCGCACAAGTCTTTGTGCCATGCTGAAAAGTTCTGATGTGATTAAGCTCTGTGCTTATACCCTCTGATCACATTATTATCTCATAAACCCTTTTCACCCGCACCCGGTGCTTAAAAATTTGAAATAATCCATCTCCGATGTGTTTTTCCCTTTACAAAATCAAAAACCCACTTACCTAAGGTTTTGGTCTAAAACCACCAGAGCCATGTGTTATAATTAAAATGGGTAGATTGAAAAGTCCCGAAGTGCAATCGCATCGGATAAATTCACAATGGGTAGATTGAAAGGTCCCGAAGCGCAAACGCATCAGAGAAAGTTTCAAATGGTTAGATTGAAAGACCGAGCCCCAACCTCCGATTTTGATTGGCCCTCTTATATAAGCCATGGGCCTATTATCATTTCATATAATCAAAGGCCCCATAGTCGGGCGCCATGACCATTCCATGTATATATTAATCCGCCCGACAGCAAAACTTTGCTTTATATTGAAAATTTGGGGTTTTCATATGTTTCAAAGGGTTTCTGCTGGAGCATAGTTAAAGAAATATCTGTCGTCGATCTGAAGCCGATCAAATGGCCTACGCAACATCACATCGCAAGTTTTATTGAGCGCGTCCAATATCTCTCCACCCTCGATTGACCATCCCTCCGATTCACTCCCCACCGTTGATCTGATCCTCAGATCAACAGCTAGTGCTCAATCGCTCCTTCGCACCCCAAGTTCTTTACCCCGCCGATGCATTTGCCTCCGATTGCATCTGGACTGTCCACGTGTCCAAATCAGACGGTCTAGATCGCATTTCCCAATCTTGGTTTAAATTCATGCGCCCCTCGTTATAAAGTTTTAGGCCAAGTTCCGACCGTTGATCTCTGCAGATCAACGGCCCGGATTAACCCTTCCTCCGCCGTTGTAATATTTCCATTTGACCCCCTAATTTGATCTCCGCTGTTGATCCTCTTATCTAACGGCTCATGTTTAACCCGACAGAGCCTACCTCCTGTGGGTCCTGCCCTCTTCAAAATTAAATCTCTGCCTTTAAATTCATGGATTCGACGGCCCAGAATGAAACTGCCCATCCTGCTACTGCCCGCACATATATCCCATATCGCGCTCAGTTTCCCACCGTTAGATCTAAGGTCCCAGATCTAATGATCCACGTCACAAGTCGTGTAACTATAAGCACGAGCGATAATCTGAAAAAATTACATGATATAAGCTGTTTTGGAAATCCACGTGTTGCCTCCGAACGCATATCGCGTTCAAAAAGCTAAAACTGCCTGCCCACCCTTTTGCTACACAAAAACAGTTGTTTACCTCCCAAAACCACTTTTCCCCATTTCTATTATGTTTTATCGCGTGTGACTCCCACCGTTGATCTTTTCACGATCGACAGATCTAACTTATTTTCTCCCTCTGCTCTTCGTTTGACCTCCTCTAACAAATCCCCACCATTAGATGATGCAATCCAATGGCCACGCTCCTCCCCACAGCCTTCTAATTAGTTTTACCCAATAATCGCAGGATTTCTTAATTAGTTTTTTGTTTTACATGTGATTAATGGTCTTTCCATTATAATGGAAGAAAAAGCCGAAGGCTGGGAATGACGATTCTAACGCCTTCGATTCATCAAAAGGAAACCATCTGCGGGGTTCAAACTCCACGTCTCGTCGATGCTTCATGGGCATTGATGCCTTAAGAGCCCTGCGCAGCCCTGCACATCAACAAGACTCAGCAATACATAAAGGAAACAAAGAGTATCATTGTTAAAAGATCTAAGCCAAAACAGAAACTCATGTTTGAAGATTTCCTAGCAGAGTTTGAAGGATCAAGACACACATTCAGCAAATCAAAAGCCTAAATCCACGGATAAAGACGTCATAAAGAACAGAAGACATAGGTTATGCCAGATCAGACCTAAAACACAGATCTCAAGTAAATTAAAGGTGTTTTAGGAAAAGACGAATACATCTGTCGATCTAAGAAAGCCTCCACCGCCACAAATAGAGGCCAATCAAACCCTCTCCAGCACCAAAAGCCACCTGTGCCTCAAAGAATTCAAACAGAGGCCGAAGTTATTGATCAAAATCAGATACTTGCCTCAGCGCAGCCAAACAATTAATTCTGCTAGAAAGAATTTAATGCAAAAAATATCAGCAGAGTTACTACAACATGATACAGAGCCTCAAAAGTCAACAAAGGCTCTCACCGAGCTTAATTCATAAATGTAAATCAATTAATACAGACAGAACATCTGTAAACTTCTTCATTGAGCCCCTCAAAGGCCGAGAAGTATTAAGTCTGTATTAATTGACTCAGGAGATCTATTATTAGATCCCACCTCCTCATTCTTCTATAAATACTTCTGTAGAAGATGAGAAATTGTTGGTCTCTAGACATCTGATTGCATGTAATAGTTTTCTGAAGCTATTGATGCCCTGTTTGCAAATTGAAGATACATAAGCTGATATGAGAAGTTTGAAGTTGTAGAGACCCACTAGTCTTGCTAATTGTAACTGGTTTGAACATCAAACACAAGATGTTGATTTATGGGATCCTATTTATTTCAATGGTGATGTGTTCCTCACTGTCAATTGTTATTTTCTTTAATGTTTTAACTCTGTCCACTTTCTCTGATAAAGAAGAGCAAATATAGAGCTAGGATTTACTCTCAATAGTACCCTACTCTTACTGAAAGCTTTATTTCTATGTTTTCTTCATTTGAAATTTCTCTTTAAAGAGTATATTAAAGCAGGTTGGTTTCAAAGCACTTGCCTGATCTAGATTGCTCTTTGTGATTATTATCTATGTTTTCTTATAGAATATGCTGAAAGTAGGGTAGTTTCGAAGCACTAACCTGACCTTAAGCTATTCTAACTGTTTTTAAATGTTTTCTAACTAAAATTACTTCAATGCAGGCTGGTTTCAAAGCACTTACCTGATCTCAGAATACTTTTATGTTTTTCCCCAAGTACATGCCGAAGCAAGATAGTTTGAAAGCACTTACTTGATCTTAGGTTGTTCACTGTTTTTCATTTGTTTTGTTCTCCATTTCCTATCTATTTCATTCCATAAAATAAACTTAAGAGATCCTTTCAACATAAGTGACTTGCCCCGTGGATCCTTCTTGAACCTTGTTTTCCAATTAAAAATCCTCCTATGACCCCATAGCCCAATGGGTTAAAACTTTTTTTGCCTTTTCTGTCAGCCGAATCATTCCTCCACTTGCATACATCTTCACCCTTTATTTTGAACTACCTTTACCTTCATCATGTCTTTTCCCAACCAAAAAACAAACAAACAAAACCCATGCTCTTCATAACTAGTCTAATATCACATTTCAGGTTTTAAATATCACATATTTAAACTCATTCATAGAGAGATCCCTCTCTAGATTCGGGAGGGCTAGATCCTTGAATCCCAAAGCGGTTTGATGTTGTCTTATCTTTTGGCCTTGCCAATCTGGCCAAAACATAGGAACCCCAACATAATGGCGACTCCACTGGGGAATAGTTAATATTCATTCTAAAAATCCCTTGAGTACAAGTAGCTCTCTTCAAGCATGGTAATCGGGATGAAACTTGTTTGAATCAGTGACAAACTAGGAAAACCCTAGGATTCTCATAAGAGTTTATCTAACCTTGAAAGATCAGCTAGCTTAGCATTAAAGTAGACTGTCTTTGTTTCATAACCGTAGCTAAGTTTTGAAACAAATTTAGGACACTCTTAACAACCAATAGGACTGAAAAATACCTCAGAAAACCCAAAAATATTTCAAATTGGTAGTCAATAAACATGGTAGTGGACCATAAAACCTTTTACCTCCAAAAGAGGTAAAAACTTCCACTTGGCGACTCCACTAGGAGGACCCGTAATCATTATAAAATCATTTAAACTCAGTAAGAGGGCTTTCAGGATTAAATTTTTCTTAGCAAAAGATCAATTAACCTCTCAAAGATTGTCATATCTGGTTAACACCTTTCTTGTTTAGTTGGGTCCAAAAAACATAGCATAGTGGCTCCTAGAAAGATACATACTAGAGCTCACCCTGACCCAAACCCACCTGAGACAGTTGATAACCCTGAAAGATTACTTAGGAAGTCTCCTAAGATAAAATTTTCAATTGTTTTCAAGTCACCCTTGAGAGCTAATTCACTTCCTGAAAATCTTGTAGCTCTACGGCAATCACAAGTAGATCTAAGAAATCCATTGAGAACACGGTCACTCGACGATTTAGATCAGCTAGATTCAGAGTCTTCACTTTCATCCCCAGAACAAAGTGAACATCCTGGTAGTAAAGAAACCACACCACCTGATTTGCATTTCCTTCTCAATTTAGGTGTCTCTCATCCAAGATCAACTCAGCAATCTATCCCTGGTCCATCCAACATCCACTGTCCAAACCACTCCACTCCAGCCCACTATCCCTTTGGTTAATCCATCTCTTGGGAATCCACCTCCACCTCCTATCATGGCAGCATGGTATGCTCCATTGGTGCTGCCACAGCCTTTACTTCCTTTACCCAATGAATATTAGTCTAAAATTCCTAATTTCACTGGTAAAGAACCAACCACAGCTCAACACCATGTAGATATGATGGAAGATGCTTTTTATTACATGGAAATAGAAGATGACACAATTAAGATGAGGATCTTTGCTCAGAGTTTAGGAGGAGAAGTGAAGAAGTGGTTTAAAAGTTTACCTCCTAATAGCATTAATGATCTTCTCACCTTACATCAAACTTTTATAAACAAATGGGAAGTTAGAAGCAACCCTCTCCAAATCCTGGCAGAATACAAGAATCTTAAAACAAATCCAGGAGAGAGTGTCTAGGACTATTCTACCAGATTTAACAGTATCTATAATGCTCTTCCACCACACATGAAACCTCCTCAAGGAATGGCCTTAGTGAAATACCCTGAAGGCTTTGATGCTGAAATGGCCTACCAGCTTAGGGAGATGGATTATAATACATTGGAAGACATTCAAAAAGGAGCAGTAAGTGTTGAGGCAAACCTGATTGAGAAAAGAGCCAGGATGAGGGCTGAGAAAAAGGTAACCTATAGGGATGACAACACATCTTCTGCCTCTGATCCCAAATATGATAGTCTAACCAAAACCATGGAAAGGCTAGGAAAAATGGTAGAAAATTTGACTATCCAAGTCGGCAATCATAACAAGAACCAAAATCAAAACCAAAACCAGAACTTTAGGAGAAACAATCCCTGAAATAGACAAAGAGACTCTGACCAAAAGGTCATCCCTCCATTCCAAGAGAAATTCCTTGATGAGGATGAAGGAATAATAGAAGAGTCAGAAGGAACTGTCATGAATATGGTGGATGTGGATGAACTAAATCATGCTTTTCCCACAGAAGAATACCAGACCTCATACTCACATTAGAACGAGGAAGGGTTGGAAACAGAGGACTATAGGTTAGGATTCGAAAGTGCCATCATGCAATTCTGAGAACAATATGACCTCAGGAGAAAAAAGAACATAGATGATCCCAAACCAAAGGCCTCTAAAATCACCATTAAGAAAAATCCTGGAAAGACTCCTAAAGTGACTGCTGAAAGCAGTAAATCGGCAGCTAAGATTTCTGGTAAAAACAAAGATAAGGAAATCCAAACCAGTGACAAATCAAGTCAAGAACCTAGTAGCACTAGCATTGCAGCTAATGCTCCTGATAAAACAGCTTCAAACATTGTACACACTGAAAATCAGCAACCTGATATTGCTAATAAAATGGTGCCCAACAAGACAGAATTAAACCTTTCAAAGAGTCAGTCTGCATTTAATTTGGAAAGTGAGATTGCCAAAATTAAAATTTTGGTCCCTCTGATTGAGTTGGCCACCCAAGATGTGTATAAGAGTCAAATTTTGAAAGATTTAAACTTAGGAGAAAACAGTGACACCGTCAATTTGAATGACGAGCAACCGGCTCTCTTGTTTGGCCCAAAAATTGAAGGGAAATTTCAGGAAGGGGTAATACCTCCTTTCTATGTCAGCCTCAATATCCATGAAAAAATCCTGCATAATGTTATGCATGACTCTGGAGCCTCGCACAACCTTATGCCAAAAGTGATAATGGAAAGGCTAGGCCTAGAAATAACCAGGCCTTATAAACATTTATATTCTTTTGACTCTCGCAGAGTGAAGTGCCTTGGCCTAATCAAAGACCTTTGTGTGAGTCTGAATCAAATCCTAGCCAAGTGCATGGTTATGGATGTTGTAGTGGCTGATGTGCCTCCTAAGTATGGCATGTTGTTGTCAAGATCATGGGGTGCCAAGATGCAAGGTACAATGCAGATGGATGGGACATATGCAACTATCCCTGTCTTTAGCCATCTTAGAAGACTGTACAGAGAGGCACACATGAAATTCATGGTTAGCAGCACGGAAAAGCCCGAAAATTCCCCCCTTTATTCTGTCCATACAGACCTGGATTTGTTTATCCTTTGCAATGATGAAATCACAAAAGAGCCAGAGCTAGGAGACAAAGACTCAGACGGCCAGTTAGAGGCCCCAAATCTAGAAATAATGGCAGTTCTAGATATAGAGGAAAACGAGAGAGAAATCTTTGAATAGTGCGTTGAAACAACAAACCAGAGAAAACAGGGCCTAAGAATGCGAACAACAGATTACCTGTCACTCTAAACTCCTTGAAAATCCTGAAAAACAAGATCCATCACGACATGGTGCGGGTCTCAGAATACGAAATAATGATGAACATGGCGTTAGGGATGAAAACAATGTTAACCCTACAAACAATCCCTTATGGTGCATTAACTTTGATTGGTCTTGCACTAAAAATAGTGCGGGAGCTGGGGTATGGTTAGTCGACACTGAAAAAAATTACTCTGAGAGCCATGCTTTCATGCTGGATTTCAAATTCACTAACAACATCGCAAAGTCTATTGAAAGAACTAGGATCCAAGAAGATAATTGTTCAGGGAGACTCAGAATTAGTCATCAAACAGCTAAATGGAGAGTATGCCGTAAAGCATCCTAGACTAAGGGTATACATAAATAATGCCATGGATTTCCTAAAAACATTTACAAAATATGAACTTGTGTTTGTCCCAAGGAGTAAAAACATAATTGCAAACGGATTGGCCTACGCTGCTAGTTCATGTCAGGAATCACCTAGTGAAAAACAGATCATCATTCAAACAAAATATAGACCTGCAATGCCAGATAATGAGAAATATTGGCAGGTCTTTGAGGGCGACAAGAAGATAGAGGATTTCCTGCTTGGCAGGAACGAGTTTGAATTATCTGATTCAGATTCTAAATCCGATGAAAATTTCCTGAACGAAGAGCCCCCTGAGGAAGAGGAACCATCCTATTCCGTAAAAATCAACATGTTAACTAGAAAACTTGGAACTCATACTGAAGAGTATGAGGATGTAGAAAATGAAGACATTGAGGTACTGCCGTTAGAAGACAAGAACATACATAGGGGGATAGCACCATTAGAGGACCTTTTTGATTTTAATGACGTAGCAAAGAAACCCACTATAGAACACGCCGAGTCTGATGTCAAAGAATGCAACATAGCCACTGAGGATAAGCCTAAAATGATTAAATTAGCTAGGTCCTTGCCAGCAGACATGAAAAATAAATACATCGACTTATTTAAAGAGTTTGTTGATGTGTTTTCTTGGAGCTATGAGGACTTAAAAGCCTACGATACAGAAATCATCCAGCACAAGATCCCATTGAAAGAAAACCAAAAACCCTTCAGGAAAAAACTGCGTCGAATTAACCCAATACAACTGCCTCTAGTAGAAAGGGAAATCAAGAAAATGTGTGAGGCAGGAATTATAGTGCCTGTGAGGTTTTCAGATTGGGTTTCTAACCTTGTAGCCGTGAGGAAAAATACAGGAGAAATTAGACTATGCATTGATTTCAGAAACCTTAACAGAGCCTCCCTAAAAGACAATTACCCTTTACCCAAAATGGAATGCATCCTAAAAAGGGTAGTTGGTTCAAAGAGGATTTCTCTGTTAGATGGTTTTTCAGGGTATAACCAAGTTTTATTACTCCCAGAAGACCAACTCAAGACAACTTTCACCACTCCTTGGGGAACTTTCATGTATGTGAAAATGCCTTTTGGATTAATGAATGTTGGGGCCACTTTTCAAAGGGCCATGGACATTTCATTTTCAGAGGAGATACGGCACTTCATTGTAATATACCTTGATGACATAACAGTTTATTCCAAATCTGATGAAGAGCACCTTAAACATCTAAGAAAGGTCTTGGAAAAGTGCAAAAGGTTTGGACTATCTTTAAATCCCAAAAATACAGTGTTTGGCCTGCAATAGGGTAAACTCCTTGGCCATATTATATCAGAAAAGGGGATTAAAATAGATCCAAAAAGAGTTGAGGGAATACTACAGATTAGCCACCCAAGGAACATAAAAGAATTGCAGTCCTTTATTGGAAATATTAACTTCTTAAGGAGGTTTATTCCCAACTTAGCAGAGCTCCTTAGAAACATGACTAGTATGCTCAAGAAAGAAGTTGGAGTGAAGTGGACTGTAGAAGCCAAAAGATCCTTTGAATTGGTAAAACATGCACTCACCCGGGCACCAGTCCTAATCAGCCCTGACTTTTCAAAAGATTTCCTTATTTTTTCCTTTACCTCAGAACATACTATGGTTGTAGTACTGTTGCAGAAAAACCCAGAGGGACAGGAACAGCCTATTGCTTTTTTTAGCAAGGCTCTAAGGGATGCACCCTTGAAATATAACATAATGGAAAAACAGGCCTATGTTTTGGTAAAGGCCTTAAAAGACTTCAGGGTGTATATTCTACATTTCCACATCATTGCTTATGTGCCTAACATAGTGGTAAAAGACATCTTGTCACAAGACCCGGATGGAAAGAGGGGAAAATGGATTGCTGTAATATTAGAGTATGATTTGGAAATTAAACCCACAAAACTCATTAAAGGTCATGGCTTAGCTCAATTAATGGCTAAATCTAATCTACAAGCCCTTGACCTTAACATGGTAGATGCCTTGGATGAATAGGAAGAATTACCTGCTCCCACTATGGAAGAGCAGTTCCAAAACTCACCTTGGTACGCTGACATCTTGTATGTGCTTACAAATCTTAATTTTCCTCCTTATTTATCAAAAACAAAGGCAAGGTTTTTAAAGTTGAAAGCTAGGAACTATTGCATTTTAAATGAATGTTTATATTGGAAAAATGCTAATGGTTTATTGCTTAAATGTTTGCCTGAAGTTGATGCAGAGAGGATCAAGCATGAATTCCATGAAGGAGAGTGTGGAGGTCATATCTATTGGAAAACCACAGCCAATAAAATCCTTAGAGCTGGCTATTACTGGCCCACCCTCTTCCAAGATGTCCATAAAATGATAGTTGCCTGTCATAGATGCCAAATTTTTGAGGGCAAAAGAAAACTCCTTCCTTTACCATTACAACCTATCACTGTTGAAGCTTTTCAACAGTGGGGCCTAGATTTCATAGGAGAAATCCATCCTGCTTCATCTTCCCAACACAAATGGATTCTCACAGCCACCGACTACTTCACAAAGTGGATAGAGGCCATCCCATCTAAGAATGCCATCTTGTCTAGATTCGTCTACCTTAGGAAGATTATTACTGATAATGCTGCTGCTTTTGGTCCCAAAAAGAAGATTGATTTTTGTCATAGATATTAGATTGCACTTGGTCATTCTACTGCTTATTACCCTCAAGGTAATGGGCTAGCAGAATCATCAAATAAAATTTTGGTGACCATCATCAAGAATCTGCTTGAAGAGAATAAAAAATCATGGCATAACAAGTTGGTGCATGCTTTGTGGGTAGACATATTGACCACAAATAAGTCCATTGGAATGTCCCATTACCAGCTTTTTTATGGAGCAGATGCAATGTTTCCTACCAGCCTAGGTGTACCAGTGATAAAATTAATCCAATAAATACAGTCAGAAGAGGACAGCATGGTAAGGAGAATCAATCAGATAATACATCTCCAGCAGACAAGGGAATAAGCCTACAGCAGAGCTCAAAGGGTGCAAGAGAACATAAAGAAGTTGTTTGACAAGAGAACAAAGGCTTGTGACTTCAACATTGGAGACAAGGTACTCAAGTGGGACTCCAGAAGAGAAGATAAGGGTAAACATGGAAAATTTGATAGTTTGTGGCAAGGTCCTTACATTATTCAGTCCACCATTGGTCCAAATGACTTTTTTCTACAAGAGTTAGATGGCACAGATCTGTTTGGGGGTCCTGTCAATGGCAGGGTGCTCAAGAATTATTACTGCTAAGTTCAATTTAAAAGCTTTCATTTCCATTGTAAATACCATTGCTTTGTTCAGTTTCACAAAAATAAAAATACAAAAACAATGAAAGAAAGAAAAGAGGGCAAATTGTGAAAACAAGAAAGGTACAACCCCATACCAAAAAAAAAAGAGAAACAAAATCTGAAAGTGTGCAAGCTTAAATGCCACTCCTGAAAACACACTTCTAATTAGTCAAACAGCCTAATCTTGACTATTTAGTTTTAAATTTACTGCTGATAAGATAGTGAATTCAATTTTCCAAACTATTTAAACTTGGCTTATCAGTAGACAGATTAGGATAGAAATTAAAGGTTCAAACATGCTCAAAATCTGAACCTAGGTTTCCAAGAGAGGTGACTCAAATCTATTTATTTCTTGAGTCAAGATCAGAGGTGAAACTGGTTCTAATTAGCTCAAAATCTGAACTAGTCAACAAAGGAAAAAACAACTCAAACAGAAATAAAAACGGAGCTGGAAAAATATGAAGGAAGTGCTTTGAACTTTCAGATCTTAAGCCTTCCATTTTGATTTAATTTTCTGCAAAATAAAATCTATGTGTAGCTTGTTTTTTATGCCATAGATTAGCATCAAGTTAAACTGTTAAATCCTGACTTGTATGTTTTTGAATTTCTATTGTAGAAATTAGAGAATAAAAAATTGTTAGACTGTTTAATCCTAACAGATTAGTAGATTAGGTAGAGAAGCATATGAACTCAACTATTTAATCTGAGTTCATGGAGAAATAAGGAGTAGAATTAGATTAGATTGTTGCTTTCAAAAGAATAAAATGTTATGAAAAGAGTCTGCCAATCCAAGTGCACTCTAATGAAGAAAAAATGTTAGATCAGTAGGATTGGGTAGGTAGAAAGCTTGTTGATAAAGATCCATTCTTTTTCATAGCTGCTAAAACATTTCAGAGTAAAATAAGATCATCCAAGTAAAGAAAAGTGGCCCAATGGATGAGGCACTGATCAGCCTCCCAGAGAAATGCAGGTCTGAAGTTCTTGATGCCTTCAAGAAGGCACCATCCCCAAGTGGAGCCACTGTTGGCCACCTATAAAAAAATTTCTATCAAAAGGTGGCCAAAACATTTTTGGAGCCTTCAAGAAATAGTTTTATTGCAAAAATGTTATCTCTTGAAGCCTCTTGAAGACATCATGCCCGTGTTTCAATCTTCATTGCTATTTCTATTTTCAAAATTCAAAAATTTTGTTGATCCCCTAAGAGAAAACACCATTTTCCCTCTCCTCCACTTCGAAACTAACCTCCATTTTTTACCCCTTTCATTCCCATAAACTTCCTCTATTTTCCATTTTTTCCCATTTCCCCTTCATAAAATTCCCTTTACAGAGTTTAAAACTCCTTTTTTAACTCTGTCGAAACCCCAAAATCCAGTTAAAAACTCTAAAAAATATCATAAAAAGACAAGTATTTTGACTATGGGTTTAAGCCCCTTTGGGCTGAGTCCAAACCACTCCCCCACCGTATGCCCATGGTGCTAAGACCAAGCACTAAGTCCTTTTCAGCGCTTATCACATCGCACAAATCCAAGTGCACAAGTCTTTGTGCCATGACGAAAAGTTCTGATGTGATTAAGCCCTGTGCTTATACCCTCCGATCACATTATTATCTCATAAACCCTTTTCGCCCACACCTGGTGCTTAAAAAGTTGAAATAATCCGTCTCCGATGTGTTTTTCCCTTTACAAAATCAAAAACCCACTTACCTAAGGTTTTTGTCTAAACCCGCCAGAGCCATGTGTTATAATTAAAATGGGTAGATTGAAAAGTCCCGAAGTGCAATCGCATCGGAGAAATTCACAATGGGTAGATTTAAAGGTCCCGAAGCGCAATCGCATCGGAGAAAGTTTCAAATGGTTAGAATGAAATACCGAGCCCCAACCTCCAATTGTGATTGGCCCTCTTATATAAGCCCTGGGCCTATTATCATTTCATATAATCAAAGGCCCCGTAGTCAGGCGCCATGACCATTCCATGTATATATTAATCCGCCCGACAGCAAAACTTTGCTTTATATTGAAAATTTTGGTTTTTCATATGTTTCAAATGGTTTCTGCTGGAGCATAGTTAAAGCAATATCTGTCGTCGATCTGAAGCCGATCGAACGGCCCACGCAGCATCGCATCGCAAGTTTTATTGAGCGCGTCCAATACCTCTCCACCCCCGATTAACCATCCCTCTGATTCACTCCCCACCGTTGATCTGATCCTCAGATCAACGGCTAGCGCTCAATTGCTCCATCGCACCCCAAGTTCTTTACCCTGCCGATGCATTTGCCTCTGATTACATCTGGACCGTCCACGTGTCCAAATCGGACGGTCTAGATCGCATTTCCCGATCTTGGTTTAAATTCATGCACCCCCTGTTATAAAGTTTTAGGCCAAGTTCCGACCGTTGATCTCTGTAGATCAATGGCCCATATTAACCCTTCCTCCGCCGTTGTAATATTTCCATTTGACCCCCTGATTTGATCTCCGTCATTGATCCTCTTATCCAATGGCTCATGTTTAACCCGAGAGAGCCTACCTCCTCTAGGTCCTGCCCTCTTCAAAATTCAATATTCGTCATTAAAATCTTGGATCCGATGGCCCAAAATGAAACCGCCCATCCCGCTACTGCCCACACATATATCCCATATCGCGCTCAGTTTCCCACCATTATATCTAAGGTCCCAGATCTAACGGTCCACGTCACAAGTCGCGTAACTATAAGCACGAGCGATAATCCAAAAAAATTACGCGATATAACCTGTTTTGGAAATCCACGTGTCGCCTATGGATGCATATTGCATTCAAAAAGCTAAAACCACCTGCCCACCCTTTTGACGTGCGAAAATAGCTATTTACCTCCTGAAACCACTTTTCCCCATTTCTATTCTATTTGATCACGTACGACTCCCACCGTTGATCTCTACGCGATCGACGGATCTAACTTATTTTCTCTCTCTGCTCTTCGTTTGACCTCCTCTAACAAATCCCCACTGTTTGATGATGCCATCCAATGGCCACGCTCCTCCCCATAGCCTTCTAAGTAGTTTTACCCAATAATCGTAGGATTTCTTAATTAGTTTTGTGTTTTGCAGGTGATTAATGGTCTTTCCATTATAATGGAAGAAAAATCTTAAGGCTGGGAATGACGATTCTCATGCCTTTGATTCATCAAAAGAAAACCATCCGCGGGGTTCAAACTCCACGTCTCGTCAATGCTTCATGGGCGTTGATGCCTTGAGAGCCCTGAACATCAACAAGACTCAACAATACATAAAGGAAACAAAGAGTATCAGTGTTAAAAGATCTAAGCCAAAACAGAAACTCATGTTTGAAGATTTCCTAGCACAGTTTGAAGGATCAAGACACACATTCAGCAAATCAAAATCCTAAATCCACGGATAAAGACGTCATAAAGACCAGAAGACACAGCTTAAGCCTGATCAGACCTAAAACACAGATCTCAAGTAAATTAAAGGTGTTTTAGGAAAATACGAAGACATCTGTCAATCCAAGAAAGCCTCCACCACCACAAACAGAGGCCAATCGAACCCTCTCCAGCACCAAAATCCACTTGTGCCTCAAAGCATTCAAACAGAGGCCGAAGTTATCGATCAAAATCGGATACTTGCCTCAGTGCAGCCAAACAGTTAATTCTACTAGAAAGAATTTAATGCAAAAAATATCAGCAGAGTTACTACAACATGACACAGAGCCTCAAAAGTCAACAAAGGCTCCCACCAAGCTTAATTCATAAATGTAAATCAATTAATACAGACAGAACATCTCTAAACTTCTTCATTGAGCCCCTCAAAGGCCAAGAAGTATTGATTTTGTATTAATTGACTCAGGAGATCTATTATTAGATCCCACCTCCTCATTCTTCTATAAATACTTCTATAGAAGATGAGAAATTGTTGGTCTCTAGACATCTGATTGCATGTAATAGTTTTCTGAAGCTACTAATGCCCTGTTTGCAAATTAAAGATACATAAGCTGATATGAGAAGTTTGAAGTTATAGAGACCCACTGGGCTTGCTGATTGTAACTGGTTTGAACATCAAACACAAGCTGCTAATTTATGGGATCCTGATTTATGTCAATGGTGATGTGTTCCTCACTGTCAATTGTTATTTTCTTTAATGTTTTCACTCTATCCACTTTCTCTGATAAAGAACAGAAAATATAGAGCTAGGATTTACTCTCAACAGTACCCTACTCTTACTGAAAGCTTTATTTCTATGTTTTCTTCATTTGAAAGTTCTCTTTAAAGAGTATATTAAAGCATGTTGGTTTCAAAGCACTTCCCTGATCTAGATTGCTCTTTGTGATTATTATCTGTGTTTTCTTATAGAATATGCTGAAAGCGGGGTATTTTCGAAGCACTCACCTGACCTTAAGCTATTCTAACTGTTTTTAAATGTTTTCTAACTGAAAGTACTTCAACGCAGGCTGGTTTCAAAGAACTTACCTGATCTCATAATACTTTTATGTTTTTCCCCAAGTACATGCCGAAGCAAGATAGTTTGAAAGCACTTACTTGATCTTAGGTTGTTCACTGTTTTTCATTTGTTTTGTTCTCCATTTCCTATCTATTTCATTCCATAAAATAAACTTCAGAGATAATTTCGACATAAGTGACTTGCCCCGTGGATCCTTCTTGAACTTTGTTGTCCAATTAAAAATCCTCCTATGACTCCATAGCCCAATGGGTTAAAACTTTTTTTGCCTTTTCTGTCAGCCAAATCATTCCTCCACTTGCATACATCTTCACCCTTTATTTTGAACTGCCTTCACCTTCACCATGTCTTTGCCCAACCAAAAAACAAACAAACAAAACCCATGCTCTTCATAACTAGTCTAATATCACATTTTAGGTTTTAAAGATCACATCTTTAAACTCATTCATAGAGAGATCCCTCTCTGGATTCAAGAGGGCTAGATCCTTGAATCCCAAAGTGGTTTGATGTTGTCTTATCTTTTGGTCTTGCCAATCTGGCCAAAACATAGGAACCCCAACACGTCCAAGGCTTGGGGAAGCCTTGCTCATTTCCAAATTGAAGAGTTTATGTATGTGATGGATGAGGATAACCCCTACCATTTTATTTTTTTTATCTTAGTAGCCCATAATGTCCATATATTTCTTAGTTGTTAGTTGCTTAACCCCAAATTTTATGTTTTCAAAAGAAAATATTTCACCCTTTATAGGAACATTTTTGAAATGGTGTCCATGGAATTAGGGGATTCATAAATGTTTTTAAGGTAGGAATTCTAGTTCTTCAAGGGAATCACATTATATTCTTCAGTTTTACGAATTGGAATTTTACTCTAAAACTTCTAGGGTTAGACTTAGATAGATGCAACAACTGCTCTTGCTTTCCATTTATATATTGCATTTTCATCCTTTTAATAAGGGCTTTGTATGTACTTATCTCATCGAGCTTTAAAAATTAGTTAAAATCATCCCTAATTAATTTTCTAGATAGTTTACAATAATTATCATGCCAAGGATTGGTTGTTCTATTATTCTTTTTACATGAGTTGTACATGCTATAAGTTTTATTGGCATCAATGGTTGTACTTGTTTTATATTCCTTTCTATTCTTTATGTAGTGGTATATGTGTGCATGTAAATACTAACAATTGAATATGCTTAGTTTGTGTCATATTATAATGATCCATAAATTGACGTGGATATTCCACTAGACAATTTGTCATAACAAAATTGATAAATTTACACTTAAATTCCAAAATTTATACTCTTAGGGTTATTTTCCTTAAAGTTTTAGATTTATTAAGTTATTTTTTTTTATGTATGTAATATATAAAATGCAAAAAATAGATACTAGACAAAAATTCAATCATTCACAGCCATAATAACACAAGACATTACCTAAGAGACCCTTTTTGGAGAAACCCTAGCAGGAAGGTGAGACTACTTTGCTTTTGCTTTCTCTGATTCGAAATGGATGTCAGTACAAAGAAGTGAGACTTGTGGCCCATGGGATACTATAGTGCATAAGCCCTTTATGTTTCCCTCTTTCTCTCTATCTCTCTCTATGCACTCTCCATTACTTTGCTCATCTTATATCGAACAAAATATAAAATAAAATAGAATCCCTTTTCCTCCATGTGGTCTAGTTATAACACAACCCGATAACCTACTAGTGGTTAAGTTTGACTCCTTCAACTCTTAAATAGAGTTACAATGTCAACTTTTCTAGTGTCTTGTTCATCATGATCACATGTATAGCCCCTTTTCCATGAATAATGAGGCTCGTGTGGCATCCTCTCGGAGCATGGTGGTCAAAATAGGAAGGCCAACTTTTAGGTGGCATGAATTTTGCATACAGACTTCGATTGAGGTGATTCTTGTGCCGTTGGAAATTTATTTGTGTGTAGAATAGTGTTATGGGGTGCAAATCTTAAGTGGAAAATTTTCACACCCACAAAAAATGTTGAGCCTCAAATTGCTTCTAAAAAGTTTCAAGCCCCAATTTACTAAACTGGTATCTACCAGTAAAAATGGTCATGTGATCTTATTCCTCCACTTTTTCCACTTTGAAAGCATCAATATGGATGAAATTTAATATAATGATCCAATCCATATCATATAATATCTTTGAAAAATATGAAATTTTTGGAATAAGGAATTGCTAGGGGGGGTGAATCAGTAATAATGAGGCTCTTAAAATTTAAGCTCAATTCGTATATTTCCTTTTACTTCTTCCGGTTACTTGTGAGAGCATTCATACTATAATATAGATGTACAATAAAGTAAATCATTCACATGAACATACAATCCATCAATTGAGCAACACACACATATTGACATACGTATTTTTACGTGGAAACCCAAAGGGAGAAAACCACCAATCTATTTGTTATTATGATGTAAATTAAGCACTCACTTAATTACATCAAGTTGTTTTTTAGCACCCACTCAGAGGAGGCCCCAACCCCCTTAAGATAAAAATCCACCACTTGAAAAGAGGCACCAACCTCTTATGAATGTATAACACTACCTATTCTAGCTAATGTTATGTTTTTCATACAATTTTCGGACTTGAAAAAAAGGCCAGCACAAATTCTCATAAATATAAACTGATTTTTTGTTGCATTAGCTCCTTTCCTTTTGCTTTGCAGTTCTACTTTCCACTTCCCTCTCCACTGCTTGACAAACTCTATTCTTGGCCCTCAGCTCCACTATAAAGACAATTGCTTCTCAACACTTAGCTCTTTGCTCCTCACACACTTTGCCTTAGCACAACTGCTACATCCCCCACTTGCTCAATTACAATCTTGGATTTTGTTTCTCTTCTGCATAATGTTCAATGCTTTCTCTGATGTCCTCCTTCCGTCTCTATTGTCTCTGCAATCTCTACAACATAGTTCTTTAAAGTGTGTTTCTGCATGGCTCTACATGTTGTTGTTCCATCAAAGTGCAAGGCCACAATAGCTTCATTAAACTCTGAAAATGGGCTTTATTTATTCAACCATCACATTTGCATTAAATTAAAAAATGGGCATCAGAGTGTCTCATCATGCTGAGAAATAAAACTTAGTCGACCCTGCACACTCAAAAAGTACCTCTATTGAATTTTTCTATGCATATAACTTGGTCTTCCATTCCTCTTAAATTCCCACACGACTCAGAATGTACCTTAAGTATGTCTCTCCTTTCTGCTTCGACTACAACATGCCATCAAAGCCCTTTAATTAGCTGGTATGGTGTCCCTGACCCATTTCGTTCATTTAATTCTTCATGGCGTGTTAGTGAGAACAAAATAGACATGCTTATATATGAATCATGCTCCATTAATCCATTTTGTAGACCATGGGCCTTTCTATATTTTAATCCAGATCTCTTTATGACCACTATTAATCCAGCCACCAACCCTGTTGTGCGTATTTTCCTTACTATCTCGGGCTTATTTTTATCTAGTTATGGCCAAGACTAATTATGGTATAACAACCAAATATGGAGAACTTCTCCCCAAATTTGTCAACTCATCCATGCCTTTAATCATGCACCTCTGTTGAGTTGGAGGCCCAGATGCCTTGGTTCCCATAACTTTCTCCTTAGATATCATTTCACAAGACTTTACGGGCTTCCGAGCACTGGCCCACTAGTGTGCACTACAAAATTATGCATTGTTGGCCCATTTCATGCCCTTAAAAGTATGCCCGTAGTGTTTTCATTTGTTCACAACTTGAATTCCCTTGGTCACCAAAACACATAAAACCTCTGTAAAACCAAGTCTTAAATGTGCCTTTTGACTTTTGACGAACTGTCAATTGTCAGAAAAAACTTCCATCACCCGTGTTTGTTACTTGCCACAAAATCCTAATGCTTTATCCTCTTATGCTTGTTATCCCTTGCAAATCTGGAGCTTGGATACCCACATACCTGTAATATTTTATAAAATAAATTTCTTACTCCTTACGAGCTTCCAGCCTGGCCCACCTGTTGGCATCCTGTATGTCCTATTGGCCTTTTCCTATCAACATAATGTACATCACGCCAGCCTCTACCTATGAAATCATGTACATCACACTGGCCTCTACCTATCGACATCCTGTACATCGTGTTTGCCTTTGCCTATCAACATCTTGTACGTCGTGTTGGCCTCTAGCTATATATTGCGGAGTCAGAGCCCGAATGCCTACATGCTTGTAACCTTTTAAAGTGAATTCCATATATCTTATGGGCTTTCGAGTTTCTGAGATTTCAGGCTCTGTTTCCACTATCCCGACTCAATGCCATCCTATAATTATTTTTAAGTAAATCTCTGGCCTTCCAGGGTTTCAAGCACTATTTTTGGTACCCCAAGTCAATGCCATCTTGTAATTATTAAAAAAAAAAAAAACTTGAGGATTCCGGGCCTTCCAAAGTTTCGAGCATTATTCCTGCTACGTCAAGTCAATGCCATCCCTTAGCTATTTTAAATAACCCTCGAGTCTTTTGGGCCTTCCAAGGTTCTGGGCACTACTACTTATGCCTTTAAAGGTCCTTACTTTGACTAACCTTAACTTTTGATCCAGAGGGTCATTTGCAGGCTTCCACATACCATTGGAAATATATTTCTAAGCACTCTCCAACCATGCCACTTTCATGAGATACTAATTGATCTCTTGAGACATAATATCCTCCAAATTCTGAAACTCCCTAGCCATCATTGTCATATTTTTATGGCTTCTCCATTAAGCCTGCTACTATGATGGTTCTCTATTAAATATTGCAACAACCATGGGACTCCCCCCTAAACAACATGCTCATCAATGCCAACATCTGCTACCTCCGGCCGCAATGTTAATATGGTTAACATCAATTCCAACATACTGAGTGCCACCAACCATTCAAACAAAACCAACTATCTAACAATCTCCCCCTTTGGCATTGTTGGCAACAAACCAAGCTCCCCTTGAAACTAGGCATGGTTTTCCTCATCATTATTCTTCTCCCCCTTTGACATCGATGACAACAGATGCTCCTAAAATATCCCCATAAAACACTACATTCTACTCTTCAATTGATCCTTCGAGCTGAGTAGCTTCCAATACTCATTTTAATTGAGTCATTTGAGAGGAGGAGTCACAAATCCTATCTATTGTCGGAGATACACAAAGGGTTCCCTTGCAAGTGGCTTAATAAATATCTTTGCAACTTTTTCTTTAGTCGCCACACATTCAAGTCAAATAACATTAGTAGCAACTTTTTCTCTTAAGAAATGAAACTTAATAGGAATGTTCTTGGTCTTTGAGTGCATGACAAGATTCTTAGAAATGCTGATAACACTAGTGTTGTCACACATGATTGGAATTCGACTAGTAAAATCTACCTTAATCTCCTTCAAGGTTTGCTTTATCCAAAGAATTTGTGAGTGGTAAGTGTCATTTGCAATATACTCTGCTTCAAAAATTGATAGAGAGATGGAGTCTTGTTTCTTGTTGACCCAAGACACTAAGCAATATCCTAAAAATAATGTTGAACCAGAGGTGCTCTTCCTACCATCAATACTGCCTGCCCAATTAGCATCAGTATAGGCCTTTAATTTAAACTTTGTGCTCTTAGCATACCACAACCCATAGTATCTTGTGCTTTGAAAATATTTTAAAATCATTTTGACAACAATGACATGAATTTCACAGGGGAAAGCTTTAAATATGGCCACAAGACCTATTTCTTGCATGATGTCTGGTCTAGATGCTATGAGACACAACAAGATTCTTATCATTATTCTACAGACAGTCTTATTTACCATAGGTGTCTCATCTTCTCTGCATAACTTAAAACCTTTCCATGGGGGTGCTAACTGGCTTGCAATATCCCAGCCCAAATTTCTTCAAATTTTATCACAAATATTTGGATTGAGAGATGAAAATTCCATCCTTTGATTTAGAAATTTGCAGTCCTAGGAAAAGGAAAATTCTCCTGTCATGGACATCTCAAACTCTATTTGCATACAATTTTCAAATTGATTTCCCAACCACTCCATATCGTTGCCAAAGATTATGTCATCTACATACACTACCACAATCAATAGGTGGTCATCTTCAGATTTTATATACATATTTCTATCTGCAGTTCCCCTCTTAAAGCCTTGTTGTTTAAGTTATCTATCTAATCTAGCATACTAGGATTTGGGGACTTGTTTTATCCCATATAATTCCTTTTTCAGTTTGCACACAAACCCTTCATTTTTTGTGAGCATGAACCCTTATGGTTGCTCAATATATACTTCTTCTTCTAGATCTCCATTGAGAAAGGATGACTTCACATCCATCTGATACACCTTGATGTTTTTATGATTGGAAAAATAAAAAAACTTCCTAATGGCCTCCAATATTACTACTGGCGCAAAGGTTTCTTCAAAATATATTCCCTCTATTTGGACATAGCCTTTGTAGACTAAGTGAGCCTTATTCCTAATCACTTGACCTTTCTCATTCAACTTATTTTTGAAGACCCATCTGATGCCTATGGAATTTCTCTCTTTGGATCTTGGAAAAAACTCCCAGTATCATCCGTATCCATTTGATCCAAAACTTCATTCATTATCTTTACCCAGAACTTATCCTCACTTGCTTTACTGACTTTCTTGGGCTCAATTTGATATAGCAGAGCAAGGTTTGTGTAGCTTTTTCTACCAAGGAATCTCCTCCTTGTTTGAACACTAATTCTTTGATCACCAAAAAATTGGCTTTCTAGATGTTGTTTAAGTATATACATTGAGGGAGTTTTGGACCTCGGTGTTGTACTTATTTCTTCATCTTCGTCATCTAAATTTGTTTCTACTTGATCTGAGAATCTGATGGTTGAGCCTTCTTCTCCATATAAGTTCATGCTTCCTTTCAAAGACTCATATCGTGGTACTTTTTCATCCACTACTATGTCAATCCAATCTTTGACTCCCTTTTTTATTTTGTTGTAGCATTTGTATCCTTTATTTCGAGTTGAGTACCTGTTGTAGTGGATTCGACACACGGGTGTATGAAATCACATAAGCTTAGAGAGTGTGGTCTACTCTCTAAACTATTGGTAATAGGAAGAATGTGGGGGGACCTCAAAAGCATAAAAATAAATGGAAATAATATGCTAAAGTATGCTCTAGTTAAAAAACTAAAAACACAAAAGAAGTTATATAGAGAGTTCCAAACAGTAATAATGCAAACGACGGCTCGGTGGCCTCTTCTTATTAAATGTTTGGAATAAAAGGAAATCTTACCCACTTGCCAAAGGGCCCCTAGGAAATGGCTCTAGGTCCTGATGCAAGGATGTTTTCCTTCCAAGTTTTGCCTCTGATGCAGTCTAACTCTCTCTCTCTGTTGTGGTGGACTAAGATGTTGGGTGGCCAACTATCGAGTCCTCTTTAGCTCCAGCTCCGGGTCACACACAATGCTGATGTTGCTTGGGTAACTTTGGCCAGCATAACCTTGTGATCCCCCTTTTTTCATCTCTTGGTGGGTTTATATAGGTGAGATTCAAATCCTCCTTCCCTCCCTTGGTACAAGATGGATGGTGACCCAAGGGAGAGGTGTGATTCCATTGTGTGCTCAAATATTCTTTTGTGTGCTCACATAATGTCTAAGGAGGCACTGGTGGCTGTCCTTAGGCGTCTTTCACATAAGGAATAACTGTCCTTTGTTTATTGTGGTCCCGAAAAGTGACTTTTTCCCATTTCCAGGAATGCACGCTTATTGGGAAAAAAGGCATGCAGAAGGCGCTCTTCTCGAAGGAAAAAGTGCACATTTGAGCATTTATGACTAGCTCAAATGTGATTTTATCAAAACCTTAGAGATTTTAAATACTTCTTTATTCCATAATGTATTCCTATCCTGTAAATCCTTGGGCTCGACATTAACTGATGTCATCTTCTGTTGTACGATTTTCCAGTGTTAACAGTTGCCCCCTAATGTGTGAGGTCTAGGAAGAACTGTATAGCCAAAATACATTATAGTTTCTTTTATGTATCGTATGCAGAGAGAGAGAGAGAGATGCATGCGTGTATTTTTGGAATTGACAACACCTTGCACCGTTTCCAAGATAACCATGGCCTAAGGACCCCATGCAAGAAAACAAAATATACAACATATTTACAAAATTTCAATGAGGCGGGCATGTCCCATGCTCATGATGTTATGGCTAGTTAAAAAAAATTGACAGATACATGTGTTGTCTGTGCCACTACTGTGGTAGTGATGCTGGTGGTTGTTGACGACGACTGCTGACGCCCTCAGGGGCATTTTTTCTTTGAAGATAGATGGAATGTGGTACCAAGTGGGCCTCAAATTTGTGCTTTCCTTCACCTCATTTTACCTCATTTTTCCCTTTTCCATTTCCATTTTAAACCCAATTGATCAATAAAAATAGTTAAAATTACTTCTAGAATGGTTTACATGACTGACTTGTTGAATTTTGTGATTGTTGCCATTGTTAAGCATTTTGACCGGAACTAGCTGCAGAATGCAGGCATTCTGTAGCTAACCGGCGATTCTGCAGCTACCTTTATGTTTGAGCGTGTTCCAGGTGGCCTC